>CM066215.1:8936902-9536902 GCA_033675125.1 Athetis lepigone
TTTGACCAATTGGTGAATAAACGTAAGTGAGATGACTGATGTGAGGCTGATATCAAATCAGCGAATGTAGAAGTAGTAAGAAGCTGTTTTCCGTCGTGGCTACTGCGCTACTAAAATTCGATCATAAGAGCAACCGTGACCACTTTAAAAGAGTGATCGAAGTTGAGATACGAAATTCAGCAGCAATTTATCGATATTCGTTGTTAAAAAATTTGTTGAATTTGTCAAAATGAACAGAGACCACAATGCGACAGAGACCACAGAACATACAGAAGGTTTCTCGAGTAAACGTGCACAAAAGGCTAATAATGTGGCCCTGTCAGCCAATTAAGCCTTGGCTATATTTGATTGCGATGCGAGGAGTCACCCATATATCCAATCATATATCAATTTCTTTAAAAAAGGTAAAAGCGTCACCAGCAAAAAAAATATTCAGAGTTTTTGAATAGATTCTATATTGAATTGAAGCAGTAAAGATCTCATTTGACAAAGACTGTTCCGCAAAAGAATGCGATGGGAAGAAGGAGAGGGTGTTGTCAGCATGGCTAGAAATCATAATATATTGCGCTGTAAATTGTCCTGCGTTCAACATTACCTCCAGAATTAGCCATCTGCACTGTGGTCCTGTTTCAAACCTGAAGAAATTGCTAGGCAGTACGGGATTCTAGTTGAATGATGAGGTCATAATTGTTTGTATTAAAGTGTTATAATGTCTGTATGAGGCCGAAACAATGACCATCTAAGTGCAAGAATAGAGCACAAAACCAATGCAACTCCGTCGGAAAGTAAGACAGGGGATTGTAACCTTCAAATTTACTCAATTTTACTAACGCTTCGGAGAGGACGGGCATGAATATCGACGGTCAAATACATCTCACACCGGTTTACGGACGTCATATACAATGTGCCTTGTTTTCTCTAACCATATAGCCATAAATGGCGCTACTTTTGGGATGATGCAAGAAAATATCTTGGCCAAACATTCAACTGGGCTTGCACAACGTCGAGAAAGAGGCGATCAGAAGGATATGCTTAGCTGGGCAGCATTCAGAATGTTGCTTGAATATACAGAAGGTGGCAGGCAACTTCTGATGCGAGCTGCCCAAGAGCGGCTGGCTGACACTTTTAGAGGAATCTCAGGTTGATATGAAAGAGGTCATTACTGACACTAACGCTTATTTTAAGGACTTTGAATATCCATTATTTGCAACATTGGACTACTAACGTTTTGAGCACACGCGGGGACCCTTGGACGCGAGGGTCTTGTCGCAAAAGCCACCTACTTCTCCACGTCCATCAACCCATTGAAGTAGATGGCGTGACAATGCCTTATCGGAGAAAGAAAAAAAATATTTTGATATTTAAATACACTTATGTATTTTTACATAAAGTGCTTAACATGCATAATTAACCTACCTACTTTATACCCGTATCTATTATTATCTAAATTAAATAATAACTTCTGGACTTGACCACGACTGAGTGACCCCCCCCTGGCGCCGAAGCTGGATCCGCCCTTGCCACAGACATCGGTGAAGGAAAACATCGTGAGAAAACCTGGACTTGTAGCGAATATAACTCCGAAATCGCCAATCCGCCTTGAACAAGCGTGGTGATCAATAAATAAATAAATATCCTGGGACATCCCAAAAATCCCCCGGGGACGGGCACTATTCCACTCGGATGAAATCGCGGGCAAAAGCTAATATTCAATAAAAATGTATACCGGTAAGAGTTTTTATCTTAGTTCACATACGATTCTTGTAGTCGTAGAACTGTAGAAGTATGATTGCTGATATTTTTTGTTTAATTTTATCACACAGTAAAGACATTAAGTTATTGCATCTAATTTGTGGTATGAAAAAATTTTTTACTTTGTATATATACTCGTATATAATCAAAGGTTTTATTTACTTTCATAAATTGTTTAAAATCAGGCTTAGTATGTATTTCTATTTTCCCTGAGTTCTTTTTTTAGGTACATTATAAGCTCCTGATTTATTTATTTAGTAAAGGGCACCAACAGCATTTAATACATTGAAAATTGTCTTTTTTTTGTTGTATTGTAGAGTCCTGGCGAACGACAGGAATGAAATGAACCTCATCGGAGTAAAATATCAACTTGAGGACGATAATGATGAGGACGACATACTGATGCCAGTTCTAGCATTGGTCTTCCAGTGCTGGCTAAAACTCTATAATGCTCGGTACACGACCACGATTTATCGTTACGATCTTTCTTTGTCCAGGCAAGCCACTGGGTCAAGGAGGATAAAAATGAATTACAGCTAATGCCGTCTTGCAGCCATTTTTTTTTGCTGAGTGGGAAATCATCAAATGACTGCTCCCGTTCTGGGTGCGGCGGGAGGGCGTGTCAGACTTTTACTGACTAAAACCCACTCATATTCCTTCGGTTGCCCTTTATGTTCCAGGGTCACGGTAACTATTATAAACATTCCGCAACCCCTCTTGCAGCCATAATAAATACATTTTAAGAGTTCTAAGAGCTTATTTATCCATTAGGTATGTAAAAATCATTCGTTAAACCATTTTCGTTATTCTATTCTTTTACCATGGCGAATCGCAAAGCAGAGGTAAGTAACAATGCGTACTGGATAAAATAAAATACTTTAATAAAAATATAGATGATGTTATAAAATAATATCCTGATAGTATCTTAAGTCTTTATTGTCAGTAGTGAAAGGATGCCATTGGCTTACCAATGCGCTTGAAACCTTATACATGATGTAGGTACATATTTATGCTTGGTTACTAGGTATTTTCAAGCACCTAAATATGTAGGTAGGTAGATAGATACCCATTATGGCTTTACTCATCTTACCAATCCTTATGTGGTTGCATAACCTACAATCATCGGCAAACTTAAAGCAGAATGTTTTGTCACTAGGTAGAGCAACGATTATTGCAGGGTGGTTTGCCCTAAACTGTAAAACACGGCTATGGGTAGAACAACTACATCTTTAAGGTTTTTGAGGTAATTACGTTGTAACGAAAGAAATCTATTTAGGCTGTGATAAAAAAATACGTTTAGTTTGATTCTACATCAAAGGAGGAGTCTCTTCATTGTTGTCTTACCTCTAAAGGTCTATTGTCATTTAATAAGGTGAATGCGATAGGGCAGTGTCAGCCCCACCACGCTGTGGCGACGTCGACTGCGCCTACGCCGTGAAGCGCCGTTCACTCGCGGGCCGTCGCGCACTTCTACATCGAACGTCCATCATTACGCGCGCGACAATAAGTATCTGGGCTCCACTTTTTTTTGTGAAGATTTAATAGCGTGATGGAGAAGGAGCATCAACCAGATTCGATGGCAACCATCACCATGAAACCGGAATATCCACCATCTGAAGTCTACAGCACGTCGGAACCCCCACCGGTATGATAATTTCCGTTATTCTCTTGGATAAATGTTAAACACGTAACGTGTAGGTTTGCTGGCGGCCCGTCACTATCGTGACTGGAAGTCAAAGCTTTATTCATTTACATAATAAGCTTTAGTACTTGGAAAGCTGTTTTTAAACATGACTTTATTTAGTTATATGTTGATGGAATCGTATTCCTATTGAGGGCATAGGTAATCGATAAGCTAGGTGCTATGGGTAACTGTTTATTCAATATCTAATGTGTCGCAACTCTTAAATACGTATTCTATCTATCAAATAAACTTAGAGATTTTAAAAGTTTGACCGACTGTAACAAAAATGATTACTTGATGAATCAAAATAGTTTATACGCAGTTTCGATGCCGGTAGTGGTTTTGGGATCAACATCGGTTCAGTTCCAAAATTACGGCGGTTCAAATGTGGAAAAATATGTAGTGTTGCACGGTTTTATTTAGGAGATCTGGAGTCTGATTAGTGACTTAGCTATTAAGTGCGGGATATAACTGCGGGAAAGCGCCTTTCTCTTAGACTGAGCTGTTAGCACTTTAGCAGTGCAGCCGCTCGTTGGCGCGTAGCGGCTTCTTAGTTGTTTGTAAACATGATTTTAAATTACTTGGGCTACACAAGATTCTGACTGCTACTAGACATTTGACCATGGGGAACTGATGAGATGAGGCTACCCAGTTTTTGTCTGACATAAAGTTTATTTTATATCACAAGAGAGTATGAAGAACACAATAATGATTTATTTATTATAATAACTTTATTAATCTAATATTGAAAGATGTGATCAATAATGTTTATGGGCAACACTGAAATATGGCGGTTTCTTTAGATTTGTCACGATGGCGTTTGTGTTGTAGGTGGTTGCAAGCGGGGTTAACATGGGTTCAGTTTTAGGAAATCTTTCCTTATGAAAATAAGTTACACTGAGTCATGTTCATCAAGTGTGATCATGTGGTCATAATTAGTGGGACATATTATGACCACATAATATGTTTCGTCTAAATCAGAACTAATAAATATTAATAGTCACAGTTGTCATCCTTATATCTAATTATTATTCAGATAAATAATATGTTCAAACCATATTTTTTAAATATCTATCAATATTTTGGCCATACAATATAGACAACAAATGTTACGTTACTACACTTTCGGAAAACTTCATATTAAGGTGTCGGTCACTCTCCCTTTGCCTTTTTATTGATTTAATGTTGTGTTACAACCCTCATCAATGCCTGACCCGATTCGTTCTTGGCAGGTCATTTGTTTACCAACTTACTTCTGAAAAGTGTTGTAACATTAATCAAGAGTTGTTTTACGTTCTAAGTCCTTTTCAGCATCAATTCAGGATATATATTATATGTAAATACAATAACTACGAACCCATTTACAGAGATATTCTTTCCGAGAATTGTGATGTGTCTAAGTTTATGTGGGAAAAATCATTGTTCTATTGTCTCAGGCCATCTATTAACATAGCCTTCGCCACTTATCATAGTTATCACGCAACATCATCATAGTCTAATAAATAGATACCTACGTATTTACATGCTTATCGAGGTAAACTGTGAGGTCAGTAATTGCACCACCTATAAAAAAAGTATTTAGCTACAGTAGTTACATAAGGTACTACGGAACTAGGGATGCGCTTCAGCAAAGTTAGAAATGAAAGCATCGAGATAAACAATTTAACATGACATGTTGTGTTTTATAGAGTTATACATACATGTATATTAGGTTCGCTACCTGATATTTTAATGTAAAATATGATTTATAACTGAAAACTGTTTGAATAACGCGCTCTATCTGCAATGACCCTCATGAACTTAAAAGCAGTAGGATATGTGGTTTGAAAATAATATTACTGGGCAAAGGTTTAGTATTATTTAGGGCGCAATATCAACATGATGGTTGATTTGTTATTACAATGCATATGTTTCATGACATCAAAAACTTTTAGAACTACTCAAATTACTAAATTGACAGTGTTCGGGAGGACATTTTACTAAGCCTTCACTGACCGTCCTCAGCGGACGGTATATCATGAACAGTAATAGTTAAAGTTGTCATTTTCTGCTTTTTTTAACATATCGAAAATATCAGACACTGAAGTATCCATTCATTCATGAAAGAGATATTTGATCAAATATTTTATAAGAAAGTAGGTATGGTATACACGTAGTTAAACTTAGCTATGTACTTTCATAACATATGAACAATGAACATTTTTTTTATAATACAATACCTACATATCTCCCACGTAAAACAAACACACAAATGATAAAATAATTAATTATAGCAAAGCGCAACTGCAATGGCCTAAGTGCTTTGTTCCTTGCAAACTGGAGTTAATGACGTTGTAATTTACTAACAAACTGAGGTAGGTGAGTAAATACACAAAAATTACATAAGCAGTGTCGGGGGACGCGGCAGAGAGGGGGGAGCTGGTGAAAGTACTAGCTTTACTGTTGCATTTGAGAAATTCATCATCTTTAGCGAACAACAAAATGATGTCGATTTTAATCTGACGATTTGTTTTGCTCGTCATTTGAATAATATAAAAATACTTGCATGTATGAACTTAATTTATTTGCATTTAAAGTTGGTTTGTTTACTCTCGGTAAACGCTACTTTTTTGCTTAGTTCGTCTTTTCATAAATTTTTGCTTTACACTTGCTTCACATTTTCTATAGGTTCAGTTTAATTAGTGATTTGATATGATAGTATACATCCATAGTACCTAAGTGTTCTGAAGTCCTATGTACAACCATATTAGGTCCTGGGTAGAGCACTACTCATTCGCAAAGAGAACAAATTCAGATTGCGGATGTTTACTGAAAAGTTGGACTTGAAAAAACAACTTGTTTTATTAGCTTACCGTATTCGCGCACGCAATTGTAATTAGCATTAACTAGATCCGCGTAGATACTTAACTTATTAAGTTTAGATAGGTATAATAAATATCATATCAAATAATACTATAAACTGTTTTCTGTTTTCTGTTTTTTTAACTGTTGCTTGAAAATACTCGTAGAATATAATCGATTTCAAGGAACTATTTGTAGCGAAAATAATTCTAATGAATAATAATAATAATAAAGCAATCTTAATCACTGCTAGTGTTAATTATCAGATAAACTTCATTTAGAAAACAGGACCTCATGTGTACTTAACTTCTAGTGATATGTATTTAGAAAATAAACAATCACGGTTGATTGTCATTTTTTTATCTGGTATTATTGTTCTATTCACTTTATTCAGCGTACGCAAAACAATCAAATCAAATAACCTGTCTGTTTGCCTGAAACACTCATTTTAATTGACTTCTGTTGTAAATGTCTATAATATAGGCGACAGATGATTCGTGGAAAATTGCGGGAAAACAATTTCGAAGCGGCGAAGTTGTTACTTAACGAAGTATAAAATTGTATAGCTAAGTTAGAACTAAGGTACCTACTAGTCAAAATATGAACACTGTAAATATAGTGGTTTAAATAGCGCAACAGAACAATATTAGGTATCAGAACAATATTACCTAAGCTTCATTTTCTGGTTAGGTGACATGTGTATATAATCATAAAGGTACCTACAACAATTTTATTGCCAACATCAGCTAACATGCCGCCAACCCGGAAAATAATGATGTAACTACACTACGTGCGCTTCGTATATATAGATTTAGAGATACTAAGACTCATTTTGGGCCATGGTCAGTCATGGACATTTTGTCGTGGTTGTGGTCTGCTAATGTTACAATTTGATATATGAACTATAGGTTTATTTATAAAACAGCGGTTATTAGGCAATATAAACCAAACACGTTTACCCAAGTAAGTTAAGGTTATAAATATCAGCCGAAATCTACTGGTCATTTTTTGTTTACGCGTTGAACTCTTTTAATAAAACGAAAACAATGTTACAAGATCACAGAAGCGCTGAATCTACGTCATTTTAGTACGGCTGAATTTTTGTAAGTATATAGACCTACGTTAGTGCTAGTTATAATACGGAGCCATTTCCATGGTACAAAGGTTAAAGATAATTTCAGCGATTGTAAAATGGCAAAGATCTGGCGTGCCTGGGATCTTAGTCCATAACTTGTTATGTCTTAGCACACTGGATACAATTTGCGCAGTTTCATAATGTATTAAAGTGGAAAATTCACACGTTTTTTTTATAAACGTGCCTACAATTCTCGTAAACGATGGACTGAACTGTTGCCTTGAGCCAAATAGTAAACACGACTTTTATTGTTATTATAAGAGAAGGATGACTTTACAACATGTATTAAATTAAAGAATCCAGTTTTTCAATCAAATAAAATTCTTTATCTTGATATTTGATTTATATGGAAAATTCCGTAATTGATTACTTACAGTCAGTAAGAATGTAAGTTCATCTTCGTCGAAGCCATTTAGAAAAGCGTCAACTGGATGATGTAACTGTTATGTTTTGAGAGCAGAAGCCTACGGCATTTACATAATGATGATGTAAAATTGCCTATAGACCTACGTCTCGGTTGAACCTACTATTATTTATTATGTAAAGAGCAGCCCTTGGCTTTGTTTCCGTGTCAATATTCTAAGATAGAAGGAACTTGAAGTTACAGTATAATAATAGCATAGAATAATTCAATTCGCATAAATAAATTATTATGCACAACGTCTGTTACTCTTGTTATTTTTATCAAAATCGTTTTTATAATTTAAAAATTTGTAGCACTGAAGCTTGCAAGTTTCGGACTAACAAACACTTTGTATCTTTATGGGGTATAAATTAAATATTGCTCTAACGAGACACTTATAAAGTTATTTCAATTTACTGCTACTTACTATTAGTAAAAGTAAACAACAGAGTTCCGTAATCTTTCATTGGGCTATTTCCAAGATTGTTCCAAAAATCTGGTTTGTCTTCTTAAGTCATCACTTACCGTTAGGAGCGTTGCTGGGTTGATATGTGTAATGCGCTGATTGGCTACAGATTCACTTTCCCCAACCAATCAGAATAAAAATATGTTTTAATTGATTCTTAGATGAGTTTATTCAACGTTCAATTTTTATTAAGTTACCAAAGTCCGGTGTTTTGTAATCCTCCTAGGATTTTCACGAAGACCCGATTTTTTTGCTTCAACCTCAACATAATATACACATAAAGCAATGCACTGCCTACATGAATATCAAATAGGATTTACCTATACATTTGCATATTGAGCTACGTGATCTAAATCTATCATAGCAACTTGTTGTCAACTGCGCTAGTATACAGCAAAACAACTTTATGTGACTCAGTAAAATGTCATCATCACTCAACATAATATTGTTAGCAAAATTTAAAGTTAACGTGTGTCTAAGATCATTAAACCTACGTTAGGTTCAAATGGTGTAGATACCTACACTTTTACTTTCTGTTTCTGTATAATGCATAGAACGATTTAGTGACGTGAAAGAAAATGGTAAGGGTGTCTATTTTTAACAGCTTTCCAAGTTTACTTTTGATTCGTTGAAAAAAAAACGGCATTCAATTTTTACTATTATTATAAAGTTTTAGAGTTTGTTTGTATGTTAGGTTTAATGCTATATATCTCATCTCTCTACAACTACGGGAGCACTTCGCTCCCGCTGTATCCCAAGATGCGGTTGAAACCGCGTGACAGCTTGTATTACATAAACTTATTCATGAACAGTTTGGCAAATAGTGTGATAACTCTTCTCACTTGTGTGTTTGTCTTAGGCTTACCGGCAAAGGGTTTCATCATCAGTACAAATAGCGAGGATCGCGGCGCTGACGGTGGTGGCAGCCTCCTTCATCCTGGGCGCGTTCATCCTCGCCTCCAGCTGGGTGGCCGCGCGCGCCTCCTGCCACCAGCTCGACCAGCTGGATGCCATGCTCGACAAGGAACTGGCGCTCGAAGGACGAGCATATGGGAACGACGGCTTGTTGGCGGTAAGTACCCATAGATTAGCGGTAGTTTACACTTCTTTATATGTCAAACAGACGTGTTTCTTAGAATTGTTGAACGGTTACGTAACCAGGTCACAGTACATATTAGGATTTCTGAAGATACCTTGGAGTGGATTTATGTCGCAACTTTGGCAAGCGTTTAGATCGTTGATCAAAACTGCAGCCACTGTTTTAAGGAAGTCCTTACTTACCTTCTTTATCGAGATAGCTTGTAGTCAACACACCTGCAGCATCTAAAGTATAACCTAGTATATTATAGTAGGTTCATTTGCAGGACTGCATTATACTGTGGCAGATTGCTAGTTCTTAGTTGTCTAAGTACAGTTTATACAGCTTTTTCATTAGGAGGGTACTCTTAAATGTATGTCGGTGTTAATACAATTTAAATGTTTATATACTACTAGCCTATAATACCTACTGCTGGTCATAGGACTTTTGAGGTTTTCCCGCGATGTTTTCTTTAACCGATGTCAGTGATGTCCATGATACATAATTATAGAAAGTGTCAAACAACATTCAAGATTTTACTTCATTTTTTTTTGTCCGTTACCTATAAGAAATTGTACCTTAACTTTTTAACGACCAACCGACACCCGGCTGTCGGGCTGCTATTGTCTTTCTATTGTGTCTCGAATCACGTATGTTCGAAGGTTTAAAAGATAAATAAATAAAAGATAACACAAACCGTTTAGTTTCAATAACTATACTTTTTTTAACTACCAAGTAAATTCTTGATTATTAAATAAAAATATAATTATCCTATTTCAAAGCCTTTTTTTGTAAACTGGACTTCAAAGATTTTAAACAAATTTACTGTGACACAATAACGCAAAAATGTGACTGTGTGTGACTAAACGATATTTATACGATTCTTTATGAGTTTGTTACTATAATAATAACCTATTATTATACATTTACTACCTTTGAGAAGCTGAGCTAATATACTGAATCACCTTTTAAAATATACTATTTAAGTTTTTTGGACCTCGTTTGTTTAATTTATGAATAAAATTAATCTTGAATTTTAGGGACGTGTATTTATGACCAATGACCTCGGTGACGTTAAGCGTCCACAGTGTAAAATAATATTACATTTAAAAAAATAAAGATATGTAAATATAGCAATAATTTGGGAGTCAGTTTGGCATAATAACTTACCTGTAGTAATGTCCATAGGCGTACCACAAGTGTCCAAAGATTTGGCTGTTTGTCACAGATTACTAAATAGTTACTACGACGTACTGCAATCTAGAAGATTCGTAAAAAGTCAGATAATGGTGCCGATTCTCTTGTGCACAAACTATCGTAAATTTAAGTTAAATGCATCTTTCTCTTTCCGTTTAATTAAGAAAAGGACAGAAGATCAAATGTTAGTTAAGTCCTGTCAAATTTAGACACACTATAGATAATTTAGACGCAATTTAAAAACATGGCGTCTAAATATACGTCAATTGTCATGAGGCGCTGTCTAATTTGACAGGATTAAACTAAAATGTATCTTCTGTCCTTTTCTTTAAGAAATGGAAAGAGAAAGATGCACCTAACTTAAATTTACGTTAAGTTGTGCACAAGAGAATCGGCACCAATATGAGTATAAGTTGTCGCATATTATGTGGGTAATATCGTCCTGCAAGCGTATTCCTTTTTTAGAATAACCTTGTATAATGAAATAACATCTTGGTTATCTTTGCAAAAATTTGTAGAATGTACTGTAATGAACACATTGATTGTAGAGACGTAGATGGAAATCAAAACATTTATGATGTAGGCAATCAAGCAAAGCTTATCGATACGGTAAATAATGGTCTACTAAAATGCTGCCTCTATTATGTAAATTTTAAAATAATTATGTTATATGAATGAACAATTGTTTTTAAAACTTTGGTACGTTTAGTAGTAGTTACTTATGGATTGAATTAAATAAAATTCAGCAAACGAATTATAAGAAGCAGATTTTATATTTTGTTTTTTCTCAGTATAGTTTTAGGTTTCCTGTATTAATTAAGCGAGATTTTTCAGAAATAGAAATGTGACGGTATCAGCTTACAATGGAATAAATAAAACTAAATAAATCAATTTTCAGAAAATATTGTAATTACAGTTTAGCAGTGATGAGTCATTCAGTCACCAAAACAACTGCTTACATATAAACTCTATAGAAGTATAGATGAATTCGTAGGAAGAATTAATAACTTAAATATACAAACAAGAATTCTGTGTCCGTATATGAGTTATTATCATTAGCATTGAAGTGACATCGAAGATATCGATTGAGTCTGCAGTTCACGAAGACGAGAGAAGTCACGTTTGTCGAGACAAGTAATACTTTACATATCGCCGTTTTACATTTAATTGTAATTAATCTCGAACTAACATACGGTACGGTGTAAGAGTTAATTTTATTCATAAAACAACTGATTATTTTTGGTATCTCACGTTTTTATATCAAATAAGTGAATTTGTTAGTAGGGTATTCGTAGGGTACTAAAAGCAAATAATCCTTACTAATATTATAAATGCGAAAGTAACTCTGTCTGTCTGTCTGTCTTTCTGTCTGTCTGTCTGTCTGTCTGTCTGTCTGTCTGTCTCTTCTTCACGCCTAAACCACTTAACCGATTTGAATGAAATTTGGTACAGATATAGTCTGGGACCCGAGAAAGGACATAGGATAGTTTTCATCCCGGATATCCCCCGGGAACGGGAACTATTATTCCACGCGGACGAAGTCGCGGGCAAAAGCTATCCTTACTAATATTATAAATGCGAAAGTAACTCTGTCTGTCTGTCTGTCTTTCTGTCTGTCTGTCTGTCTGTCTGTCTGTCTGTCTGTCTCTTCTTCACGCCTAAACCACTTAACCGATTTGAATGAAATTTGGTACAGATATAGTCTGGGACCCGAGAAAGGACATAGGATAGTTTTCATCCCGGATATCCCCCGGGAACGGGAACTATTATTCCACGCGGACGAAGTCGCGGGCAAAAGCTAGTTTAAAATAAGTATACAGGCTGCCTGCTATTATGTTGAAATCCTTAAAGTCCCAAGATTTAATGATGAAAAGGATTAAATGTTTTTTAAATCCTTCTCATTAGGAACTTTAATTCAAATCTTTTATTCATTCAAACTTCTTTTCATGTTTACCTTAACAGTACTGATTTTTGGGAAATAATTTATTATGCTTTAATATAAAATATATTAAGGCATAATAAATTATTTTAAGTTAAACATTTTTATTTTATTTCGAAATACAATAATATCCAAAAAAAAAACTTTTTAAATAACTTTTTTTACCTTGGCCTTGCTCTTGGCCTCAATAAAATTAGCACTAAATTCGACATATTTGATCGCTGTAATTGACTCTGCTGGATGTTTCCATTAACCAGCGTGTTACTAATTTCGTTTGAATCGATACGTTTGGTTATAGTGTGTAATATATGTTGTTTGCAGTATTACTCTCTATCAATAGCAGTTTTCTTCTAGCAATTTTTCTTAGTAACATTTTTTCCCTACACGGCCTGTTGAAACTTTTCACCTCGTAAAACGTAGATATAGTCACCGCAGCGCTGTTTCACTCACAGTTGTTTCAACATTGAATAATACGTGTCGGTAAGGTATTTAACACTCGGTTTTCGGTATTAATGAATTCCTTTTGTTAAATTAGTTAACTTAAAACCTTGAATTTTTTTTTAAGTTTCGCATACTTGTCATTTTTTGTTATTTACAAGTGTGGAAAACACTATAAGAACAGACAGAGTATAAAGTAATTTATATTATGAGATGTTCACGACCCGTATCTTGTATTTAGTTTTGATGTTTACCTGAATCATGTGCCTAATCTGTGTAGAGATACCTATTGTACCGGTCTGTACCCGGAACCATCACAGACCTGCTTGCATATGCGTTAGGTGTTGTAATTACTGTCCGTGGAAACATATAACAAAATAAAGATTTTGATAACAATACTTGTTAAGATCGATAACGAGAAGATATCGACCGTGTAATAAGACATCATTTTAAATTATTATCACGTAGTTATGATGAGAATTCGATAATTCTATCTGGAAAGATTTTACAATACAAAGAAGCGCAAAGTAATATTTTTTGCTTAACGTTAATTTGTTTGGTGGACAATATATTAGGTATGTAATTAGCGGCTTTGTGACGTGTTTTACACGTCGTATATGGTGTTTCATACAATATCATCGACAGTGTTTGCAAACCAACCTCTTTTAATGCATTTTTTTTTCTACAAATGTACACTTAAATCCATGCCAAAATCTTGGCTCGGATTCAATCCATGAAGTCCCTTGATACTGGTTGTCGTCTATCATCTCTTTTGAAAAAACAAGGCTTGATTTACCGACCATGCATGAGTGTAGTGTTCCTAAGTGGAAAATATTGGTACCGAGTCGAAGGATACTACTTATACATAGAAAAATGCAAGTTTGAAAGGTTGGAACGGCCATTTTGAAAGTGAAGGTTACAGAGGTTTTGTAAAGATTACTAGGATGCTTCTTCAGAACGTTTTAACGTACTAAGTCCGGTTAGTTAAATCATAATCAAAACAGTGACTAATTCATTTGTTAAGATTGTCGAGTGTTTCAGCGGCCACCTGAATCTATATTTAAATAAGTAGTGTACAAGTATAGGGAGGCTCCTTCAATGGTGGACAACGAAGTGACACCTAGCCTATGATGTAACATGTAACTGGCCGAAGCTCCGCGCAAGTTACCAGGCTACACGTTGTAGGTCCACACGCCGACATGCGATGAGGAAATATTGTAGCGCAATATTTACCTAAATGTACCCTACCTATGTAACGTAAGTATACATATGTTTATGTATATGTTTCCTTCGACTCTGTGGATCACTGTGGAGGTAGGTACCGAGTTGCGTTGTGACCGGATCACCTTGAATTTCCACACAGGGTATGGAGTTGTCTTGTGCCTTTTATAACGAATTCTGTAACTTACGATTGCGAAAGTTCATGTAGGTATCTTTAGTACCTATCTGCCATATTTATAGAAAGTCCATCGGCACGAGTAACTTAAGACAGCTTGTTGACAGCCAGGCATGACCCGAGGCTAGGTCTGAGTTCCTACCTTTCCGAGAATGTTGTTTTGTAAACACAATATACATTACCTACTTAGAGAATTGTCTTCTCAGTTTTTTATTGTTTAAAAGGAGAGTTAGCATCAGTTGTATATTTACAAGTATACAACTGATGCTTACTCTCCTTTCAATTCTAATGATTTGAAATTGAGTAAAATAAAATAAAGAGAACGAGTAACATAGCAGCCATGGGTTTCATCAAAGGAAAGTACAAAGCCTTGTACAAAGTAACGTATTTGAGTTGTAAATTAGATTTTAAACGATTAAATAATTGCAGTGATATGAAGTAAAACTCTAGCGCTTGGAGTTGGTGATATGGACTGTAGCGAAAGCGACTGGTGACGGGGTCGATGAACCCCTGATGCGCATCACTTCGTGACACATGGTAATGTCATGTGAACTGATGTGCGTTTCGAGTATAGCACGCACTCGCTACCTGACGATGTGTCGCATCAAAGTTTCTTTTTGCATTCTTATGAAATTTTGATAAATAAGATAGGTATAAATACCTGTCTCAACTTCATCAAAAGTTAACGGTAAAGTTAATTTGTTGTACGCTAACACTATTCTAGTTTCGAAATAAATATTGGTTTCCAAATATTGAACTGTAAAAGTGTATTTCGTGTGTGTGAGTAAAGTGAATGTCGAGTCATACGGCATACAAACAGATATTAAAAAAAATGAAATGAGCAGGATTTCACGTTCCCCTTTGTTCATGCTACGAGGTTGACGTGCTGACAATATTAGTAGACGGACAAAAGAGTGACCATTTGCTGTAGCCTGCATATCCATTAAGCTGTCGTGCATTTAAAATTTGTTGTTTGCTTGTGAATGTTTTTAAAAAAATTATGTCGAATAACTTGATTTCTCCAGGGCATCGATCTAAGTCTAAGTAGAGGTGCTGAAAACTCTGGATTTTATTTTGTTTTTGTACATCCCAAAAGCTTTACCAAAATTAATGTAGCCTCAGCCGCCAAACTCGGTTTAGTTTTTTTGGAGGCTGACCGACAAAAATAAAAAATATGTTATTTTGGTATATTTACCGCGTAAATATTCATTATATAATCATAAGAAAGCTGCAGTTTGGATATAACAAACAGACACTTCAATTTTATTAATTTGTAAACATTTCATTCTTGTTTCTTATTTAGTTGCAAAAGTCGATACCATATTATTAATATCCGTTAGTAATATGTCTCAGTTTTTTTCAATTATTGTTGCCTAACTACTTGGTTAAATGGTTACTAAAATTAGTTGCTCAATTATTCCTATGCCTATCCTGGCAGGCGTAGTAAACGTTGTCTGTGTTACTTTAGACACAGATCAATAATAGCACAGAGTCAATAGTTTGTTTCAAGAGTTTAAAACCATTTGAATATCTACTCAATGGCGGGACTTTCTGTTGTCTTTGTGTTCTTTCTGGCCTGTAATGTAACACATTCATAGTGTTGTTTGTCGCTATAACATATGTATCACGGTCACATTTCTCTATTTAGGTAGGTGCTTTGTTGCTTATTTTTGTATCGAGTCTCATTGATATGCGACATGTGTTACATGCCTGGCCCTGTAAGTTAAAGCTTCGATATAATATTCGTATTATGTATAAGTCTGCGTCAGTCAGCGTAGTTTATAAAGACGTCATGCGGACAATAGCTTCTTCCGTCGTGAATTTAAAATTAGAATTGATTTATTCACTGAATTATCGTATTTATATATTGATAAAGCTTGTTAGTATTGGTATAAACAAGCAGTTAATTTGGACTTCAAGTCGTAAGGAATTTACGTCAAGTTCTAGAACAATATTTTAATAACGTTCGAATTAAATTGTAATAAAAAAAAATAGCAATCACTAGTATTTTTAGTGAGATTCTATAGACATCGTTATGTCATGTGTCAGCCATCAAAAGCAACTGTTACTGCCAAATAAAGGCCTGAAGCCTAACTTTTAGTGCCCACAGCATAGTCGCCATGTTCGGGGCATGAATAGATAATCCTACCTATTGTAGCCATGACCGCTGTAGTGTATAATGTTACACAACAACGTAAGTACGATGATCCTTTAGTCCAGCTCGGTCGCCTTCACCCAGAATTACATGCGCAAAACGACACTGTGTGTCTACACTACAAGGTGTATAAAGCTGTTGGTCTTCTGATAACAATTTTCTAGACCATATTTTACCTTTTGCAATGCGTGGAATATGCACGCGGGACGCGGGGCGTGATCCTAAAATAAATAAACCAAATCGTCGGCTACCGGGTTTCACGCTGCGTGAAATTTTCTGCATGCGGGACAACCCCGCATGCGTTATGAAATCCGTACGATATTAAAAACACCCTAAGTCCTGATAAACAATTAGTGGACATAAAGTTTTAACCCTTTCTGTTTTTTTTTGGTAAATTCTGTCCTGCTTTCACATTTAGTACCTGCTACATTAACGTAGTATTGACAATATGACGTTTAATAAACTTTGACTCACTGTGTTTTTGGCAATACCGGCGAATCGGAATGTAAACATTCAATCAAAAGGCGTGAAGTCCTTGAGTCAGTCGCCGTGACCGATTGTATTGTTGATTAACACCTACTTGGCTTGCTTCATTACAATGAGAACTTTACCACAAACTCTTTTCACAGGGCAAAGTCTTTATTCGTCTCTATCTGTACTGTTCCAAATATTTTCGGTAACCGTCGTAGGTTTTGATTTCAAGTATATATATTGATACCAGTAACTACTATAATACTTGTCAGCTATTTCAACAAATTCCATCTTATAAGAGTATGTTAGTAGTTATGCCTTAAGAGACGTTTCTTACGGCACACAATAAATTATAATGAAGGGGCATATAGCCATGACCAACTACAGTCTGCCACAATGTGTTATTATGTTACGCAAGCTTGGCTAATTCGTTTTTTTTTGGGTACTGTAAATACTTAATGGTTTTGGTATTTTCGTTGAGTTTCATGCAGGACAAATATCAAAGCTAAAAAGAAGAAAACTGCATATATTGGCTGTATCATTCATAATAATATGCTTGTATGCATTCATGGTTAATGGATGCATCTAGAATTTGTCGCTAATAGTTTTCAATCCAACCAAAATAGCCATACTTATGCCTAATATGTGTCACGTGTGTGTGCGTGTTGAGCGGAAGCTGCCCATTTTCCGCGCACGCTCATCACAATGATCTTCCTCGCATCCGTCCGCCCACTGCGCTGTCATCGTCTAATTATTGACTCGCTATCGTACCAACTTTAATTAACATTCTTTCTGCTCGGGTGATTCCAACAAGTGCTCTTGTGATTCTAACATATGTTATTACTTACGAGTAATGCTAGCTTCGCTCTTAGGTGTCCAATAACGAAAGGATCAGTTAGATTCTTTATGAAGAGTTTCTCCTAAGGTTTCGCAAGCCCACTTCTTTACCATAAACAATAAATGATCACTAAAATACAGTATGTTTTCTACTATGTCTAGTCCTTGGCACCGTAACCGTAGCCAGCGGGAGAGTCGAGTCATAGACAAGAAACAAGTAGCTTATTGTTCTTTCAAAACACTCGATAATGATTACGCCATTCGAGGTGATTCTGAGGCCGCCCTAGAGTCTCAGGTTATGTTATTGCACCCAACAGGGTATATGGGCACTGTGTACATATATTTTATATGTGTCTATGAGAGAGTAACAAAATATACACATTCATCTAACTATTAATTAATTATATATTGACCTTTTGTTGCCGTAATATTATATGAAACCAAGATATCTAATTGTACTTGCTAATTAAACCTACATGGCGATTCTTATGTATAATCAAAAAGCAAATATACTCGTTTAACATAAAGGTATTTGTTAAACCAGCAGCCTATGTTCATATTATACAGTTTACAACACTGTAAGGATTATGCCGACATTGTTTTCTCAGATTGTTTCCAACTGTATAAAGCAACTAAGTTAACAGTTCTGAATACCCCAAATACAGCTAAACAAAAACACACAACTCAGCCGACCAACTTTCCTAAGAAATTAACTGGTAATCCTTACAACCTACCTACGGGTGTAACTTAATATCATAATAATGTTCCTATTATTACGTATCTTCAATATGTTTGGGGGTAACTATATTTGTTTACTAAAACATACTAAACCATGAAACATAATAGTGATTACACAATTTGGACCATAGGACAGTGCACTTTTATGAAGAGAAGGTATTGTTAGAAAAAACAATTTTATTTTCAAATCAATAGAAAGAATAATGAAATTAAATAACCCAAATGCATATAACCCGGATGTATTCAAGAGACGAGTGCATAGGCATCTTTTGGGTGAGCTCGCTCCATCGTAGGCCCCGTCTATGCCCTCGGGCTAGTCTGGGACCAAGAGCAAGCCCATTTATGTAATAAAAAAAAAAAAAATTAAACTGTCTCTAGATCTTGACATACTAGGGCCCGTATTAATAGACGTCACTCAGTTCTGGGACGCTCTCAAGCCTCTTGCTGTCCTTGTCATTCTAAAGGGAAAAAATAAGGGACAGCAATAGATTTGAGAGCGTCTCGGAGTTGAGTAACTTCTATTAATACGGGCCTAGGTGTGAATATGTAGATATTATTTTGTATTCATATATGTATGTACATATTTTAATTAGCACGTTAAACTCTTAAATTAGTATTTACGTAAGTGATGTTACAGCAATTTTACATAAAAACTGCGTCTCTAGATTAGATTAGATTTAAATCTCTTATTATAACTTATTATATATAAGTGCA
This sequence comes from Athetis lepigone, assembly GCA_033675125.1. Lineage (NCBI taxonomy): Eukaryota > Metazoa > Arthropoda > Insecta > Lepidoptera > Noctuidae > Athetis > Athetis lepigone. The sequence continues at coordinate 8,956,147 of CM066215.1, forward strand.
ATAAAGAGTTTGTCATCAAACACCATTCAAATTCAAAATTCAAAGCATTTATTTCACTTAGACCATTTACAGGTACTTATGAATTGTCAAAGAGTCGGTCGGTCTGTTAGTCAGAAAAGAAAAGTGACGCTAATTGCCTGTTCCAAAACGTAGATCTCTATGGAGAAGAACAGGCAAGAGACTCCACGGACACTCTTTTAAAAATATCATGTTTTACAAAGTCTTGGTTACATTTTCTTTTTGGTGCTTCTACATGTGAAAACAATGTAAGTATGTAACAAAATAAACAAATACAAAATTAAAATAAAAAGTCAAAAATAAAAAGTCATGGCAGTTAAGAGATGACCCATTTCAACTGTTATCGCCCGTTCACGAGCATGACGCGTGGCAATTTCTGTACTTATTTTATCTGCTTCTCTTCACGCCCGTACCACCAACAGATCCCCTGTACTGTGCTTAAGTATAAACTAGTCTAGAGAAATCTAATGAACCTAACCTACATAAGTTTAGTGGTTATATTTTTTTGGAGAAATTCTTCTAGCTATATTTTTGTGTCTCCAATCCAGCTCCATAGTACCGCATTATTGCTTTGTTCCTAGGATTTATTGGTAGGTAAAACAAGTTTTAACCCAATCGGAAGCGCTTGGAAGCGGTTTACTTTGTTACTGGGAACATCAGTGGTGTTTACATACATATGTACATCGCTAGAGGCTTGTGAATGTGATAAATTTATTAGATGAGGACCTTCATCTGTGCATTTTGCCTCCATCGTCTTGCCACCTTATTGATGCATCATTCATAGGTATTCTTGAACTATCTTTGAGACAGTTACTAGAGTAACTTGCTCAACTACATTCATAACGGTTGTCAGTGTTATTGAAAGTGAAGCTATATCTGTCAATTTTATCGATTTCCCTTGTCTTGAGTTGTCAATTTTATGATTACTTCTTTTTGATTCGATTATTACGACGACTTCCGCATTTAAAGTAGTTATGCTCTGTTAAAAACAGGATAAGTCGTTTAATTTATTACTTTCTCATCTTGATCTTTTCTTTTGAGTCATGATTTAACGTTGCTGTTGTTTTTTTTACTTATGTGACAAAATTAATTGTCAATACACACTTTCGTCAATTTACGACGTCTCAGGATGTAATTAAAATTACATAATAATGGTGTTATGTTGACTTTGCAACGTTATTATTTTAAAAACAAATTTTAACTGCTTACGACAGTTATTGATGATTTTAGATGATTGTTTAATGTTTTATTTGTCTATATTCTTGGTTGATAGTTGAATAGATACTCAATAAGCATTATTGTCAACAACACGTGGGATTCGTTTTTGTTTGCATTCAGAATTTGATTCAACGATTATAATGATGATGGTCATTGGTTGGTTCATGTATGATTGGTTATTACTGCAACTGACCTTTGTGGGTACTCAAATTATTTACTTGTATCGTGATGTCGGCATAGATTCACTCCACCGTGTTTGAGTTGTCCCACGGCAAAATAATTGGCGTTGTGTTCATTGACAATTGAAATTTTAAATAATTCATAGGTTTAGATAGCAACCGTATTGAAAATGTTGAATAATTATAATGATAGCTTTTATTTCAAAATATTTTTGTAGTCTCATTAAAACGAGTACGAACACAATCTATATATATGAAACGCTTCCGTTACTGAGTGACTGACTGACTGATGGACAACGCACAGCCGAAACTACTGGTCGTAGAGTGCTGAAATTTGGCATGTGTGTTTGTTGCGGGATGTAGGCGCCCACTAAGAGAGGATTTTTGGTAATTCCCCCCCACGGGGGAGAAAAGGGGGAAAAATAGTATTTTTTTATTTCTTTATGGATTCACCTAAAACTCTGTATGTAGGTTCCACCAGTGATGCGGCTGAATACTGAGAGAGGATTTTTGGAATTTCCCCCCCATGGGGTAGAAAAGGGGTTAAATAGTTTTTTTTTATTTCTTTATGGATTCACTTAAAACTTTGTATCTAGGTGACACCAGTGATGCATCTGAGCATTGAGAGAGGATTTTTGGAATTTCCCCCCCATGGGGGAGAAAAGGCTGGTAGATTGAATGTTTTTGTTTCTTTATGGATTCACTCAAAACTTTGTATCTAGGTTCCATCAGTGATGTAACTGAGCACTGAGAGAAGATTTTTGGAAATTCCCCCATGGGGGAGAAAAGGGGGGTAATTTGATTTTTTTTATTTCTTTATGGATTCACTTAAAACTTTGTATTTAGGTTTCACCAGTGATGCAACCGAGCACTGCGAGAGGACTTTTGGAAATTCCCCCCCATGGGGGAGTAAAAGGGGATAAACTGTTTTTTATTTCTTTATGGACTCACTTTCACTTTCACTTAAAACTTTGCATGTAGGTTCCACCAGTGATGCAACTGAGCACTGCGAGAGCATTTTTGGAAATTCCCCTTCATGGGGGAGTGAAGGGGGGATAAATTAAATTTTTTTATTACTTTATGGATTCACTTAAAAAATTGTATGTAGGTTCCACCACTGAAGCAAGTGAGCACTAAGAGAGGATTTTTGTTTTCAGTCACCAAGCTGTATCTCATGCACCATGTTATCTGTGCCGCTATAACAACATCCTCAGCCTATACCTAAGCACAAATTACTAAATAGTTACTACATAAGTGCCCACAAACAGTATAGAAGTCAATTCTGAACATTAAATATACATATATTTAAAACTAGCTTTTGCCCGCGACTTCGTCTGCGTGAAATAATACTTCCCGTTCACGGGGGAATTCCGGGATGAAATCTATCTTATGTCTTTTCTCGGGTTCCAGACTATACCTGTACCAAATTTCATTCAAATCTGTTCAGTGGCTTAGGCGTGAAAAAGAGATAAACAGACAGACAGACAGAGTTACATTTGCATTTATAATATTAGTACGGAAGTACGAATTAATGTTGAAGGATGATTGGTGATGCATGGGTTAAAAACTACTGAAGGGATTTTAACCAAACTTGGTACGATTACAATTCATACTTCTGGGCGGGTTATAGACTATAAAACATAACGTTGAGACACATAGGAGCCGAGCAGAAATTAAAAATGTGACAAAAATGGTAAATATATTCCTTTTGATAGTATTCGTTGCGTGCGCTGCGTAAATGGTTGATGTGCCGCAAAAATTATGTACCAAAAAATTGTGTCTCTTAAAACGTTCTAAAAAAAAAGCACCTCAGCTCCGGCGGGATTTTATGGCGGAATGGAGACTGCGACTGTTGCGACCCAGTGGGCACGCCTCTTTGAGGAGTGTCTGGAGAGGAGGAAACTTAAAGGGGTTATTCTTTGTGAAGCCTGAGCCCCTAAGAAAGATTTTTTTTAATTCAACCCCTACGGGATAAAATAGTGGATAGAAGTTCGACATCCACGCGGGCGAAGCTGCGGGCAAAAGCTAGTTTATTATATTTTTCAACCTGTCCGGTGCTTGTGTATTTATAAAATACCAATTAGTTTGGACAATAAAATAGATAAACATAAATTGTTAATTAATTTTGACAGAAGGTTTCCTCAGAAAATATTTACAAGTACACACATCAAAAGTGTCTAGGGATATTTTAATTAAACCTAAATAACTAAAATTCTATTAACTTTTTGTTAAGACACCTACACTTTAAAATAAACCTTGTTTAATTGCCTATCTAATCTGATAATAAACTTTTAGATAAAGTTAAATTAAAAAAAAAACTTAGAACAAGAGGAAAAACTCAACAAAATTTCAATTTAACTTTATTTTTGAAATTTTAAAACCTAAACAACAAAACAATTTTTTTTATATAAAAATTGTTGAAAACTTAAAATTAATAATTCGTGGATCCACCTAAGACTCTCCTGACACATCTGGAGCGGTTCTGCATACTCAAAACAAGGGTGTCAATATCCTGTTGTGGAGTACTGTCCCAAATCCTGCTAAGATGCAAGAAAAGCTGGTTTTGATGCACAATATCAACAGGGAAATTCCTACGAGCTCTTCCCTGAAGCATATTTCAGGCATGCTCAATAGGATTTAAGTCAGGGGATTGTGCAGGCCGGTCTAAAGCTTGGATAACATGCTGTTGTAACCAACTTGTAACGATACGCGCCGTATGTGGACGGGCATTGTCGTGCATTAGCTGGAAATTTTGTCCCATTTGCTGTTTGTGGGGCAAGATTACAGGCTCTAGCACCTCATCTCGGTATTTTCGAGCAGTCATATTGCCTTGTATCCAAACGAGGTCCGTTCTACCGCCGAGACGAATTCCTGCCCAAACCATAATCGTGCCACCTTAATATGCATGAACTTGTTGTGGGTGCTGCAGTCGATTCCAACGTCCAGGTTTTCTCCAAACGCGTACTCTTCGCGAATCAGGATGAAATCCAAACCTAGATTTATCAGTGAAAAGCACAAGTGACCATTGAGAATGGTTCCAGTTTTCGTGTGCAATAGCCCATTGTAATCTTCTTCCTCGATTACCTCTCCTTAGTGCTGATACCCAAAATGGCCTACGAGCACGTAGATTGACTTCATGCAGTCGCCTTCTCAAAGTTTGACCGCTTACCAGCAAACCATACTCTCTCTGTAGCCTTTGAACCAATTGCATCGCCGCTGCATTTAGTTGATTTCGTGCAGCATTTACTATGAATCGGTCCTGTACATGTGTTGTAATGCGTTGAGGTCCTCGGTGCCGTTCCACCACTTCCTCCGTGACACGACAACATGACCAAAGCCTGGATATAACGCTCTGACTGGTCTTCATGGCTTCAGAAACGGCAATTATGGGACAGTATTCCACAACAGGATATTGACACCCTTGTTTTGAGTATGCAGAACCGCTGCAGATGTGTCAGAAGAGTCTTAGGTGGATCCACGGAATATTAGTTTTAAGTTTTCAAGAACTTTTATAAAAAAAATTGTTGTTTTGTTTAAATTTTGATGTTTCAAAAATAAAGTTAAGATTGAAATTTTGTTTGAGTTTTTCCTCTTCTTCTAAGTTTTTTTTTTTAATTTAACTTTATCTGAAAGTTTATTATCAGATTAAATAGTCTATTAAACAAGGTTTATTTTAACGTGTACATGTTTTAACAAAAAGTTAATAGAATTTTAGTAATTTAGGTTTAATTGAAATATCCCTAGACACTTTTGATGTGTGTATTTGTTGATTGACGATTTCTTACTTTCTGTCTTGGCCAGTCTTGGCTAGAGGCGTAATTTCCTCGCTATCACGCAACGTTTGGCGCGGCAAGCAACAATAACTATTAAATGCTTAAAACGTTTCGTAAATCCAGTAAAAGTGTTGTGGGCGTAGTGCACAATGCGACAATAGTTGTCGACGTAATCGTCGTTTTCTATCAGTTGCGGTCGCAAACACTTCGCGCTCCGCTGCGCCTCGATAGGTACTTGTCAGTGCACAGAACATCATACAACAAGCACAAGATACGAACATCTCTGTGAGATCTGACAAGTTTTCCACGATATGTTTGTAATTCGTCACCTGTCACAAGCACGCTCTAACAAACAGACGCACGTATCCTTGCGCGGCACGTAGTGTGACCAAATAAACATGCAAGTATTAGACTATTAAGTGCCGTATTTTCCATGATTTCAAAATATTGACTCAGCGTTGACTCGTGTTATGCATATTTTTTTAATTAAGACGCGGTTCATCTAGATTTGCATAATGTAAGTTCAAACTACTCAGAAACTTGATTTTTCAAGCCTGACATCGATCGTTGAACATATTCTTGTTATTAGCTTCATAAATCGTAGGTGGATGCCTCAGATAAGTAAATTACATAGGTGCACAGCATATTTTACTGTGAAGCAAGTGGCAGCAAGCCAAGAACACTCTTAGTTGTAGTAGATTACCTACCTACACAATACCTATATTTTTTATCAAGCCACCAAAGGTAACTTTCGGTAGATTTCAGTGACCCTTGTGGATAATAGTCACTAACTAATTACATTCGATAAGTAATACTTTGTAATCGATTTGTGATTGTTTTCAAAAGCGTATCGGTAAATAAAAAGGTCGATTAATTCATTCGTTTTGTTTAAAACAATCGCCTGCCTGCCTGTCCGCTAGGCCTGCAGCCTTGCACTTTGTTACATGACCGTTTTTTAAGCACATTGCATGATTGTGACCAGCCAACTGCAGTCATTATCCAATGAGAATAACAGCAATTGACATGAACAATGATGAGACGCGATACCGTGTGGGTAAATACGTAGGTACGACAACAAGTCTACGTACTCAGGTTACGTAAGAGGTCGGCTGCATGCTAAAGGCATCCGCCATTTTGCGATGAGCACTTTGATGGTTTTTGCGTGAAAAGTGAGCGGTGAGGTTGGCAATGCCTCAACTTTAATTTGTTGTAGAAATAACGATTTTGCAAAGATTTCCTAAATAACTTTAAGCGACCTGTACAAAAAGTGGTTACGTGGAAAATAGCATTGACACAGTCGTGTCTTGGTAAATGTTTCTAGAACATGCCGCGTCGTCGCAGTTCTGCGTTCTGCTGACTGGTTCAGTGCAAGAATGACTTTATGTGCACTACAAACTAACATATGTCATATTCTAAAACCACTTTAATTTTAAGACTATCTTTAATTGAATCAGTTATGCAGCAAATACTACTTATCGAACTCTATGTAGAGAAAGAACAGTCCCAAAAGATGTGAGAAAATGGTTTTTTGCAATTTTTATTGCGACGAACCGTGTCATTTTATTATTTCTTTATATATCAGACTAGCGAACCCCGCGAACTCCGTTTCGTCACCAGATGGCTTCGTTTTTTTTTCTTTGCTATAAACCTCACGGAGCCCGAGACCTTTCCAACGAAGTAAAATTATTGAAAAAATCCTTTGTCACAGCTAAAGCCAAACCACCATATATGCAAATATAGAGTCTTTTATCTCTTTTTATCTGGAATGTGGCATCGGTTCGCAACAGTGACATAAACTATTCAAGCATTTATAACTTTTGTAATAATTTGGTTAAACTAAAACATGATGTGTTCTTTATTTAAGGACGAGCCTCTGCCAATAAACAACGCTCACGCGCTGCATGGAGTGCCGCCGCCGTCTGCTGGCCCGGAGCCGTCGCCTGCGCATGCCAGCCCGCCCGCGCCCCCCGCCAACCAGCTCAAAGACGACGCACTCAACCATGCCGAGTCCAAGATCGACGAAGACAAATTACAGGTGAATATGTTTTCCCACACAGATGCTGCTTGAATACCTAACTAAGAGTTGGACGGTCTTGTTATTGTTTCCAAGTTGTTTATCCGTGGGCTAAAAATTGACCAATGAAACGGACTTGGGATATACTTATTGTATTCTAATTATAAGTAATGAGGCCAAATAAGGCATTCAACCTCTCTGAAAATGTAAACAAATGTGACTGAAAGAACAGATTAATCAATAGAACACAAGCACAACGTTCACGTAGAGTCAGCTCGCTCAGTTTGTCGCGCTAACTCTCTATTCCAATTCCAAGTAACTGTGGTTAATGGTCTTTGTCAACAATTAGGCACAACTTTTGTTCTAAGACTTCTAGAACATACGCTACTCAGGTTTATAATATATTGTCTGTAATAGTAAAAGTGCCGTTGACAAACAACCAAGGCTAGCGAGTGGTTTCTCTCGACAGTTACACACTTGAAAAGCCTAAGATTTAAATCGTGTTCGACACAATTACCTCTTAAGTTCTAAAAAAAGGAATTTAAAATTTGTGAATAGAGATAATGGCATAATTTACATTAGAAATTGATGTGGTTGGAGGTTTGTTATGATAAATAAAAGAGGTGATGTAAACATTATGAGAACATTATTGTTCTGAGTGTAGATGAAGATTTTGTAGAAATGTGCATTTGTCAGTGGGTGCAAGTGGTGACGTCAGTCAGCTTTCACTCGCGGGCGAGTGGGGGGCGCGGGGCGGGGCGGCGGGGAGCGGGGCCGCGCTCGACTGTTGCACCACGACCACGTGAAAGCGACCACTTTGTACATATTTATTTGTATTGCCCAGATATAGTAGAGAAATGCAAAATGACTTGCAGATTGCACATTTATGAAGGTTTCGCATATGATGAGTTTTACTACTCTATGTATATCCGAAATAACAATTTCTTAATTTCTTCATTTACTTTACGATTAAATGCGCATAATTATAATTAAAACACATCAATTAAATTCTTAAACTATTTTCTAATATGACTCACAACCAGAGCTCTACGTAGCCGTTGTCTCGCTTGTCACCAAAAGCCAGCCAACCTATGTTGCTTGTTCAAAAAGTTTAGTTGACTCTACACATTGACCTATTAACACCGGCTTGCGTCTAGACAATTCGTGTGCATCGTTTCACTTTTATATAAGAAGTTCATTTAACTGGTTAGCAATACAGCGCATGCGGATGCAATCAGCATCCGTATGAATACATACAATAATAGCAGGGTATGATCGAAGTGGAAAACAATTCACTGGCCCGATATTCTTTTGATACAATAATAAGATTTGCATAGACGTAGGCTGATTCAATGATGAGCTATCTATCCAAATGTTAGTAATATTTACAAACGGAGGGCAATGGAACAATGGCGCGCGGGCGCATTGTCTCGCGCAGGATGTCCGAACCATTGTACCGGGTAAACAGCACAGAACGAGATATATTATGTTCTTGATTCACACGTAGCTTTTCCATTAAGTGTGAAATGCAATTTATCCTAGCGTTTTTATGACGTTATAAAAATATAAATTTCTGCAATCTCTTTAACTGAAGTGCAGAAATTAGTTATCTTTAATCAATTTTTATAAAGTCGTTGCTTTCACTTTCCATCCAGTTCAGGCGTTACGACAACGAAAGCTACTTTTCTATAGCTGGTCAGGTCAAATGTGTGAGAGGTCAGCTTAGTTCCCGAGCTTCTTAGAACGTCTTAACTGTCTATAGGCATCTGAGATGTAAATGAAAGTAATGAAAGTATTCATTTCCCGAGTTTCTTTTTTCAATGCAATTAATACTGCTTTTATAGTAAAGTAAGTATATAAATATATTTACTTTTATTGGTTTCTGTATGCCAACTGCAATACATAAAAATCCCTAAGCTACGATGAAGTCGAAACAGGAGAGCAAAAAAGAGATTTCTGTCATGTTAACTGTTTAAGTGTTTATTAACATTACTTATTAATACATTATTGAAGGCGGCAACAATCATGGAAATGCCATTTACAAACAAAAATGAGCTCAATGCGTCGTCCGCTGAAAAAACAACCATTTACGAGATTTGTTCTAGAAGTGATAAAAATAAGTTCTCAAGGTTCAAAATAAACAACAAGTACTTAATTACTAAACAGCAATTGATGTCTTTTTTTTCCCACTATTTACAAAACAAAAGCACTTAATTGAGCCGCCCTGTATATAGATAGGCAATTGTTATCGATGAAGATTGTTAATATAGTGTATTGTTTGATGTTTCTAGAAAATTGACGATGAAAGGAATGACTCACCGAACTCAGCGAGTGATGACAGCTCGGAGTCTGACAGTTCGGCCGAGGAGGAAGATGAGCTGGACGCCGTGAGGCCCATGCTCAAGCTGCCCATACAGTTCGACCTTGACGAGCTCGCAGGAGCCTTCCTGGCTAACAATCAGAAGTGAGTAAACGAATGACCTTATGATGTTATTTCTTTTTTTTAAGCCGACTAGATCTCTGAACCTTTCGCCTATTAAACTTAAACCTTAGAGTCAGACTTGGTGTTTTTTGAATCTATACCGTTTCAGAAATGGTTATAGAAATAATATTTGATTGTAATAAGTACGGACACAAGGGTACTAGAAAACTTGTATTTAAACTAGAACTCCTTTGTGTAAACAGTGCTATAAAATGGAAATTAAATAAACGTAGTCTTCCGGATTACTGGCCCATAATAGGTAACTATCTGATTAGTTTTTAGAAAGATAGCAGCACATACAACTCAATAGTAAATAATTGTTAAGATTTTAGTATAACACAGAGTTCGAGTACATTATAGTCTTCAGTTTCTGTAATTTTAAATGTTTATAGTAAACAATTTACAAAAACTTTTCTCGAGTTGTTTTAATGATTCAAGATACTAAAGTCGCTAGACCTACATTTATCATAGCTGAAAGAACCATCATTATAATCATCTAAAAAATTTAAACATTGTTTCTTATAAGGCAACGGGCATTTGTTTATTAAATTACAAGACTATTTTTCTTTTATAGCATTAAACATGTTTTAAGTCTATTTGCTATTTTAGTTTTTCAGGCGACTTTACACACGATTAAATTAACAATCAAGCCAATTTAAGTTAAATAATAATTAACGTAATTGACCGAGATCCCATTGTCGCCCTATTTTCGTCATTGTAAGGAGCATGGGTGAAAATTTAATTAATATTTTCATTGAGTAAAACTAGTAAGTACCCATCTTATATGGTCTGACTACACATTGTCCTAGAAGATTTTTTCAGCCCTGTCAAAGTGACGTGGATCCGGTAATTCCCTAAAATAACCCCTTTTGCCACTCTGATGCTAATATAAATATGTAAATAATATGGGTACCTAATGTAAATGTATTCATCTGTGCTAAGTCATCAATTTACCCCCGGCCTCTTGATTTATAATAATAATATAGAATACTTTTGCAAATAGAAATGTATATCTATGTAGGTATAAACGATGGTTGAGTTTTAATTAACGTATTACATGTTCTGAAGAAAGAAACAAAATCTCATCATTTTTAACGTGACATAGTTCTTGTGGGTCTGGGATCTTAGCCTATAACCACACACTGTGAAGTGGGTTGACATATTCTACCCCATGGAGTGGGTAAACAACTAAAGCGCAGAGAGTACGTGGTACTAAACTGGGGACTACAACAAGGTGAAGCGAGGATTAAACAAGACAATGTTTAATGCGTTTGTTCACTCCAAATTATGTTCTGCACTGACGATCAATTAGGTAAATAGGTCAAGTTCTCCCCCAAAGATACATATCAAGCGTTGTTGGTACAGCCTTGTCCAAATTTTGTAATAGAAGGTAGAAGAATGATCGAATAATTAGGGGTCAATTGTGTTGTAATCGAACCCGAACACCATTAACGTATTCAAATATTTGTTTTGTGCTACGAGAAGGTTAACCTTGCAAATGTTTCAAAGGCGCGTTGAAAATGTTTTTCGGGAAACGAAACCCCTACACTTATCTATATAGATAAGCCTTATGCCTACTTATGCCTTATCTAAATGAATAAAATGACAAATATAGGACAATTCAATTAGCAATGTGCCTAATATACTTGTACCAGGTTTGGTAAAATGATTCAAATGGACTAAATTTCTTGTATCTACAAAAATATCTATTTATATATCTATATCTTTATATATCTTTTATATATCTTTTATATATCTTTGGTGTATGGTACCAAAAAAACAGTTGGTTCCCTATTACCGAAATTTGAATGCGAATGAGACAACTGGAACTCATTTCAATAAGAATATCTATCGACCAAAGCAAAATGTCTGTTATTATTATTAATATTACGGTATGTAGTAACGGACACTCCCCGAAATGTTAACCGCGCTAGAGTGTAGTCGTTAAAAACGGTATTAGGAGCAAAATGAGGACGTTAGTGGTGGTTCCATTAATTTATAGATATTTTGTGTTGGCAACTGTTGTTGTGTGTACACGGAGTTTTTCCTTAATGCGAGATCTAGTGTTGATCTTATCTATATACGTAATATATATAAAAGTAAACTGATTATCTGTTGATATTTCCACGTACAGTTTAATGTTTAAACCACTGGTCCTAGAGACATGAAACTTGGAAGGTGTGTTCTTTGTAAAGATAAAAAATAAAAAATAAAAATCATTTATTTAGGAACAAAAACAATACAGTCATGAAAAAGTTAAAAACGATGATAACTGCAAAAGTTAATAACTGTGGCGCAGCCATCAAAGAGAGATGAGAGAAAAAAGAGTATGTATCCACTAAGTAAGGATTTCTGGAAATTCGGCCCATAAAATGGTAAACTAGGGGATGAAAGTTTGCAATCCATGCGGGCGAAAGCTAGTAACTCATATAAATGTTTTGAGTAGGCAGTTACCTAGTTGTGTAACGTAGGTGCCGGGCGCTAGGCGGAAGACGCCAGTGTAACTTGTGCAATCACAATACCAGCTCATTGGTAATCTGTGTGAGTGATGTGACCCAGCGCGGCTTAGATCGAACATGCACTCCGTTGAATATTGCAACGACTGAAGCGTTTCAATTATAAAGATAATCAAACTGATGTTACATCAATCCATCATGCCATCATATCTCTGCACTACCGATGGTTGACTGGTGGTAGAGAATGCCTAAGGCATTAAGTCCGCCTCTTTACATAAGGTTTGTGCACAAAGTGTTAACAAACAAATAAATTAATCCCTATTGTTATTTTTTGCAATATAAATAAATAAATAAAAAAAAATTGCTTAAATAAATATCTTAGGACAACTCACACACGGTCATCTGATCCCAAGCCAAGTAGAGCTTGTGTTATGGTAACCAGACAACTGATATACATACTTATATACTCTATAAATACATACATATTATAGATAAATTACACCCAGACACAGAACAAACAATCATGCTCATCATACAAAGTTTGTCCTGGGTGGGAATCGAACCCATGACCTCTGGCTTAGCAGTTAGAGCTTCTAACTACAAAACCAACAGGCCCGTCAAAAAATAAAAATATGAAAGTACTTTTGTAGTGAGCATCGGTATTATATGATGTATGGTATTAAAATTAGATTGTGTTTCAAAATGTTAGATGCTAAAAAAAGATGAAATTGTTGCGAATAAATGGCAGTGCGGTAATAACCATTAACGCGTGAATTGAAGCTAATTACAGATTTTTATTACATTTCATCGAATGATCAACAGTGTAATATTTTAAGAATAAGTTGAAAGGTTATACCAATCGTAAATCAAATGATTGTTGCTCTATATTTACAAATCAAACGTAGTAAAAATTTGCAATCAAAGGAGAACCCCAAAAACGGTTTTTACAGTCAGAACCTACATAAAACGTGCGAGCCAATCAGCCGTTTCCATTATTGTTGTTTGTTCTACAATTGAGAGTGAAAGGCTATTACAAATAGAAAAAAAAACTGTTTTGGGTTAAAATTGTGGAAAAAAACTTGTTTGATTGAAGTTGGAACGTATTTATAAATGTATGCCTTTTTATTTTCAGGGGTCGCATGAACTGTGTGGTCGAGAGGCGCCGCGACGACCCGATGGAGAGACGATTCCCGTTCAATATCCTCGGAGCATTCGCCCCGCGCAGCGCACAAGCAGAACGCATCGCCATCATCTGTCACGGAGGTGACGAGCCTAGGTAAACCAACTAGTTTCAATAATTGGACCTTTTAATATTGACACCCCATGTCAATGCAAACTGAAAACGGATACGTGATGTGTTCAAGTTTAGGTAAACTAGAAAACAACAATCAAATTACAGTTTTCTTTTTTACTCCCACGACAGACGAAAGTGTTGCCTTTCTTAGCCAAAAACACACGACACTGAATTACTCAGCAATCTCTGCTTAGATTATGATGCTTTCTCTGCGAAGGTTTCGTTCAATTCGCACTCGTTAGGTAATACGCCTTGAGTTTATTTTGTATTGTTTTTGTTTTCGACTTCGTTAAAGACAGGTTTGTCTGTAGCTGACCTTTAAAAAGGTAGATCAAATATATTGTTATGTAATGTGGCCTCATGAGTCATAGTGTGTGTAAATAAAAACTTAAGTTGCACACCCTAAAATACCTAATTTACGTGTTTGTTGAGTGCACAATTATTGTAACCGATTTTATTATAATTGATTTTTTGTATGACTTAATTATTTTTATTTTAAAATAAAGAACTTTATCATTTACTTCCTACCTAACACTTGAATTCTGTCATTGACAGACAGTCAACTGTCAAACTGATTATTTTTACACTAAACGTTTCGTTTTATAATTAAATGTTCGTATATTCAGCATTTTAAAACGAAATCATTCATTCACTTATGCTACTTTTACTAAGCTACCAAAAACGGAACGTGCGATTCTTCATAATGGTAACATTAGCTTCACTCGACTCGACATTTTCGTGACATTTATTTCTATTTTGACTGAGAATACGGAATTCTGCTCAATTCGCCATTTTTTGGTAGAGATAGAGATATTTTTGATAGACATAGAGATAGACTTACAATCTCGAACTCGAGATAAATGGCGAAAATCAAGAATTGGCCCCCTGAACGCTTGGCGTTCCATTCTTCGTGCTTTATTGTAGACACTGTGTTTATATTTTTTGTATGACCTCCTATAAGTTTAAGTTTGTACGACAAAGCCTTATGTTTACGGAAGGTCATTCATAAATACTACCAACATCGGTTTTTGTCAGGCGCCTTATTCATTGTGACTAAGTAATATGTAGGCGCATTCAACATAATAATAAATTATGCTTCAATTATTTTATTATGTAAATTTTATTATGTATAAATTATGCTTTAATTATTTTATTATGTTGAACGCTTATAACGAGTATATTAGTGCAATGGAAGGTCCTACTTGTATGATAGCTGTTTATTCGCTTTAACATAATGAATTCATATACATGGCTATTATTGAGTAATTCGTTCCATTAATCATCAATCAACGCAGTCATTGGGGACCAAAATTACGAGTCTTCAATGAATTAATTATGAGTCTTCAATGTGAAGTATGAAGTTGTATTGTGTATGTCATACGGCAAAGTGAAAGTCTAGTGGTTACAAGGGGAAAGCAGTTCAAATACACTTGAGAATTTAGGACTTCGTTTATGCGAACACCTAGGTTCTAAGTATTTACTTTATTTTATATAGCCAAACGTTCGAGACGAGTACAACAGCTAAAAAATCATTAATAGATGCGATGTTACATAATAATTTGGGCATGGTTTTGCAAACAAAGCAATTGCCTGTGAACAGAAATTTTATGAAATACGTGAACTGTAACGTTATAAAATACGTACTTATTTTTGAGCAATTAATTACTTATCTTACACATACAGGTTTATTAATATAATTGAAAAGTTTATCAGGTTATAATATAATACCCACATGCGAATCAAAGGCTTACGTAACTCCATACTATGGAAATAATACACCTAACGATTTCTGTTTGAAAGTGATAATAATTTGAGCCTGAAGACACGTTTTGAATTATAATTTTGGGGAACTTCAAAGTAGGAGCGGATATCTTATTACTTGAAGTCAAAGGGATTCATATTCATTAGTAAGCGTAAGTGATGTTTTATATCTTAGTAAAGCCTACAGCTACCTATTAACTAAGTGATAGTGCAAGCAACATAGTAGTGGTAGTTATGTATACCTCTCTATACCTCGCTTGTGTAAACAATCTTGACATGTCTTTTTAAACATACCAACATTGTTTCCATTTAGTTTTTTGTCTAACGTCGCGTTGGCTTAGAATGAAGTATCATTAATAATGTTTTTTTTTTATTAAAAGACAAACTAAACAGATCAAATACAGGTATATACTTAGACGTCATATAATTTGGATAGATTTTATTATGCTAAACTGATATGAAGCGTCTGGCGGAATTACCGGATAATGAGGGTTGTTAACTGACATGTCATTCAAAATCATAAGAACAAGCTTAATATTTACAAACTTTTATCAGTAATATCAGTAGGTGAGTAGGAAGGAAAATAATGACTTCTACTTCAGTCGTTATGGAAATGACGTCGTTCTAACTGAATTTTATTTGTGCATAACATTTTTAAAGCGTCTTCCACTTAAGTGGAGTATAAAAAAACGATCTTAACGTTTACTATGAACTCTTACTGCCTAGCCCATTAGGCGGTGCCTGCTGTTAAATTAATTTCCTGGTAGTTCAAACAACGGCGATGTTTGTGTGACAACCTACGTTTTTGGACTTATTCGATCTAGTTTTGTAGTTTCATCATTTTTAATAGGAGTTATTCTACATTTTCACAGTTTGTCAAAGGAACCAGGTTCTTTGTTTACCAGACTGAGATGAAGTTACTGAAGGGTTCTTGTGATTTATTGTTCGACAGTTCATAAGCATTGTTCGAAGATATTAATAAAATATATTTGTTTCAGACCGATGAACTTCCCGGAGCCACAGTCGCAGGTGTTCGCGTTCCCGTTGACGGGCCCCGTGCGCTTGCCGCTTCGCCCGCAGGCAGACCGTGCGCCCGCGCCGCCACAGCCCGGCCCCGGCCCGCAGGGACCCCGCATGCCCCCTGGGTTCGCACCCCTCTCTCACCGCCAGGCACCTTTCCCCCTACCTGTAAGTATCTATTACTTAAATATATGTGTGTTGATCTGTGTTATTACAAACAAAATGGTCCGGCGAAATTCAATAATGCACTTATTCACTGTGAAAATCTAGCTATGCATAATAATATTATTATAAGGAAAATCTTACGATGGGCTAATATACCCCGGAAGCTACGATTACCTTGTGAAGAACGAGTGAGGCATCTCACAAGTTTGTAATTGACCATAATAACTTGCTTCTTCTTCCGGATTCATAAAGAATAAATCATTATATAACTAATGGAATAATGAACGAGGAACGAGTCAGCATGTAATAAATGTAATGGCGACATTAAACGATTATACTGGGAACTTAGGAAGTTGTAAGTAGCAGAGTTTTGTCAAAGAGAGAAAGGGATGAGTCGTGACCCTTGCATGTAATCGTACGTTTGATGTGGTGGAGCGGCACGTAATATGAATTGGTATTTGGGTCAAGTGAGACCGTGATTGCTGGGATTATCCTACGTTCGTGTCGTTTATCGATCAAGGGCTCTTCCCTGACAGTTTCAACTGTGATCTGAACACTTTTTTCCTTTCGAAATATTTTCAGAATTTGCCGCTGTGACTCTTAAAGAACTTTTTGTCGAAGTTGTAATGAAGAGAAAATGTATTTGAAATACCCACCCACCTAGCTACAAAAACCATTTTTGTAAGCCTTCTAAATGAAAACATTAGGCCTAGCCTAATGTAGCTTGGGTACATTATGCTAGATAAAACAGATTAAGAGAATCAAATTAAATTACATTTTAGTACACGTATTTTTTGTTGGTGCTACCCTTTTATTCATAAAAATATTTTTATTTATTTCGCCTTTTATAGAAATTTAAAAATAACTTTGTTCACATGAGCCCAAAAGCATTATATAAAATTAGATATTGTAAACAAGTCAATCGAAGCACGCTATAAAACTCTCATCTAACAATTTGTTTATCCCCTTTCGCCCGAAAACAGGTTAAATTTTCGAGAAATACAAAAATACGTAATTCTTATTTTTTATTATTATCAAGATTGTTAATATTCTTTACAATTTAATCAGACTGCGCTGTAAAATTACTTTATACAAACTTTTTGTATTGGAGAGTGGTTTTGTTGTACTTATGTACGTATTCTTGAGAAGAGTCAAAAGGAATATACATAATTTTCATATAAACAGATTCCCCCTTTTGACTCCCCTTCGAGAGAACCTTTGCAATAATCAGTCTAGTGTGGACTGGGCAAAGATATTTTAACTTCGCATTATTTTATACCAGCCTTAAACCCTGTAGAAGCGGACGCGAGTATAGAGAGCGCTTAATAACTGAAAACTATTGTTTTTAGGGTTCTGTAGTCAACTAGGAACCCTTATAGTTTCGCCATGTCTGTCTGTCCGTCTGTCTGTCTGTCCGTCCTCTCTTAATCTCTGTGACCGTTAGCACTAGGAAGCTGAAATTTGGTACCAATATGTATATCAATCACGCCGACAAAGTGGTAAAATAAAAATTGGAAAAAAAATTTTAATTAGGGTAGCCCCCCTATATGTAGTAAGTGTTTTTTTTTTAATTTCAACCCCAACGTGTGATATATTGTTGAAAAGTTATTTAAAAATAAATAGAGGTTTACTAAAATCATTTTTTGACAATGTCAATAATTTCGGAAATAACCGCTCCAAAAGTAAAAAACAATGTGTGTCCCCCCACCCCTAACTTTTGAACCATAAGTAAACAAAATATGATAAAAAACTGAAAAGTAGAACTTTATAAGGACTTTCTAGGAAAATTATTTTGAACTTGACGGAAAGAACAGTTTTTGTACAAAAAAGACAAGTACACTGAGCGTGGCCCGACGACACGGTCTTGGCCGGTTTTTTTTTAGTATTACGCAGCTCTCAAATAGGTGTCCGCTTCTTAAACAATCATTGGTCTGTTGCTATAATTTTACATACCGGTGAAATCTTTTTTTTTTTTTTAATAAAAACCCGTAATTGGTGCACTCGTAATTTTGGGCAACTATAGCTATGGGATCGATCTTGAAATTATCAAAAACAAGGGTTCAATGTTTTTTTTCGCTATTTCAGGGTAAAAGTTGTTTCAGTAAAAGTGAAAAAGTTTCTGGTAAAGAATTAATACTTATATTGTATAATTTATAGAGTTATAAGAATACTTATGTTGCTATTATGTAGTAGCATTTATAAGTCTCTGGAAAAGTACTAGGTAATGAAGATATTCGTTAGCACCATGACAGCACTATTAAAGTAATGTATTCGGGTCACAAAACAGTTCAAGTGCTAGACAATAAAAGCGTTGTTTCCGCACAATAAGTGCTGCGCCGGCGAGGCCCATTTATTACGTCTGTCATGTGTTATGATAGCTATAATAATTTCATTACGCCAAGACATACCAGGATTGACGTCTGTGTAACGTTAGCTTTAATTGGTGTCAAATATTACCTACTGAATAATGGAAAATGTTATGATTGTATAGTCAAACGAGCATTTCCATTGTTGGTTTATCTATCTCTATGTACCTTCGGACAGTGTCCGACGTACACGATCGGGCTTTATAGGGCTAGATCCCATCTTTTTGTTTCGCAGACCTTTCCCATGTTTTTTGGGCCCTCTGACGTTTATGATAATTTCATTTTTCTTTATTCAACCTTAAATGCCCCAACTACACCCACAGTTAAAAAAGCAAAACAAAAAGCTTTGTGTTTCGCGTGGCTTGACAATACTTGACATCATTAACTTACGTAAGGTTAGCTAAAGTCACCGCTTGTTTATATACTATCTTTGACCTCCATTTTACAACTCATAGATATCCCGAATTTGTTTTCGCTACCATTTGCACCATGCAAGTAGTCGCCGACCCACGAAGGTCGATAAAGACCACTTTGGAATGAATGTGTTCGACATTTAGGATCTTTTCGATAGATTTACCTTTAATCTTTATTAAGTTTAATGAAGTGTTAACTTTTATAGTTTCTTGTGTAGTTCGTCGACTCAGTATGTGTCTGAAAATTTTAAAATACAAATCACTTGCAGCGTGCGCTTTCGATATCACGATGCACATAGGTATTTGATTTCTGCAGAGACCGAACGTGCAACCTGTGTCACTGTGGGTGCACGTTTGTAGATACACAAGTCAGTTACGTGTAGCACGCACATCTTGTGTACATACCTCAAGTTTGCAGCAGCGCATAACTTCAAGTGATTAGTCGGGGAGCACTAACACCGCCATATCTCTTGTCTCAACTGACTATTATAACTTGCGAGCGACACAATTGTACTTCATGTTTCTCTTTAATTACTAGATCGACATGGGAATACGTTGATTAAAACTGCTCGTTGTTTCATGTAAATATATCTTGACGGATTTTATATTACTTTCATACCCATGAGTGGAGTTACTGTTCCATGTAAATTTGTTACAGTGAACAACAGTGGCTGACAGGAATAAAATAAAAAGTATTTTAATTTTAAAAGCTGATACATTGAGTTAGTTATTCCATTACAATTCCAGTCAAGTTAGTGCTGAATTGAATTTCTTGAATCAGAAAAATATCGCAATCAAGTCAGTTTTAACTTGGCTGAATTCTTTAGTAAATTATACCGTCAGACGTTATTTTTCTTTGAAATCACAGAAAGTCAAATAATCAAATTAGCGGAAACGACATGATGAGGTCGGCGACTCTTTTGGCGAGCAGTGCATTTTTGCAGAAAACAACTATTTTCTTATTCAAAATTCAGAGTTGATTGCATAGAAAAAAGTTTGCGGTTTAATATAAGTATGTTTAAAAACTATACGTTTATTTTTAAATGAATACATTGTTAAAATTATTAAATACCAGCTTTTGCCCGCGACTTCGTCCGCGTGAATTGATAGTTCCCGTTCGCGGGGGATTACCGGGATGAAACCTATCCTATGTCCGTTCTCGAGTCCCAGATTATATCTGTTACAAATTTCATTCAAATCGGTCCAGTAGTTTAGGCGTGAAGAAGAGACAGACAGACAGACAGACAGACACACAGAGTTACTTTCGTATTTATAATATGAGTACCGATTTTAAAGGAGTAGTATAGTTGTCAAAGATTTTATATCACCAATTTTGTTTAGTTTTCGTTCTAATTGCGTAGGTTTGGTAACTTCGTGGAAAACATAAGCATGCGTAATTAACAACAGGTGTGTCGTTACATATTATAAGTATACACCTGCATCGTAATTAAAATGCTATGCACTACTAAAATGCCAAGCTCCCCAATGCAAATGTTGTGCTTAGTAAGGAATGTAAATCTTACAAGTTTGAAAACATTACAAAAGAAGTTATTAAATTGTTAAACGTCACGAGTAGATGTTACTAGGAGCATTCTCGAATAATTATACATTTTGTGCGTTATGTACAGTCAGCAAAGTATATAATACAGGGCGGTCAGATACAGTATAAGTTTTCTCAAAAACCCACAAATATTTTCTAATAAAAATTTAAACTATAGTAGAAAATGACTAGTTCTTCAATTAGGTTAAATTTCATTTGAATACATTCATTGGTTTTCAAGAAAACCTCAATTGTAGATAACGGCCCCGTATACTTAAATACTTTGCTGTGTGTACATACCTATCTATAATATTTTAATGTTTGATTCATGCATATTTAAACGGTATGAATGTCTGAAGTGCTTTTTTTTTTGGGAGTGGGAAATCATCAAATGACTGCTCCCGACCTAGGTGCGGCGGGAGGGCGTGTCAGACTTTTACTGACTAAAACCCACTCATCTTCCTTCGGTTGTCCTTTATGTTCCAGGGTCACGGTAACTATTATAAACATTCCGCAACCCAAGTACTTCTCATACTAGGTTTAAAGAAACTTTATTCTCAATAAAAACATACACAAATGTCACTTACTTGAGAACAATAAATTAATGTTAACAATATAAAAAAGGTATACTAGTTTTGAAACAGACGTCGCTTACCTTTCAGGTATGTGAAGTACGAGCTTACGTACATCTATGATATCTCTTAAATAATATCACAGCACGAAATATTTATAAAAAAATATCTGGCGTATCATGAACAAATCTCATGTTCAAGAAACGATTGTAGGAACCTACCAAACTCTCCTGTTATGATAAATTTCGGTTACTATGTGAAAGCTATGTTTCTAGGTATATTGATTGGGCATGTATTCTGAAAATGTATAGCCTTGTTGTGTTACCACAACAAGGCTATATATTTTCAGAAATTAAAATTAATAAGTAATTTAAGAATTTGAAATTTAATAGTCATCTTACGATGACGATAAAATTTTCTTCAGTAATACAAATATAATACACAGTGGATACTTCTGTGCATTGATACACGTGTTTCTTGTAGCTACTAATAAAGGAAAGGGATTATTTAAACCTACGCATTTACTCCATATAAGAACCAGCTAAGTCTGACTCGGACTCGTGCATTGACGGTTCCGTACAAAGTTAATGATTCAAATTTGAAAGTTTTTGTTTCACAGCTCTAACATTTGAAATTAATTTCACGCGATACTGACAATCATAAAATACAAAATTATACAAAAATATGTATAAACGACCATAATATAACTTATAAGGTAAAAACTATTTAACTTCACAGCTGTACCTGATCTTAAAATAACTCGTCTACAATAAAATAATGATGAGGAAATTACCTTCCGACGTCAAAGGTTTATTTCTAGACTATAGTTATCCCAGGTTTTCCCGAAACGAGACGACAACTATTATCGCTAGCAGTTCATACAAAACGTTTTAATTTAACAACCAACAATAGGACGCTGTTCTGTCCGGCAGCGTATTCGTAGTTCTACACAATAGGATTCTCTATGATATGACGTCAAAGCAGTATCATGTAACTGACAATAACTAAATTAAGTACTAGGTTGTAGAAACGCGTGTCTCTCTCGTTTCTAGGTGCTGAAAACAGGCAGATAGCAGCCTAAATTATTTGTAACTAGCTTTTGCCCGCGACTTCGTCCGGGTGGAATAATAATTCCCGTTCCCGGGGGATTTCCGGGATGAAAACTATCCTATGTCCTTTCTCGGGTCCCAGACTATATCTGTACCAAATTTCATTCAAATCGGTTGAGTGGTTTAGGCGTGAAGGAGAGACAGATAGACAGACAGATTTCCTTACGTATTTATAATATTAGTACGGATATCATTTTTAACATAACGTAGTGAACCCCAGGAACAGGTTTAGGGCCGGAAAATAGAATGTTAGTATTAATTACTAAGTAGTCTAGGCACGTGCACTAATCAGTAATCGTAACAAAATCAGTGGATTGTGGTCGAGGACATTATGAATTACGATCACTTACTAAATACTCGCCACTTACTGAACATGTGATAACTACGCCTACGATATGAACTCTAAGTAGGTAACAGTTACCAATGTTAATAGCAACGATAATAATAATAGGCACCCACTCAATATTTTCCTTCGTTATTATGTTGGTAAAGTTCCTTCCTTTGCTACCAAAAATACGTTTTCCGTGAAACATCGTTCCGGTTTCCTAAACGTGTAGAAAGCTATGCAAAGAAAAAGTTCCTTAAGATCCGACCACGCGTCTTCTTCCTCTTAAAGCGAAAGGGAAATGCTTTTTGTAAAAGTAGGTACCTATCACCGGTACGTTTCTATGACAACGCTTCGTTAGAGAACCGGACACATTATTCCTTTAAAACCTTTTTATGTTGTCTATTTTTAACAGAGTTCTGAGGAAGAAAAGATAAATGATAAGTATTTACCGGCTATTAATTCAATACTGACTTTTACTAATGTCATGATGGCCTAGTGGTTAAGGTGCCCGCTTCTCATGCAAGAGGTTGTGCGTTCGAATCCTGGCAAGTACCAATGTGACTTTTCAATTCATATGTACTTTCTAAAGTTTATCTTGGTCATGACAGGCATTGCGAAGGAAAAACTTTATGAATAAACCGGGCCAGATAAGCTTGCTGCAGCAGTAATACATTAATGCTGAAATAAACTTACCTAATAGTAATGCTACCTAATACATGCTTTGTTGATACACAAAAATCCACTTTTGTATATCAACAAAGCATGTCAGTACAGTTGTACTACTAGTACTCTAATATTCTGAAAAAAAAAATGTAATGAAGTAACGTGAAAACATGTGCAATTTTAAACTACTTATTTTAGTGAATAAAAACAAACCTTTTCTGAAAGTGATAAATTAGTAAAAAAATCGGCCAAATCGGTTGTTTCATACATTTTTAATAAACTTTAATTTTTGTTCTTTATTTGCCATTATATTATTTTCTTTTTAATACGGAATGACATTGAAATGCTTTGGGTCAAAAATGTAAACATAAGTACTGAATCCATGACAAAGGGCTTTGTTGACCCTCCCACAGAGTATATTTTCTTTTTATAACTTGCCAACATTCAATGCCACTGCCTCGCCCCGTCAAAGCTCCTTCAATTTGTCTACAATTCTTATGAAATTTCACACCAGAACGACGCTTGTAGCGCAACCAAAAGAAAAGAAAAAGTAGCCAATGAAATATATGAGTAACTAAATTAGTTAGGGAGCGTCCTAGGCCCAACGCTCTTCCTGGTTTATGTCAATGACCTCTGCAACATGAACATTAATGATGCAAAGGTCTTCTCATACGCCGATGATACCGCGATAGTTTTCTCAGGGAGATCCTGGCATGATGTTAGACATAAAGCAGAGTCGGGTATGGCCCAAGTAGCAAAGTGGCTAAACAGTAACTTACTCACACTTAATACGGCTAAAACAAATTATATATGTTTTTATATTAGCAAGAGTACACAACCTAATAAAGACTTTAGCATAAAAGTTCATACATGCGGAGACTCTAATAATAGACACTGTAACTGTTCGCTCATTAAACAGGTCGCGCAGACAAAGTACCTAGGAGTGATACTCGATCAACGGTTATCCTGGTATCCCCACATTGATCAGGTTACGAATAGACTTAGAAGGCTAAGCTGGATATTCAAGACTCTCAGACACATCACACCAAAGAAAATATACACGAACAGCGCTCGAAACCCGTCGAGAAATATTTTAAATGAGATTTACACAGCTCTGGTCCAGTCGGTTCTAACATATTGTATCCCCATTTGGGGCGGGGCAGCCAAAACTTATTTTATCAACGTTGAACGTGCCCAACGGGCCCTAATTAAGACAATGTATTTCAAAAAGTTAAGACACCCTACTGAAAACTTGTATCAGATTAGTGATTTACTCTCAGTTCGTAAATTGGACGTAATCCAAACAATTCTAAAGATACATAAATCCCTAAAATATGACTCGAGCTTTACAACTCAAAGAAGAAAAGACCTAATTGCACAAATTCCCTATACTAAAACCACATTCGCAGGAAGACAATATAATAAACGATCAGCTGTACTTTACAACAAAACCAACAGGAAAATATATATATACCCGAAAAATTACTTTGATTGTAAAAAAATCTTAATAAATTGGATAAAACCACTAACCTATGATGACACGGAGGCACTCTTGGAACAAATTAAGTGAACACACACACACACACACCCCCACACACACACACACACACACCTAGACACACACACACACACATTAGCAAACAACACACCTTCAACAGAACACACTAACCCACACTAACCTTACATAACACTGAACACATACCTGCAAGCAAGTTTTTCATAAACTTTAAACTAAATTTATTCTTCTGGACTTCATGTTTACATTATTCTTTTTGTTTTTATAGTTCTTATTTTTGTATAATACCCTAGTTATAATAAGTTTCTAAATTTGTATTGCTTTGTTATGGAAGAGCGGTGCTTCCCAACACAGGCATTATTTGCCTAAAGGGGAGCTCCAAATACTAAATGATTTTGTTTACTTAAGAAGCAATAAACTATTAGGTATTTTTTTTTTTGTATTTGTATATATTTGAAGATTAGATGATAATTATTGGGTCCAAACTTTGCTGAAAAAATTTTTGAAATGCGTTTTTTTTAATTTGATTGTTATAAAATATTAACCAGTACTAGCGATACATACTACGCGTACACAGTTGCTATGTAAACAGCAAATGTGAGGAAACACAGCAACTGAGCAAAAACATTGTGGACTTAGTTCGCATCGGCGCGGCACTCTATTCTACTATTGAGCTAAAGGTGTATAATAAAATGAATAAGTACTTTTATTAATGTAGCTACTGATACTTGTCGCAGCACTGGACAAAAAACTCGCTTGACTGGTGTCGATACTAAGATAAAATTGTACCCAGTATGTATAGTATAGTGTATGTTGACGAGGATTTTTAATTGCCGCCCTTATTAAGAAGTAAATATTATTAAAAGATAAAGTAACGCGTTAATTTATCTTACGAAACTTTTGCAAGCTCGTAGAAAGTTATTTTTTTTCTATTAAAGTTAATAAAAGCAACTTTCTTTTATAAACTCTGTATATTGCCCAATTAATTCGTTAATATCAAAGCGTAGTTATAAGTAGTCTAAGAGCCAGTATATTAAAATGTTATTAATAATGTTAATATACTACTGGCGGAAAGTTTGTATGGAGGGAAGGAAAGTACTCTAAAAATCGAAGGAACGAATTTTCCAAAAAATTAAAATGTAAAACTATAATCACACATTTTTTTTATGTAGCCAATTAAAAAGCTAGCCATAGAACCGACTCAAATGTAAAATTACAACACCCGTGTTTTTATTTTTACAAATAAGGGTAAAGAAAGAACATCATCAAAAGCCAAAATAAATGATATAAATATTTGGAGGTACATTTCGGGACATTTAGAATTCACGTACATTTACTAATTACCGGTGGAACTAGTGTGAATGACCCAGTAAGAGTGGTGCTATCAAGTTAAAACAAAAATGTGACTATAGTGTACCCTTGAAAATGGCTTTGCGCCGAGACTACTCGTGGGCGATACGATCATACCACTAAGCTTTCTCCGCTTAAGCTTCTTTGTGTTCTTTAAACCTAACATATTATTTTGGCACGTGGTCGCTGTCAACACCGACGCGTTTTGTGGTTTAACTAGTCTCTACCCTGCTCAATTCTCTCTAATTCTAGAATAAATACCTATATCTATATTCATGAGACTATCTCTGTCCAAATAGTAAATAACAGAAGAGTAAATAATTGAATGACTAGCGCAGATTTTCTTTGCATTAATTATGCTGATATATTTCTTTATATCAATTATTAACATAGCCTTTTTTTGTTAGGTAAGGTGTGTTATAAATATAATTAAACTTAATTATTAGTGTACAAAGTAGCACGTGCTTGAACTTTGTTATTCCGATACTATTTTTTATTTTATGTAATTATCACAATATTTTCAAGACACTGCGAATATTACTTTAATTTAATGCGATGTGCAAGCATTATATTAAGTTTTCGGGTCGCAAGGTTTGAAACAAATATTTTGCAAAAATCTGAGTCGCTCGGTCATTGGCCCCGGTCCCCGGCACTGGTTGCAGTCAGGTGCTTATGTAATGACAAAGGTTCCGGTTTTCGGGCTTACTTTACTCGTTTTATCCTTTTACATATCATTATCGAGCACAGCCACTAAATAACCGGCTAAGAGCAAGTCAGACTCACAAAATTACTTTCTGAACCAAACTAAATTGAGTCTCTCGACTGATTCATAAATTCGCATTACATTTTAAAGTGTACATAGCTGTATGAAATACCTAGTCTCAAGATAGAATAAAATTGATCTCTATTATTATTCAGCTAGTTAACTATATATTAGTATAAAACTCAAGTCAATTAAGCACTTATTTTTACAACACTCTAGTGCGATAGTGGATATTCCTTTAGTTTCAAGCTCAAAATCAAACAACACCAAATATCTGTATTAAAATCTAGGAGATCAGATGAGGGAGCTGAAATCAATTCCACCAGAATTTATAAAAAGAGAAGAAATATCTAAGACAGACGAACAAAAGATCTTACAAAGGTCTAGTTTTTTCTCTGAAAAACCGAGATATACCATAAAACACAAATTGCCTCATGTTGCGTGTGACCATGTACGAAACTGCGGAAATTGATTTATTATCTAGGGAACATTAGTTACATTAATAGTCCAAGATCCCAGACCCGCTTCAATAATATTTTAGTATTGGCTAAAATATTGAGAATAGAAATTCGAATATATTATAGACATTTTAAAATCAAACTATAACATAACGAAAACAGGTTTTAAACAATATTATGATAATCTTAGAATCAGCTCTTGAGCACAAGTGACTAAGGTTCTCTGAGTATAGCTGTTATTTAAAAGCATTCAAGCTAGCAAATGCACAGAAGCGCACATCTCATCTTAAATATATATTCCTCTATTAAAACCTTCGAGAAAAAACCACGTGATTCGAGACACAATAGAAAGACAGTAGCAGCAGCGCCACCGCCGGCTTTCACTTGGTCGTTGAAAGATAAACAATCATGTTCAAATGACCTAAGTCTGGTAACTGCGGGATCCCAGTCCATAAAGTGATTTGTTCATACACTGAAGATATGTGTCGTATACATGACTAGGACTACTAAAAATAAATAGATTAGGTCTCAAAATTATGTTTAATAGAAGAATATTCTGTGAAAAATGAACATTTTCGAAAAGAAATATCCCGTGAAGCTTAGTCCGCGAATTAAATTATTTGCGAGAGTTATTTTTAATATGAAACATAATAGGGATTCAAGAAATATTTTGTTATAAGAAGGTAGGTAACCCCGAAATAAAACTCTACCTCTAGGTAGCTATAGTAGAGAAATGGGCACGTTGGCACTCAAACGATTTTCTTTATTCCCACAGCTGTTTTCATGTAATCGTTTTTTTTCCTGTTTACTCTTCGGCCATGTTTTCTTCGTAGATACTGAAAATAAATGATTAGGATACACGCGTTGAGTTGTTCTTAATAATAATCTTCAAAACTTGATGGTTCAGGTTTATAAGTACCGACTTATGCTCTTCACTTATTAATAAAATCGGTATTAGTAATGGAAATCAGATTTTTTGTAAGTTTCATTAATTAAAAAATATTAAACTTAAATTCATGTTTATTTTCTTTAAACTTTTAATTTACATAAACTAAGCGAGGTGAAGCTTCTAACAATTTACAACTAAAACTTTTCTATAATGAGGTATCTAATACAATGCTCTCAGAATTCAACTTTATATAAGTTTGAGTGATGTGACACTTTATCTTACTTTGCAAGGGACAAGGGTGAAGATATGAATGGAATGATTCAAGTCACGCGAGTTCAAATGTGTGTTGTGCGGGTTGAGCCCCATCCCCGGACATCTCGCGGTGACGGCCGCCTCGACACCTCGCAGGGGCTGGTAGCGCCCAGGTGTGGGGCGGGGGTCACACATTTGTAGTTTCGCCACGGAGGGAAGACGCGCGAACGTAAATAAATGTCAAACGTTCCCGATCACAACAAACAAACTGGTGCGGAGACGCTCAGCCTTGCCTCGCGCCCTCTCTATTACATCGTCGCGTGACACATGTTATAATTAAATTTTAATCATTCAATGTGAAGACCTCGAATCTTCCGAGATTATGTTTTATATCGCGGCTAGTTTTTGCTTGAATATTAATTAATCACCTCGTCTGTAGTAAATGTGTTCCGTCGTCAGTTAGATTAATTACATAAGAAACATGAATCACAACTACTATAAATACACGTGTATTAGGTATTACAACTTGTATGATAAACAACATTAAACCTGCTAGCATGAGCTTGGGTGTATAGTATCCTAACGACGGGCGTTAAATAAAATAGTTTGAATGGTAATGTATCGATTAATTCCAGGTAATAAAAGCGTTAATAATAACCGGGAAAAATATGTTCTTTCTTATAGGAAATATCTAAGTATATTTTTAAGGATAGCCTTGCAGAAGTTCAAACATAATACAGATTACAGTAAAATGAATATCTTAAATATTATTGAACATAATATTTTGTCAATATTTTATGTATTTGCTTGCCGATAATAATCTGAAACTAAAGGAGTCAGAAACCAGATATATAAATTTACATATTTATTATTTTTACGTGTCTTCTTGTGGTTTCAATATGAAGTGCACCTGCACGTCTTAAAAGTCAACATGACTATGAAAACTAAAGTTATGGTCACGTTGTCTCTCAACGACACATTTGCTGACACTGACATGACATTTACAAATACTGCTGAAGACTATCTCGAGCTGGGGTCCAGACAACACAGTAAATGAAATAATAAAAGAAAAACGAATTCTCAGACATGTTGAAAATGTTGTAATACATCATGGTGTAGTTCTGACAGCTTGTCACGTTATTAAATAATTGAGTTTCGCTTACTAGTTCTGGGGCATTACACTTTAACAAAACTTACACCTTATAGTTTGTACATACCTACTTACATTGATCAGGTTCACACTTTTATATGACACGCTCATTTTACATCTGATTACATTAACTATTTCACATACCAAATTACAGTTTAGTCCTTGAATAGGTCAGCTCAGTAAGCATATAAATGCAATATATTTTGTTGTTTCTACGTAATTTTGCATTAATTTATTCTTATAATTTCATTGTGGCGTTCGATTTCACAATTTATGTTTAGTCGTTATTTGTATTCTTCAAGGTCTTTGGATGCTCAGTCAATGTTGTGTTATGTTCTGTTGCTTTAAGGATGTCAAAGACATAAATAACAGATCGCCTGCTGGAGCACCACTATAACAAGATCACGTACGCGACGGTGCGGGCGCTCGCCACTGCTACCTATATCTCCGCCAGATTTTTGAGTCATGCCAGCACAACAAATAAACAAGTTTAAAATATAAATATTATTTATATAAATTTTTGTGATATTGTATAGAATATCTAATCAAGACAATCACGTTCATGGTTGTGTTATCTTTTTAGACCTTGAACATTCTTAAAGAAGGTATTTTATTTATATCTAAAAACCCAAACGGCCGAACAGCCTAAAATTATATAATATTTTCCTTGATTTTTTTTTACGGTGAGTATAATATGGCTGTAGAAGTTGTAAGTCAGTAGCAAAAAAGACAACGTTTATAGAGATTTCTAAATTTCTTTAGATATCTAAATTGATCTGTACGTGAAAATTTTTAACGTTTTGACGAATATTTATCATGAAAACCAATCAATCATTACCAACATAAACTTTTCCTTATCCGCAAAAAATACAAAATAATTTCAGTAGGTATGTACCTACTTATAAACTTTTACGAAGACGTCTTCAATTTTATCTCTAAAGCGAAGAAAACAAATTCGTTTTGAGATAGCGCAGGGGAGCTGTTGGCTACTCTCGTTCTAAATGAGCTCAGATGGACGATAGCTGATCAAAAATGAGGTCAATACAAATTTAAAATAATGAGCTACTAACCAATTTAGATTGACAGATGAGGAAGTACTTGTATGTGTGAAAATTGTGTTTACACAGGTGACTATAACGGCCTGGTCTAGTCCTGAAAGAGTGTTTGAACAATGAACATATATTATATGTGGTTAAAGGAGTGCAAGTACCGCTAAGTTGCTTGTACAGCTGGTAAATAGCGGTACTAGATCGTGAGAGTACCTACCTAAGACAATAATT
This sequence comes from Athetis lepigone, assembly GCA_033675125.1. NCBI lineage: Eukaryota > Metazoa > Arthropoda > Insecta > Lepidoptera > Noctuidae > Athetis > Athetis lepigone. Next base: position 8,987,176 of record CM066215.1, read on the forward strand.
AGGTGTCAGTCGGCCAAATCGTTCATCTCACATAGAAAGTAACTGTACATGACGTTTTACGCGTCTCACTGTTCAACAGACTATTGTCGAGATATAATAGACATTCACCTTTATGTCATTGAAACGTTAAGAGAGAAATCTTTCTAAAGAAAGGTACATTTTCTTATTGGTTGTTTAAAAAGGGGTCAGATATGAATGGTTTGAACATCTAAATAAGTTCAAGAAAGTTATTTTGGTATTCACATGCTAATGTGTTAAGGTGCTAACAAAACCAGAACTTTTTTTGATTTTATTTTACGAATATCTGCAGTACAGTAGGGATATACCATTACATTATAATTTTGTTGTATAATCACTAGTAGGTACTCAGATATATTTTCCTTGCCGTCATGGCTCGATTTTCAGGCTGACCAAACCTTATTTGAATATTCTGCTTTTCATAAATAAATAACAGTTTGGGGTCAGCTTCTGTACTTACTCCGATGGTGGGATTTGTAATAATATCTAACTACATTGAGCGAAGATCCTTTGCCAGTCAAAGAAATACATCTAGCTCTATTCAACCTAAAAGTTCAAAGGCGTGTCAAAGCCGGTTTGTAAGTCTTCAGTAGATTCTAGACATCTGACATCGTACATAATGTGTTTCTATGGGAGACGACATTCTTTTACTTATAAATCAACTGTGAAGCTACATTATGTATATTTGTGAACTGCTTTATGATAAACTTTCTTTTCTTTCACTTGCACCTATTTAAAAGTAAAATGTAACTTTTCCCGGACTCACCCACATTTCTATATTCATTAGATAACATATAGCGTATTATGCGCTTTCTTATGAAATCGCAGAATACTCGCATGATAGCTATTGTTTATTCCATGTATGAAAAAGCTGACAGTAGCCTTTTAAGGTTAAAAAGGCAGAACTGAATATTCAGGTAACGTTAGTATCACTGGGCCGAGATTTAATGGTATTTTCATTAAGTAATAATCACCACTTAGTATTGGTCTCTTGAATACAACCGCACATCAGTAAATAAACACAATGTGACTACTTCAAGGGTGCGTACACACTCAATAAATAAATAAAGCGTGACACAAGTAAACATTCTGATTCATTTTAATACATAGACATAGCTACTACCTACTCACGTTGAAATCTGTCATCGTAAAATATTAAGATGTTTTTATTATTGGAGCGTTCGAGTGAAAGCATCTGACAGTAATTGTGTAGGAGTTGAGGGCGGAGGGAAGTTACTCGGTTGTAGGGGGGGAGGGGCTCGCCACGGTCGCTGTGGAGTAGGTAGAGTGATGCCGCATCCCGCAGACTGCATGTCGACCGACACTCCGACACCACCGACACCTTGACAAACAAGGTACTTACCAGTCTCTTACCACAACAATCCAATGAAGGCATTCTCAACATTCCGATTGTTATCTTCTTATAATCTCTACGTTCCTCGGATTCGACTCCTGAAGATCTTGTGAATAAATAAAGTTTTCATGAATACTGCGTATATTCTGAGCCCGGTATGAGGTTATCGTCAAGGTTCCCTGCACTCATGTATATTCGGAAGTAGTCAGCAAGCTCTGATTTGAATTTTACTAAAAAAGATAAACATTACCTTGGAGTTCTCGGTTATTTAATGAGGAACTTTATGTAAGACCGTATATTTTTATTATAGAAAATAACTAGCCAACGTTAAGTTTAGACGTGTATTCAATGTTAATAGGCTGTATTAAAATTTATGCCTTCAAATTATACCAGCTGGAAAATTCGACTACACCGCATCAGTTCCATTGATATATTGGTGATTAAGCAGTTAGAGTCAAGATACTAGATATTATTATTTATAGCTATTTATTTTGATGCCTGTTTCATGTTACAATATTGATATTACAACATTAAACATTGCGTTGTTTTTTGTTGCTTCGAGTATGTTTTTCCGCTTTTTTGCTGTGTGTGCCTACCGATAGTAGCATGTTCTCACTAGCAATCAAGAATCATTTGAACTTTTTTATTAGATGATGATATATTTCAATCAGATGATATTTTATTTCATTTACTACAGATATCGGTTTCATATCTCGTACATACTCAGTCTTAATATTGAAAATAAGCGGTTATTTAATCTTGCTACCACACAAAATGCCATTAAATAGCCCATTTTCATTTTATTACTGAACAATGATTCTCAGAAACTGCACGGACGCTAAACTTCATCGTTACTCTAAAACTCCAATTTAAGCCGTTAGCCACCAAGAAAGTTATTATTATTTGAAAATATCGGAGTCTATTATCTTACTGATTTCTATAATAAAAACAAATGAACTTTTCTCTTTATGTTGGCAACTTTCTTTTAGTTCGGTCGTTTTTCAAGAAAGGGACAAGTTTCCATTAGAAAGTGCATGGATTTGAATTTTCGCTGCTATGTGAGAAGTTAACCGTACAGCTAAAATTTCCAATCGGTGGGCTTGAGTAACAATTGAGTTTGAATGAGTAATTACTGTAACAATTCATGCATGGCTTCAGAAACTAGTCAGTGTTCAACTTTAATGTCTAAGAACAGGCCTGGCTGACACCGATTGAAGCAACTGCATTTTAACCTCGCATACATTATAGTAGTATTTCATTGTTCCCATTACTAAATGATAGGGTCTAATTACTGTAATACATAGGTACTCTCTGTACCAGACTGTTCGTGTTTACACGCGATGTCTTGATTTTATTATGGGTACTTTCGTAATATAATTTACCGTAGATGTCTAGATCGCACGTTTCAATACAATTAAAAAGATATACGATTTCAAATGAATACAAAAAAGTTCTTCGATTACGTGACCTTCCAAGATTAATTCACTGACGTGAATCTAAATCTACTTACCATTAAAAGATTTTTATCGAGCGAATGTTTGTCAATTAAAATTTTAATTTGATATTGAACCATTTTGAAATATCTACCAATAAAAACCATTTTTATGAAAAATGTTACTTATCTGATTATTCGGGGGTTGCGCAAAAGTTTCGTTGCTGATTGCCAATGGGTTTTAAAACCGAATTGTTGTAGGTATAGATATCAACTGGAACTCAAAAATAACTAAATTGTTTTTCATTATTATCATGTATTGTCTAATAGTTTTGTTACATAATTTTTATGACACTATCATAGTGCAACTTGTTTTACCTTAATCTATTATCAATTCTGTCAATCGTTGCCTATAAACCGTTCAGGTAACGGCATAATTTGAGCGTTCGATCACAGCCACTTCATATAAATAACATAATTATAAGTTAAGTACAGTCTGTGCTCAGTTGGCGCACGTCCGGGGATGAGCGCGGCGGCGAGTCCTAGTCACTAGTGTGCCATCAGCGCAGCCTTGGCATTTGGAGAAGGCGTGCACCGGGGCGCGGCGCTCGGCCACTAGCCCCAGCGCCGGAAACGGTTATAGTTCGGCACGGGGAGGTACGGGTACCGCGCCGGCACTCTCACGTTCTCCAGGTTGTATCCCCGCCGCTGCCGCACCAACGCATCACTCACTTGGCTGTCCACGTTTCTTTTCGCTGTATTCACTATACTCAACACATTTGATTCTAAGATCACATTATCTTCAGCTACGATGTCAAGAGGCCTCGGCCTGGTGATAAGATTCACTCTGTTCTTCGACGACGCTACAAAGTCTCCGTCCAGGACGTAGGGCTCCAGGCGCTTGTGCAGCAGGTTCCTCCTGGCGGAGTCTATTTCTCTCTCGTAGCCGAGGCGGGCAGGCGCAGCCAGCGCGGGCGCCGCGAGCGCGATCACTAGCGCGAGGTACGCGTGCATGATGCGGTGTGTGTCGACTGTATGAGCCGCGCTCGAACAACACATTTTTATATATACCTACCACTGATCGATACCATTCGTGCCCAATTTGTGGGTTCTTAGGTATTTATTTTTTGTGATCGTTATGTTCGAGATGCTCTTGAACTTGGTAGTGCGTCGCAGAGACTCGGCCGCGGCTTGGCGTGGGCCCCGCGCCCGGCTCCCGTCGCTAGCGCCGGCTCGAGCCGCGCTGTCCGCCGCGGTGCAATTATTTGTATAATTTGATGCACCGGTGACTACGAACGCTCATGAACCTTGTTCCACTTACATTAACCAACATTAAGTGATGTTGTTCTCATCGGCACAAGGCGATCGTTACATAGTTTAGTTGGACCTACGCGGGTAGATTGGTATCAGTCAATCATGATTACATTTATTTCAATTTGGGTTTTTGATTTTTTGCTGTAGACTTACAACATTATTAGAGTTTTAGGTCCCAGGTCTTGCTATTATTTATTCTTTGTTCAATATGTTTATCTATTCTAAGGCTAAGATATAATAAGCAGTGTTTACATAAATATTTAAAAGTTTAATTTGTGTTCAGAGTATAACCACCTCAAATTGCACATTTATAGACACAGAGCACGATTTGTTCAAGGATAATGTACAACTGCGGGTAAACATTTAACTCATCTACCTAGGTACATACTTTGTCTTACGCAGATTATCTTATTTTACTAGTAAGTACTTATTTACTATGATGTACAAGACTGATAAATTATTTTTACTAAGTCGAAGTTTTTGATGGTCTTCTTCTTGTACGATCGTTAATGAACTCTTCAACTTTCTTACAAAATGAATTAAAAACCTATGCATTAGTAATTATAAGCATTACTTAAAAGAGTTCGATGGTGTAAGAACGGGTAGGTAACTTGTGCAAGATATTGGTACTTAATTAATACTTAACATTTAAAAATTCCAGTCGCCTTCGTAATTTCCCATATTTCTCAGCCTAACGTGGACACAATAGACAACCTTTGTTAAGTTGGTTGCTAATATTATTATCGTAAGGAAGTAGTTTAATAAAGATTGAAGATCCATTTGTAGGTACACATACTACGTGGTTTGAAAAATTAAGTACTCTACGCATATACGCTATGTCGCCAGCAAGTGACGCACATTGCAGAAAACTGGATAGCATTGCACTGATCTAGTGTTCTTTACTGCAATAAGCAGTTATTGCATTGATCTGGAATAAAAAGCTACGCAGGGCAATATCTTTCATATAGTTTATATCATACAGTGCTATTGTTTTATGCTTGCGTAAAGCAATATCATTGAATAGAATTTGATTTGTTGTACATATAGTGCCATACAACAATGGTACAGCTCTTTAATATGGATGAACCTACATAGATTTTGAAATTTTACACGAATGCCCTTCCTTGTTATGCATATTGATGAATTTCTGTCTGATTACTTCAGATTTGGTAGTAGAAACTAATCAACGGGTAATTGCAACAATCATTTAGAATAGAAAGCATCCGGAATCGAACAGTCGAGGTCGTCTCCAAAACACGGGTATGTAAACCTGGTAGGAGTACAATATGTGTGTATACATACAGGAAATAGAGAGCAAGCTGTCGGCCTTCCGAAATCTGTCTTGCTCCGGTGATTACATAACACTTATCTAAGTAAATGAATAAAGATAAAACACTACAAAGTATACAAACTTACGGTAAAACATATATAAGAATACATTTTCCACGGTTTGTGGGAAAACTTGAATATTCACCTCTTAAAGTGTAGGTAGACGTTGTAGACGAAAGTGGTCAATCAGCTCCGGGTTTGGTATTACTTTATTCTAATGTTTGTCTCAATTTTTTATGCTTATTAATACAAAATTGGAAATGAATATGCGATCACCAATGTTTAGTGTCTGTCTACTTTCGATATTCATCGTTTTCGCTTTTTGTTTTATTTGATACAGGGGTCACGGGTAAGATAAAATATAACCTTGAAAAACACAAGAAACTAATAATACAAACGTATAAAATCGAAAAAAGTCTAAGTTTAACATTTGGTAATATTATTATTAAACTCGAATCAGCTCTCTCAAAACCTGAATTTCGTACACACACTCTCCCAAAGGAAATAAATCGTATGTAAACATTTTTACAGTGTATTGAGAAGGACTATATAAATACTTATAAGCATAAATTAAAGTAAAATATTAAGTTCTATTTATATTAAATGATAATGAGTGAACAGGTTTCGATTAGCTGGGACGGAAATCATTTTTATTATAAACGGAAGTACAATTAGCATGCGGATAGGTGGATGTGAATGTGGATCGAAAGGATTGGAAGCAGCCAAGGCGAAGAGCTGCGGACGAAGCCACCTCGAATCGTTATCAACTGATTGCGATATAAAATCGTTTAAAAAATATTCAGTTTGAAGTTGCTTATTTAGTGAGAAGTGATTTAATTAGATGACATTTACTGTTAATTAACTTTATTGTCTTTAAATGAATCTACGGCTCGTGTGTCAGCTCGTCCTAAAACAAACTCGGCCCAATGGGCCGAGTTGACGAATTTAAAAATTAGTATTCTTTTCGTTCGTTATCTCGTCCCATTCTAAATTCTGTTAAATATTAACAATAGCTAAATGTCAAAAACAGTCAGGAAGAAAAGTGTCTTGGATTTTTTACCTCTTCACGCCACTGCGCGCCTAGTACTTTTGATTGATTTAAGTACTAAGTATCTCAGTATTTTTAATTTCCTCACATTATCACTTCACATTACTGCGCGCCTAGTACTTTTATTCTCTTAAGTTTTCAATCTTTAATAGAAAAATAACGATCCGTAATTCTTGTGACACTTTGTTCCCGATATGTAAACCTATTAAGCCCTATTAAACCTAAACGCAATTAAAATGCACCTACTAACTTTGATTTTTATTATTACTTATATAAATGTTGAATCCCTAAATTCTTGGCTTTTGTATATGGTGAAAAGTTTTGGTTTGGATTGTACCAAAACAACTTAAAATATTGAAGAAAAATAAAGTGGGACGAGATGATGAACGAAATAAATATTAATTTTGAAATTCGTCAACTCGGCCCAATAGTCCGAGATTGTTTTGGGACGACCTGACGCACGACCCGAATCTACATCCGGTTCATTCTTAATAGCGACATTTTATTTTGTATTTCTCAAATAATTATCATTCATTTATTTATTTGCTTGATTGATAAATAGGAGTAGAAATATAGATTATACTTAACGAATTGTTGAGTAGCATTACTAACAGGTCATTTAACTAATTAGTGCAGAGATGGTGATCCTTAACCCTTAGTAGTTGGGAACTAGAAAGGATCTACCAAGGAATGATCTGATAAGTTAGTGCGTATACGATTGGTGTGCGCAGCGCTAAACGATCTCATCTTGAATATCCATACTCGATACTTGTAAGTGTACTAAGAGGCAAACATGCTCTAATGGTCAAAATAAATCCGTCAGCGAAAATAATAACGTCAATTAATTCAATCATGCTTGATAGCGAAGTGGTTGGTGCCGGGTCTCTGTGATCAATTACATCTGACAAAGACTCACATCACACAGTCCGTCTTCATACTCTGCACAAAGAGTGAGCATCAACGCACAAGGATGAATGGACAATACTGTGCTTGTCGCTGCTTCCGTGTTTTTGTCCCGTTCCGCATCAAGCGGCATCATCATTAGAATATTAATAATATTCGTTATCCTATTTCAATGTTCGTTGGCTTCTTTGTCCACGGAATGCTTAGGTTTTTGCTCCGAGATCTTTTGTTGCTCTAACATTTAGCTCGTAACATCTTAGTTTGGGTAGATTGAAGTAGGTACCGGATCAGAGTTCATGTTTCATTTTTGCATATTTAATATCAGATGCCTTTGTTGAACCTACATAGGCCAAGGTCTAATATTTTATCTTGACAATGTCTTGAGTAGTGATTTTTGCGCGGTGGGCGTTTATAAGTTTTGACACATCGGTGGCTGTGAGGTGCGGCGTCACGAGAAGAGTTCGTCGGCTTTGTTTTGCGCGAGTGGGGCAGTGCGGGCGCGCGTCCTCGGGTGTCGGGCGCGGTCATTGCTTCCTGATCGCCCGTGTTTATCTGAGATGTGACGCTCCCGCTGCGTTTGCGCAACGCACTGCTTGCATTATTCATAACTAACATGGTCGTGCCTCCATTATCCTTTGTTCCCCAGTAATTTCATATTACAATGCTAATGTACTTATCAAAGATAACTTGGTGCCGTTTTATTAGGTGACTCTATTATGGAATGATAATTGTCGAGGTTATTATTTAGAGGCCTCATAAAATATGCATGTGACCATTAATCGGTTTATGAGTTTCAAAGAAGGATAAATATTAACATATACAATGAACGGCGTAAAAATGTTTTTTTTTTATTGTTTAGATGCCATGGGATTCTTCTGAGGAGCAGATGGGTGGACCCCGTGAGATGCGCATCCACGTCCAGCGCGTGATCGCCATCCCCGCGCCGCACAACATGCCGCCGCCGCCGGAGACCATGGGACCCTTCGCGCCCCCACCACCCCCACCACCACAAGGGCATGACCAGCACGAAGTAAGTAACAACAACCAATAGGCGAGACAACAAAAAAAAAGTAATTATTCCTTCAGTTAGATAATCAAAAAATTTGGGACACGCATTTTTTCTTTTTTTTTCAGTAAACAGAAAATGACGACAATACAGTGCGTTGAAGTTTCGTGAAACGTCACGCTTTCGTATAATTTTTACTGACAAGTGACGTCACAAGCTCCCTCTCCGGAACTTTGATGCTCTTTATCTTTGTATTTTGTTATTAATTTGATCAAGCAAAAAATATGTGTCCAGTATTTTTGGACTGTCTAACAGACGGACTAAACAGAATGTCATTCTTTTGATGTAGTCCACATCCCTATTGTGACTGAGCAATACATCGACATTTTAGCTAAGAGCTGCTGCACATAATGCACTGTGCTTTTTGACAGCAGGCTTTATGCTAAGCTTTTTCTACTGAATGAATATTCGCTTCTTTGCATTTCAATATCTGGGGATATTTTAAAAAAGCAATTAAGTGGATGTGCTGTCAAAGTAAACACGGTGTATCGTATACAGTAAATATATAGGTAGGTAGGTATCTACGTGCTAAATAAACAGAAGCAGGCACTGTTTGTTTTCGACGAACTATATTGTTTAAAAGCTTTTGTACACAGCAGCAGAGGTCACACAAACAGAGTGGGTAGGGGGTTGTTTAACTCTGTTAAAAACTTCCTATGTTATGATTTGAGCAGTACTAAATATTGACTGTTTGGACTTAAATATGTTACAAAAGTTGCGGTAAATTATGTACGATTAAATATATTCAATTTACTATTTAACATTTTTATGGCACGACGCAACTATTTTAACTCTACATTTTAATAGCCACAAGTTAACGTAATTAAGGTCTTTATCTTTCTTAGCACGTAGTATGTAACTATTTTTCAAGAAAAGTTGAATGCTTATGAAGATACAATTAAAAATATATATGTCACCGGAAAATAACAAGATCCGTAAGTTTATCAATCTACTAGGAAGTTTATAAACTTCCGTAGGATTCTAAACGGGAGATAAATTGTAATATTTTACGTCCACATTTTCGTAAATTTATCAATTTCCGACGTCATACGGTAAATTTATAAACTAACGGATATCTATTCGTAAGATTTTATATAGTTCGACCAATCACAGAAACTCTTTTAAATATACGCATCTTTGAAATACGTAAAATAACACACTGCTCTCTGATTGGTCAACGTTCATAGCTTATGTTCCGTGGCGAACAATGGCGGCCGCGAAGAAGGAGAAGTGTCACGTGACAGTCAACCAATCAGATCGCGCGTAGCGTTTGGTTGCTGCTTACTTATTATTTTACGAGTGAGTTCAGTAAGTTTATCAATTTACGAAAATGTGGACGTAAAATATTACGATTTATCTCCCGTTTAGAATCCTACGGAAGTTTATAAACTTCCTAGTAGATTGATAAACTTACGGATCTTGTTATTTTCCGGTGACATATAAATACAACGAAAAGTACAGTAGTAACTATATATTGTGTTACCATTTCACACAATGTTATTTAATTTAGAACTCATGTAGAGCATTTCAAATACAGTAAGAAATTGGTCACACTATATTCGACCAACTACCTATTCGGATGTCAAAAAAACTTATGAACATGCTGCTCTTACATGTCTCATACCTACCTCTTACAAAAAATAGTCCGTTAGCAAGCAATTCAAGTTCAAGTTCAGATTCAGATGATGTTACGCGGAAGCTTAAGTGTATCATTATGTATGGATGGACGTGCTTCGATAATAGCGCTTGCCAACAATCTTGAATTATCATTTATATATAGGTACTTACACAAAAGCATCACGTTAAATATCGTAATTATGTAATAATAAATATGTCAGGAGTGTCAGGGCAGACTTCTAACATTATAACTTCTCAACAATAATAGAAAACGATTTAAGTAGACTTCACTTACGTAAAATATTTATCATAGAGATGTTTATTTGAAATGCACATTGATCTCGTCACATCAATACTGAATATTTATTTAAGTACTTAGGTGCTGTTGATTTTATTTCTTTGAAACTTAATTTACATAGCAAAAGCGTAATTTAAGATTGAATTGCACGTTTCTAATCTCCTGCGTAAAATGAAGAACCCTTTATAGCATCTACAACAAAGGATTTACATCTAAACAAACGAATGAGAATTAGTGAATATGCTAAAACTTTACATTGAGATCACTCGAGCGTTTTCTTAGTAGAGGTTAAAGAACTCTTGTTAGCAGAGCGGTGCGTTCCACGCGCAGTCTGTTGTACTTGGGGTACTTGCATCGCTCTCAGGGATTGCATTCTATATTTTTTTTATGATTATAACATATTTCTTTTCGTTCCAGCAACCCACCGTGCTCCATCAATTCGTTCCTCAGTCTGCCCCCACACAAGAGCTCGACCAGCCTGAGGTAAATCCTTGATATTACTCAGTAAATAAATATACCAATACCAATTTATCATCTCACGTGTAGGTAATAATTACTTACTTGTCAATAAGCTCGTTACGTCATATGTGTAGTGGTCCCGGTCTATAGATTTGTGATTAACGATGCTAATGCTCCAAGCGTTAATTGAGCATAACGACTACAACATGCTATAACTGTGTGCAATGTTGTTTAATGTCTACTCGTTCAGCTATCAATGCCAAATAGCGTGTTTAAACATTGAAGAGTTCCGTTAAGAGATCGTAATTCTCCTTGTTTACCAACGAAATTTTGCGCTAACTTGATCTCCTAAATATACATAACGTGCGAGTCCAACGGTTTTTCTCACTCAGAGTGCATTGACAGGGACATTTGAATAAGGTTTTTTAATTTATGATTTGCCTTTTATGCAGGCAGTAATGTAAAACAGTTGGTATGCAGGTTATAAGGTATATCAACTTATTTAGCTCAAGCTTATATTTAAATGATTGAGAACATTAAAATTTCCCTTCGAATTCTGATCTCTAAGAATCCTTTCTTCCGTGCAGGTACAGAAGATGCCCATGGACGGTGGCGTACAGATGAACATGCCGTGGAACCTGAGCCCCGAGGAGTTGCACATGATCCACCGCACCGCCGAGGACGCCGCCGCCAACCAGCGCCGCGAGCAACAGATCGACAATGACATGCAGGAGGTAAGCAGGGAACATCTTAGAGAGCGATAAAAAAAAATCTATCTAGTAACAGTCGTTTATAGTCATTCCCGAGAGGTTATGAGTTAGGGACTTTCAGGAAAAGAGCCTACACCTTCTTAAAGGTCCGTCAACGCAGTCACGTCTCCCTGTGTTGCGGGTGTATGTTGGCGGCAGTGTTCATCTCATCGAATCGTTTGCTTGATTGGCTTCTATAAAAAAATAAAAAATAATAATCGCTGAAAATATTGGGTCATGCGCACTGTTGAGTTTCGTTGTGTCGTATTTGGTTGACTTGTTTGTGACTAGTGAAGCTTAACTGCGACATTTTGACTTTCTCTCTTGTGCTGTGATTCCGAGTAACGGAACATGGTTTTCACACAACTTTTCTAACTTCATCAAAATTATAGCTTTCTGATACAGAAATCGAAAGACTTATAAAATGGTACTTACCAAGCAGTTTGGGGCAGCTGTTCTGCGTCTCTAACCGACCATCTTAGTAATATTGCTTATCCGAAACACTAGCTTTAACGTTTTTTTTATCTCGGCCTAAGAGTTTTTAAGCTGTACCGGACGGACGGACAAACAGACTGGTCGACGGACATGGCAAAAATTGCCACTATTTTGTTTACCCAGGTACTATTTTAAAGAACGACGTACTTATCACTGTCTGGAGTGTCTCCTCCCTCAGAAACACAACCAAAAAGTTTAATCGAATTTAATCGTGTTGTCTGTTTTGGAAGATTACTAAAACAAATAGACAAACAAAAGATTGCTTTTTGTCTGACACACGTAACAACTGAAATTGGCGTATTAAATTTAATTAATGTACCTATGTGCGCAGTTTGATTTAGTTTTAATTAAGAGGAAAATGTTGAAGCGTCAAGTAGATAACGGTTAATTAGTTTAATATCCTTCAATTAAAATATTGAATGGCACGCATTGTCTACCGTTGTTTATTCACTGTGTATTTCCTACCTACCTCTTTGTATGAACCTAAATGATAACTCCAAGAATGGTAGAATTTTTATAATTATTATTTGACACTAAAAAATACCCAATAGGTAATTAGTAAATATGTGTGCAGTAACGGTATTGTGTGCGAAGTGTCCGTGTGAGTTGACACTATTATTATTTAGATGACAATAATTGTTCAGCAGATCGATATCATATCTACCGGGTCCAACCACGCTACTGACCGACCGACTACCGTTTGTTTGTGGCAGAAACCGACTTCAAACAAAACTACCCTTTTGAAAACCTAGTCACTGCTATATTTATGTCGAGTTTGTGCCGCAATGTGGTTTTTTTACTCATTCCTGTTTTGTTACTTATTTGAAACTCTCTAAGTAAATGCGTCATTATAAAATTATCGGGCAGGAAAAGATTAATCGCGCAGAAAACGTTTTTTTAACAAAATGAAAAGATTTCGAAGCCGCTACAGTGTGGGTGGGTACCTATATATTGAACGGTAAAAACAGCTAACAGTTAACTACACTGTTTTTTTCTGCGCTATCCAAACAAGTACCTATGTGCTTAATTTTGTTTGACAATATTCTGTGGAAAAAAAGGGATCCATTCTGTATGTGTGTATTAACGGCAAATGGTTAAGTCAAGATCTAATCTATCCATAATATTATTATTTATACTTTTATACTTATATTATAGGTAAATGGAAAAGTGTGTCTGTCTGTCTGTCTGTTTGTCTTTCTTTCACGGCAAAACGGAGCGACCGATTGTCGTGATTTTTTAAGTGGAGATAGTTGAAGGGATGGAGAGTAACATAGGCTACTTTTTGTTTCTTTCTAACGCGAGCGAAGCCGCGGGCAGAAGCTAGTAATGTTATAAATGCGAAAGTCGGTTACGCATAAATTATTGATTATTATTTATTTGTTAGGGGTTGAAATCGCGGGCGAAGCTGCGGACAAAAGTTAGTCCTGTTATAAATTGGTAATCGTTAGCGACAAAGACCGAGAAATGAGAGAAATTAACACAAGACTTTTAGTGTTCGTATATACCAGACAGTATAAATGTGCCTCACTTTGAAGCTGAGATTTCAGTGTATTGACATGACCTAACATGAAAATCTTTATTTTCTTAACTTAAGTGTGTACTTAAATCCATACTAATATTATAAATGGGAAAGTGTGTCTGTCTGTCTGTCTGTTTGTCTTTCTTTCACGGCAAAACGGAGCGACGGATTGACGTGATTTTTTAAGTGTAGATAGTTGAAGGGATGGAGAGTAACATAGGCTACTTTTTGTCTCTTTCTAACGCGAGCGAAGCCGCGGGCAGAAGCTAGTATCTATATATATATAAACCTACAGCTACAGCAGACATCGTAATAAGTTTCACGTGTTTATTAAATTTAAGGCTCACTTACTGAAATATTCCCTAATAATACGTTAAGAAGATCCTTCCTGACATCTCTCGTGGGATGAACACCTTTATAAATCCTAATGTACCTACCTTGGTCATTTAATATTTTATGTGAAACACTATCGCTATATTTATAAATAAAACCTCTTAGTCTTTGTTTCGTCTTTCGCCTTCTATACATAGAAGTGCCTTTAGAAGCAAAAATGGAGACAGATTTTCGGTGACATGTTCACTTAAGTAGTAAGTCGTTTATATAGATATCTACGTAGCTTTATATTCTAATCCATAGTTAGATAAATACACTAAAAGGTTTTGGATTAAAGCAAGCGTTTCTTTAGGCACGAGATTTTCAATACCTATATATTATTTTAGTTAATAAAAACTTGGGACTTGGGGAGGTCACGCCGTCAGGGTTAAGCGAAAGTAAAAATGTTGTGCCCTAAGGGACACGAAGCTTAAAGGTTGCTACATACCTAATATGTTTAGTGGGTTGTAGGAAAAAACAGAAATAAAATGATCAAGGTATAAGTGTTTGGGAACAGACGAGAAAGCAAGCGAAGAACGAAGAAGAAATAAACTCTAAACTGTTTATTATTCTGTTTTATATCTTTTATAATTTGGTCAGAGAAATGAAATGACTCCTTTAATCGAATGTTTATTGCAGGAGATATGTCATTCCCGTCTTGTTTTTTTTTAGTAAAATAAAAGAAAAGGTGCTGAATAATGAATTACTAAACTAATTGGTTTTTAATTGTCCCGAAATTCATCTATCGGCGCCTTTAATTATTCCTTAAATGAACGTATTAACGGTTGCAGGTGAAGACCATCGTGAAGACTCTGGCGGCGGCGGCGGAGGCCGAGGCAGCTGAGGCGGAGGCGCGCGCGCAGGCTGAGGAGCAACAGAACGAGGCGCGGTCAGACCTCGCGCATGCGCCGCGCGCGCCGCGCACCTTGCTCCTGCCGCAGGACATGCCCATGCCCTCCGACGAGAGGCCACACTGTTAGTACCTATGTTAAATTAAGAACCTTCTGCTGTTTTATAATGGCAAAAAGGGCTTCTTATTTAAAGCAGTAGCACAATATATTCTGACTAATATTTTCTGACTGATACTGTATGCCATAGTAATTATTTCACCTCATGTCTGAAAGCCCATTTATTTCTGATTTGACAACTTTATAAGGAATGCTCTCTGCTCTTGTATAATGACAAAAAAGGCTTCTTATTTAAAGCAACAGCAGAATATCAATATTAGCTGAATTCAACGTATATATTAAAATTTCTCGTCGTCTCTGAAAGCCCATGTAATTCTTGACTGGATGGAATGGACTATTTAAACCTATTCCACTTAATGTTGTCAAATCTGAAGCTAACTTACAGCTAAGTTATGATGTGGTGATTTCTTATGTTATTTGGTAAACTTCTATTGACATGGTATTAAAAGGGATATGAAGTTATGACCAATTGGTTAGCTAAGTCGGTGTAAGTGACAGAAACCATACAGGCTTGTTTGTAGTGTTACCAATACATGGAATATTAGGTATTCCTAGACTGAAGCCTCTCGTACCTATCGACCTTTCTAGTAACTCTGTAGGTAGATTTGGCTACGTGGAACGGCCCAAATTAGTTCGGACAAATACCCATTTGGAAACGTGTATTTCACTACGAATCAGCCGTCACTATATGCATGCAACATGCTACAGTGAAAACCAATGCTATTATTACGGGAAAACATCCTTTCACGTTACTAAAATGAAATTCAATTCTATCTGCATTCAGAGAACTCTGCACGTTTGTTCGTTCGTTGTAAATTTCCAACTAAATACAAATTGAATTTACAATATTATGATACGAGCACAAATTCAGTTGCGTTTATACTATAGAAGAAGCAATATTCAAAACCCTGTTTTAAGTCTTATTTTCAAGAGAATATTACCTGGGTGGTACCTATTTTTTAAAGTTAATTACCTACACTGTTTTCTCATTTCAACTTGATAACGAAGAAAAATAGCAAAGAAGAGAGCTTAAACTTGAACTGTCATTAATTAATTACGTATGCGCTGTTATGTGCTCTTGTAAACATGTCTCTGTCTGCTGAGTTGCTCACTCAACATATTTCTAAGCTTGTTTAAAATTCAACTTTGTTTATTATCGTGCAACTTAAGCAACAACAACTTGTGCAATACTTTCAAAAGTTACTATATTCAGGTGTACCGTCGAAGCACTAGAAAACGTTTGTCGTATAATATTGTAGTACCTACCGAGGTATATTTTAGTGGGTGTACTTAGTGTTTTTTATTATCACTGATAATAAGTACTTGTGATATTTATAGTTAACAATAACGAAACACACTAAGATAACAGATAACATATCTATCTATTTTCATGTGCAATAAAATAACATATTCAGTGAGTAGAATCTCTGCACTCATTCATCCGATGTTTCCTTAAACAAAATGAATGAATAGACACGAAGTCTACCACAAAAACACATGAGTCACATCAGTTCCAATAAATCAATGTCGCGTATCTACGTAACGAGTATCGGACGGCAGTCAGTCGCTTTGTAACTTTGCTAACTTGTTTAAAGTTCAGGTGAGGTCCTTGACTATGCTGAACAATGAAGAGCCATTCATGCATAATTGAGTAAATGCTAGAAAAATATAATACCACGGTTTTTCAACATCGCTGTACGAAATTGCAAAAACTTAGATACAACAAATTACTTTAACGTAGGTACGTAACTACTTACGTAGTAGTACTCATTTTTCAGACAAAAAAATCATGAAAATATATTGAAACATTTATGATCATAATAATAACGATCTCATCAAAATGTATATTCGGACAATAGATTCGAACGGCACTTGCAAAAAGAATTTATTTACATTTTTATGGCACGAGTGGGTGCCAATATCAATTATGATTTGTGTCAAGTTTATTCTGAACAACATAATTTATGTCATTTAACATTTCATCCCTACATGTAAAGAAAAATTTAAATTAAAACTTTTATCTCGTAATCTCTAATCGAGATATTGCGGTTGAGAACTTCGTTAACAAGCATTCTTAGAGTACCTAATTACAAAACGGTAATTAAAATCAAAAGATGGTTAATACGACACTACATTGTTGTATAAAGATATCAGACTTTATGACTACTGACTTGTAACTCATAGGTACAGGATGCAAGTAATATTTATTGTATTTTCCACTGAGAATTAGTCAACAAAATAGCTAAGCGGCGCGCCGCTCAACGTAGGAAATGCGTAGTATACTAGTAACTTAGTTGTGACTTCGACGTCGTAATATTCCAAGTAATTGGGTTGTTCTTGCACTAGATTCCTCATACTAACTGGTAATTAATGCAGGTCATTAGTGTTTATTGACCTGGATTAGTCTTAACATGTCCTGCTCTTGATCTTGCCCTAATTTGTTTATAAGAGCATTAAGAGAATGGTAGGTTATGATGAGGTAAAGGAGCGTGAGTAATTAATTACTTACGGACCTTATCTATTTATATAGGTGACTGCCGTACTTTTCGACGCCAAGGTTTTGGAGTTTCATGATATTTTTTGTGTTATTTCAGATCTGCAGCCCCGTTCAGTCCGCAGTGTGGACGCCCTGGTGAACAGCGAGAAGCGCGTGAAGCGCTGCGCGTGCAGCTGCGGCCCGTAGAGCCGTCAAGGCGCCCGCGCCCCGCGCTTTAAAGCGCTTACGCATTTCTCTCCGTCCATTTTCCAATCTTCAGTATTCTGTAACAGATAATAAATCCTGTTAGTTAACATAATAACGGCTTATCTCTAACATTTCTGTAAATAAAGTTGTTAATTCATGAGCTTCCGATAATGGGTTTTAATTACCTGTCGCATAGAGGTTGTATTTATGGGAAAATTTATGTTTGTTAAATAATTATAAATTTTATAGTTCGTTTGTTTCCTGTTTCGATGTAGGTTCTATTTCCAACTGTTCACTCCTTGAGAATGCAATATAAGGTATAATAATAGTTTTAACATTAGGTACGTATGTATAGGTGCATATGTACATGTTGTAATTGTGAGGGTAGGAGGTAGGAGGAGGTCGGCGATCCAATATCCAACTGCAAGATTAATTCACAAACTCGAACACATTCTGTTCTGATGTTGTAAATTATTTTCGAGAAAATTACACTGATTTGTTAAGATAAGAATATTTGCTTTGTTTGGAGTAAAAAAGAAATGCATTTTAATTCTGAAGGAATTCTTAAACCTTGTTTGCATACCTTGCTCCTTAATTAACTAGTGGTGATATTGTAAAATTAAAATCAAACTTGTATTCTATCATTGTGATCTTAAATTAAATTTGTACTAGTTTTATTTTGCTGAACGTTTTATTTGATCGCATGACAAGATACCCCGAGCAAACTGTTTAACACATACACTCATGCAAGTTATGCTTATTTTGACAGAAATAAAACTCACAAACACAATCTTACAAGGTTTGGTCACACTAGAACGGACAACTTGATGGCGCGATCGCATTTTGGCAGACCGCAATCGGACAAGATTGCGGTCCAAACAAATACTACCTACTCTCACCATACTACCACTCCCTTACTAACACACGCACGTTGTCTCGCCCTATGTTTGCGGAGCCTGGAACCCACATTTAGTGGGTAGGTCCCGCATATTGACTGTGATACTCAAAGATTACTCTTAGCCGTTTTACAAGAGTATCGATCGGCCTCCAATGACTTTCAACGTGGCTGGATTTCAATATTGGATACGGATCTTAAGTTGTATCAGTTATCAGACAACCGGCTCCGGAATACTTGTAACTTGACGATCAAGTATTGTTGTGCTCACTGCTTAGAGAAGTCTCGATTCACTATAATCGATAGCTCGATGTTACTCAGCTAGCGAGTAAGTCGATCTTTATGTTCATGATTCAGGCGTATTCTGTGTAATGTAACATGAATAGTACGGCTGGTGCATGAGATTGAAACATATTAAGTATAGGTAGTAGGTATGTGTTTTAAGTGTTCACGTAAAAATTATGATATAGTGACTTTTGACTTGGAAGACTGGTTAACACTTTGGGAATGTTCTGTTTCACGGTTCTGCAGTCGGTTTCCAATCATGAAACCAAATAAAGTAGTTATAATAGATACATTACATGGTATGCAAGTCGGAACCCTGCTTTATACACAGTGCTTTTATCTTATAAAAACACTTGATGGAACTGAGTGTGTGATGCAGTAAGTTCCGTAATGTAAATTGGGATTTAGATAATTCTTCATCCAGGATAAACTAACAACCTTTTTACACGACTCATATGATATGTCAGATATGTATTCACTTTTGTTCAATGAAGACCTCTCATTGTTGGTTATCGAAGCGTCACAAATGTTTTAGATAGACTGGTCGTACCTGCCTATAGACGTTTACATTTATATCAGTAAAGGATAACACAAAACCTCTACGATAGAGACGTTTCAGACGTTCATCCATATACGAGCAAATATATGCAACAGGTTCTGGGATACAAATATCGACATCAATGTGGTTTGTCATTTCTGGTGAGCTTCAAATGCTAATGGAGAATTTTACCGCGAGTCTTGTGCAATTTCGTGCAATACAATAATATTTATAAAATTTGTGCGGGTTTTCAAGTAAAATTCTTCAGTATGAAGGACGTCATTAAAGGTACTAAAAATTGTTGCAGCTGCTAATTCTGAATTCAGTTTTGTTGCAAAAAGGTATTACCTATACAAATAATTAATTCATAGAGTAGGTATTGGTGCCGATTCGCTTATTCACAAACTAACATAAATTTAAGATAAGTGCAAGTTTCTCTTTCCATTTCATAATGAAAAAGACAGAAGATAAAATATTAGTTAAGTCCTGTCAAATTTAGAGACTTCATAGATAATTTAGACGCGATTAAAAACATGGCGACTAAATATACGCCAATTTACTTCAGGCGCTGTCTACTTTGACAGGATTAAACTAAAATGTATCTTCTGTCCTTTTCTTTAAGATATGGAAAGAGAAAGATGCATTTAACTTAAATTTATTTAAGTTTGTGAACAAGAGAATCAGCACATTTGTTTATCCAAAGCAAAAACAAATAAACTGCTATAATCTTCCATTGTCAGACATAAAGGCCAATGATAAATGTTAATTGTCCTAAACTACTATTAAGTAGGGACTCAAAAACTTAATTTTAATTGAACCATCGTCGCGCGGTTGCGGCAAGTGACCACTAATGACAAAAGCGGTTCGACCGCTTCATAACAGCCGAAGGGCTCAGAGAGATCTTCTAATAAGTCGACAGAATCCCGCAAAAAAGGGTACCCCGTCATAATTGCAAGCTAAAATTTAATTAAATGAAATGTAATCGATAGTTTGTTTGGATAATGAAGAAACGTGACTGACCTTAGGGGTATATCCCATTGAAAGTAGGTATGTGTGCCTAAAAGCCCCTCAGGCAAAATTAAGGGGTCTTGAAAAATAATAGTCAGTTGAAAGTTTACGTCAAACTGCGCTATAATATTTATTTTTGGTATATAAGTATATTGTATATTTTATTATACTAGTACCTTCTCACGTACACGCAGAATAGATACATATCATACATAACTATCGCACAGCTCTATTCGCACTTGTTTCCTATTTGAGACGATTGCCCTCTGCTCAAGGGAAGCTGTTACAAGAGTCGTTTGTTAAAGTGTAAGTTCCACGCTCAATATCGTTATGTAAGAGAATTACGAGAAGAAAGGTACTTGGTCCAATTTCCATTTCCTACTGCCAACATTATCCTGCACGGTGTAACATATCTACATATAGTTATATCTAGGTTCTTCTGTCGTTGCTATGTATATACACATTTGTAGGCATGAGATAAAACCTATCGTAATGTTACTACACTGAAACAATGAAAATAACAACAAAAATATCGAAATAAACCGAGCTCTGACGTAGACTCATATTTATTTTAGTAGAGATCTTTGTTTTATTTTTTGTTAGCAAACTTACAACTAGCATGGTTACTTCGGTACTTATGTTACATTCGTGTAGGTGGGATATTCAACTTTTTATAAGTAACCTTCGCCTCAAGAAGTATATGTAGATCTATTCTTAGAGGGAATTCTATAGTAATTAATAAATTAAAACGACTGTTGGTGTTATTTAAATAAATTATATTTATTATACTTAGGAACAAGTATTATTCGCAAGCCATCAAGGCAGTTACACAGTAACATAAGGTAGCTTCGTATCAGTCTGATATAATCACTCACACACAATCCATTCAAAATTGGAAAGGGGAATATATTAACATTTTACATCAACATCTGCTAAACTATAGTCAGGCAATTTTCTCGAAGATTGAGCTTTGTTGTTGTAACTAAATATCAATAATATTATATACAAAACAAGAATCAATGCATTCATGAGAAAACCTGATATGTAACTTAAAAGTAACGTCGTCAACGATTTTAAACACCACAAATCTATAACGTCCTTTGAAAATAAATAAACGTTAATGGTCAAACAAAGTAAAAATGTAACGACTGCCAGACTTCTGGCAAACTGTCTTATTTTATCGGAGAGCACTCTGTACACTATAGCGATGTAGAGCCCCGTACCAATGAATATTAGCGGCCATCTGAATATGCTGCAGATCAACAAGTTCACGTACCACTTGTCCAGCAAGTCGGTGACGATGACGGTCGTACAGGCCACACTTATTGGGATCGGTATCAACCATGAACAAGACAGTACTCTATAAAAACTCATATGGCTTATTTTCACCAACACTATTATTAAACTGTTGTACATGTGCTTTATAAAGAAGAATACTAGTATAACTATTACAAAATCAATATAAATCTGAAAGCAATTTAATATGTTAGTGAGTACTTCACTTAGTGTTATATTGCCTTGACATTCTAAAAAAAACTTAACTGTAAATATAATTCTTTTAATAAATCTTGCAATTGTAAATTGCATCAACATTTGATTTCTATAATTCTTTCTCCATCGTGGCATTTTGATAGCTGCGAAAACTGATATTATTAACTCTATGGTGGTCATAACCAGTTCGATCATGACAAAAGTCTCAAATATTGAATATTCACTGTACAACGCATTTTCTGTGTAAACACTGTTAAAACCACTTCCATTGGCGGGAAACTGTTCTTCTGCAGCATCCAATGAAGGCAAGTCACTGCCATTGTACGGCGTTGTGTCTGCAGCCGGCGCTACCGTCGTCAGCAAATCCACAGCATTGTCGCCATCAACAATCGATGGAATTTCCGTCGACATTTTGACCACATGGACGATTTTTTCTATCCCACCATTAAAAACGTTAAAAGTGAAGAGTTTGTCCTGAAGGCAGTAGACAGAGTGGTGGTTAAAGTGATACTGTAATGTGAAACGGGAAACAACAACTTACATAGGTATATATTATTCATAGGTAAATGATACAACTATTTATTGGAATTTGCGGTTAGCAGACGTCATAGCGGTGGACGCGAAATACCCACGTACAGGGTGCTTCCACTCATTGTTGAATAGGTTTTTTAATAATTTTCAGGATGTATGTTTGTGTGTTTTTTTACACAGAAGCATTATTATAAATACTCAACAGTCAAAAATTCAAAATTCAAAGCATTTATTTCACTTAGACCATTTACAGGTACTTATGAATTGTCAAAAGAGTCGGTCGGTTAGTCAGAAAAGAAAAGTGACGCTAATTGCCTGTTCCAAAACGTAGATCTCTATGGAGAAGAACAGGCAAGAAACTCCACGGACACTCTTTTAAAAAAATCATGTTTTACAAAATCTTGGTTACATTTTCTTTTTGTTGCTTCTACATGTGAAAACAATGAGTATAAGTATTAGACATTTATTTGAAATCAAATAGAGGAATAAGTTATTTTCTCGAGTTTGGAATTTAATATCCTGCGAGTTACCTTTGATATCACGATATTAAATGCTATTTCATATTTATTTCTATTTAGGTTACTGTCTATTCAATGATGAAAATATGACAAGCTTTATTTTATTAGGTGTAGAAACAGGATATTCCTTAAACAACGTAGGGAATTTATTTATGAGGTAGTTAAAACTTGTGAACGAGACGCAATAGAAGTGAGTGCATCACGTGTTGCTGGTGTATGTAGCTAATATGAGATTTATAAATAATTTATATTGAGTTTGTTTTTCGTTTACTTCAGGTTCTGTTGACGTGTCTGTCCTGACCCTTGATATTTAATATGACCTTTGTAAACCATTTCAGATCGAAAGTTGTTCGAGATTAAAATTAAGAAAAAGTACGTATATAGAACAACTTTAATTTGGCACTTTTCCTTAAGAAGTCCTCTAACTGCGCCAGATAAACATGGCTGGCAATTGCTTCGCGTGAGGGGTCCTTGCGAAAGCGGTGCGATCAATAGGTTTAAAATATGGGTCAAGCTCAGTGCGAGTCCTACGCTAGCGCACTGTGCACAGTGCTCACCTGGGCCGCGAACATCAGTGCACTGCCAATACTTACGTACGGTACCCTCGATACATTTGCTACAACATATTATTTACTCTAAGAGCACACACAAGCTTCTTACTTCTTCGAATTGAGTAAGTAGGTAGCGCTTACAGTAAGAAATGGAGACAAACAACAAACAATAGAACTCATTGTTCGTATAAACCTTTTACCTGGTATTGCACTTTGAGCGAAGAAGGGAGTCGAGTCGCGTCATCTGCAGAGACTGGACTGCAGCAATCGGTTTATAAACTGATATTTAGATATCTTAACACCAATCCTTGAGAATAATGAATAATTTGATTATTTAATTAATGAAATCAATGCGATTTAATTTATTAAATGATTCTACGCTGCTGGTTACTGGTTAGTCAACCTATGAGACACTAGTCCTTGAAGGTTGGTGACGACTCTAAGTACGCAGTTCAATAGTTTATACTTTCTGTTTACTGTTCAACTGTTTACGTAAATTGTTATTCCAATTAGTGCTACGTTACCGATATTGTAAGCCGGATCATCCCGACTAATCTGTTATTTATCAAAGCCTGATTTTATTACTACAATTTTATAGAAAAACATTGTTATTATTTAGGCAGCGAGGAAAATTCCAGATGCTGTGTTTACAGTACAATTTTAGGGAGTTTTACGTAATTTTTCAAACAATTCTGTATAAGGATTACATTGAGTTTTGGCGAAAGTGTTCATGTGTTTACAATTTTTGGATCTCACTTCATCAGTTCACAAGGAATTGGTTCACGATTTTGTTATACAAGGCTTAATTTAAATTATGAATACATATTCAAAAAAAGTAGAAAATATTACCTATATTAAATACCTACCTACTTACATTAAACAAGAACAGATTGGAATAAAAATAAAAACCCAATCTAAGTACATATAAATTAACAGCACGTACTTAGTTAAAGGGTATAAACATTTTGAGCTGGCAGGAAGTGGGTTCTCGGTGCTAAGTCTAACGATGCCACAACAAAATTAAAAGCAGAAGACTAATAATGTAAGAGTAGATTTTATAAGTTTACATGAAAGAAAAAGCTGGAGCCTTCCATCCCTAGCCTTTTCCCAACCATGTTGGGGTCGGCTGCCAGCCTAACCGGATTCAGCTGGATACCGGTGTTTTACGTGCAGCGACTGCCTATCTGACCTCCACAACCCAGTAACTTGGCGACCCGATACCTCTTGGTTAGACTGGTCAGAGTTTCTGGCTAACCAGTAACGACTGTCAAAGTTCTACGAATGACAACCGGGACCAACGGCTTTACGTGCTTTCCGAGTCACGGGATGTCATTGATGTCCAAGATAAACTTTAGAAAGTACATATGAATTGAAAAAGTCACATTGGTACTTGCCCGGATTCGAACCCACAACTTCTTACACATCATGGCCTAGTATTAAATTTAATAACGTTCCCGTCAAAAAACAACAAGCAGTATGCTACCTTGGCATGGTCTTAGAAAGAAATTTTTCATTTGTCGATCATATAAAAACAGTAGGTGAAAAAGCTAACTAGCAACTTGGGGTTTATCATTTTTAACTTTAAAAACTATATATGGGGCTACCTACTTAGGTTGTATGTGCTACGGTGCACCTGTTTGGGCCGATAGGGCCACAATAGGGGCGGTACGACGTAAACTACTTCAAAGTCAACGTTTAGCTTTGATATTTTTATGCAAAGCGTATAGAACGGTCAGTACTGAAGCCCTACCGGTACTCGCAGGTGTACTTCCAGTCGATCTTGAGGTACAGCGGCGTGCTTCAATGTACTATTCCGCGCGGGAAACCATGGACACTAACTTTATACCACAACGCGACTTTAATAAAATTTCTAGATTATTTAAACTGCAGACTGAAGTCTAGGAGGAACTCTTATCCGAATGGCAAAGTAGGTGGGATAATTCCATGAAGGGCCGTCACCTCCATCTGTTCTTTCCATCCGTTCGTGAGCGGCTGGCTAAGACATGGTTGGAGGTTGATCATTGCGTTGCTCAATTTCTCACAGGTCATGGCAATTTTAAAAGTAAACTTTATTCTTTCAAACTTGTTGCTTCGCCATTGTGTCAATGTTCCACATCGAACTGTGAATTCGAACAATCTGCACATCCTATGGGAGTGTATTCTTTGGCAGAATGAGCGCAATGTTATGTTGGATAGTTTACAGGTTACATCCGGTGTTGTTTATTATACGGACCTTGTGGAAACCAGAACCAATTTCCGTGCGTTCAAGCGTTTTTGCCATACCTACTATTGGAATCATTCGTAACAGCTCACAATTTAGGACCCATTAATTTTTAACAGATCATATTCCGTGGTGCTAGGCAATCTGGGCTTCTCCCAGTTGTAATTGCCCCTTTGTGCCTATCGGCCTAGTTCTGTTCTGTCTCCTGCTTGTTATGGAGGGAAGTGGAAAAAATATATTTTTCTTACTCCTCCGTTGTTCTTTTTTGATTAATTTCGTTGCGGGATCCAAGACAGTTGAATCGTCTCTCCGGGACTCGTCAAGCTTCATTGCTCGGCGCTTTTCTGGCGGACTCCACTGTTGATTCTGGCTTTCAGGAGTTGCAGTGGTTGGGAATAGTGTGGTGGGATTGTCCGATTAAAAAAAAAAAAAACTTCTTACACACGAGGCGGGCGCCGTCATCACGACACTGGAGCCTTAAGACATCAAAATTGCGGGGGCCCGCAGGGTTCGACGGTTGCCGGGGCTGCGGGTTGTTCGAAAGAGTTACCGCAGCACCAGACACAAAGGGCAAAGAAGGAACATAGGTGGATTTTTGATTACCCATCCCAAAAAAAGGGCCGCCCGAAATCACGAAGCAGATGGTGGGACGAACTTGACGAATTTTGGCACTATTGGAAGGAAGAAGCAAAATATCGCGAATTCGCGAACTATGGAAGGGCTTGTGGAGGTCTTTGCCCAGGATGGAAGAGAAAAAGCTAAAAAAAGAACAATGGAACGGGTTTCAGGTGCAGCCCCCTTACCATGACGTTTAAAGTAAGATTGTTTTAGTCCTGCTGCAGGAGTGTGCAAGTGACAGCGTTAGACACGTTGTCTAGCGCCGTCTCTTTCCCACTGAAAGTAATATCAAAGTAATACTGCTATAAGGGCTTGTGGTACGCCCCCTGGTGCCAATATCAAGATAACATGACTGTTTCATCGTATAGGCATGCGCACGTAAGCGCCATTTCTCTGCGCGAAGCTGATTCATCAGGAAAGAAAATGGGAACCACTCACTTGTGACGAATATTATTCAATTCGAACGAAATTTATAACAATCGTGACGCATGTTTGTGTGGGAGAAGTCAAAAATTTGAGTTACCTATATAACTCAAAATAAATAAAATCCAACACACTCTTATCAGTCATATTACTTGAGATAACGCGCAGGTGTTTCATAACATTAATAATTGTTATTACATACATAATATAAAATAATACATAAAAACATATTATACAATTATTTTATTATACGCTGCTGGTTTAGTATATTATTTTTTTCTTATTATTAATTTATATAATAACGATGTTTATAGACATAATATACACAGAACATGAGGATTATAGGGCGCACAACATCTTTGTACGGTAATCCGAACCGGATTAGAGCAGCCGAGCGTTCAATTGCTGCACCAACTGTATCGTCAAAAATGACGACTGAATGACTGGAATCAGTTGTAATATTCTGTTCACTGTATCGTTTCGAGAACCTAGCACATACATACCTACATGTAACCGTACTTTCTTCAGGTTGGGCTTCTGTGTTCTGTTACTTAACGGAGTCGTGGAGTGGTCGTCACTCGCCGCGCTCATTTCCGGTCGCCAATCGATAATCAGATCCATTGATGTGCACTTCGCTTAGATTGGATTTGCGACCTGTGGATATATGCCTTGCCTTGGCACGCACGTCTGCCTCAACCATATTATGATTATGCCTTCCTTATTACGCTCATCATTTTGATGTCAATGTTATGCTTATGATCGAGTACCATTTAATATCATACGAGTACCTACAAAATACTGATCTGTACGTGAAATTATGAGTGAAATATTAGACATTTTGTTGATATGCAAACGTGAATAAAAGGTCACGAAAACTGGAATTATTATTATTACCCGACTACGGCAAAGCCAAAGGAGGGTTATGTTTTTGACAGGCTATGTATGTATGTATGTATGTATGTTTGTATGTATGTATGTATGTATGTATGTTCATCTGTTCCACCGTAGCTTCTAAACTGCTTGTCAGAACTAAGCAAATGAGGTATCGTTAGAAGCGTCTTGATTGTCCGCTGGTTATAGGCTATGTGACGTATCACTGTATTCAATGTAGCGCCCTCTGACGGATAATAAAGACATGAAAAATAAAATAAAATACGATAAACCTACCGTGTTTGGTATCATTTGAAAGGGATTTACTAGCGCTTTTCAAATATATATAACACTTACTTGTCACTTTCCAGAAATGGTCAAAAAATTAAATAAAAGTCGTTGAAAATCTCTTAGAAAACTGTTTATTAAATCGATCAAACGGTACCTTGCCAATTTATTTATGCAATCAATCATGTATGTAAGGAAAAACCAACATACCTTTAGTTTAGTAGTACATAATTTTTACACCAGAAATAAATATATACTAGCTTAACCATATTTTAGACTGTCTAAAGTAAATACACCTTTCATGGGGTACTGTGTAAAATGTTACAACAAAATTCTAACGAAAGCAAGTTTAAAACACATTTATAAGAATAAATAATGTCAATAAGCATATGATAATTTGGAAGATTATGTCCAAGATAAGAATGCTTGGAAGCATGCTGGTCCTGCTTTATAGGATAATCCACAGTGTAGCTAGCTTCTGCACGCGACTTCGTACGCGAATCCTGTTGCTTATGCCAGCGACAACGATGTCGTCAAAATCGAAGGAAACGTCTAGTATCGAATTCTAAGGCACGAGGGCGGGGAAACCACGGGATATGCAAGACGAAACGAGACCTTCCAAATGTTTCATTTTTGAAAGTCAACTCAAGCGTGATTCTGTATCGGTAAACGTCTCCGATTCTCGAGATCAACACATGTCGCTCACGATCAGTGGTCAGTTGCACATCACGTTCCGCACTTACATCTAGAGACCTTGAAGCAGATGCGTAGATACACTGAGAACTCAAGCACAATTATCTATCCGTCAACGACTGCATCAGCTGTCAGTCGCGCATCATATTCTTCACTGGTCTCTAGAGACCTGGACGTAGATTCGTAAATACGCTGAGAACGCAGGCGTACTTCGTGATCGGAAGAGGTTTATACAGAGCAAGTTGCAGCCTGATGTTCTCGAACAGCATCAAGTTTCTCCTGACACTTTTCGGTAGATTCTTGGGATCTTGTGATGCTCAATCATTTAGCTCTTTTGGAACATTGGGAAAGATTTGACTTCTTTCTAGGCACGGGCAAAATTTTATTCTGATACCTAGTCAAATAAAAAAAAAAATGTGAGTTTTGGCCAGTAGAGTCCTACACTGTAATTGCCTTCAACGCGTGGAGGTAGCTCCTAGCTTATTTTATTATTATACAGGTAAATTGGTGATAACTTTGATTTAGTTCTACATCACATTATGTTAGATCTTCGAGTTTTATAGGACACCAGGAAACGCACATCAGACCGAACACCTTTTGCTAAGACGGTATTCCTATGTGTGTCATAGTGGAGCTGAGCGCTTTGAATTCCTCATCAGGTGTTCCAGATCTTCAACTTTATACGTCACAGAGAGTGCTCATCAGACTGAACATCTCTTGCTAAGACGTCATTCTTATACATATAATATGTTATAGTAGGTATAGCTGGGTTCTTGGAGTTTCCAAATCAGGTGTTCCAGATCTTCAACTTTTATACGTTAACAGAGAGTGCTCATCAGGCTGAACCACTCTTGCTTAAACGTGATTCTAATAAATGTAGTGTAGACTTTATGTTATAGTGTAGCTAGGCTCTTGGAGTTCCACATCAGGTGTTCAAGATCTTTATTTTTTAAACTCTAATTACTCACTCACTAACAACTCTTACACTTAACCATGTACAAATAATATTGTACCAACAATATGATAAAAGAGTAAGTATAGAGTTTCTTGCCCATTTGGAATGGGCAACTCGATTATTTTTTCTTTATTTCTGACGTTCTAAAGTTATTTGTCTATTAGAAATTAAGAGTTTGAGTTTGTACTGCTTTAAACAGCTGGAACATCTTGCAGCTGAGCCTCACTTGTGGAGAATGTTCAATTTCTGTGAACTAAGCCAAAATATGCGCCAAGCAAACAATAACACTTTTGTAGATTCTGTTAAACAATGTCAGAGTAGGGAAACTGATCTTGGAACAATTAGCTATATTGGACACAAGAAAAAATATTAATGTGTCGCGATCAGCTAAAACACGGAGAACAGCCAAGCTCTGTTTTCATACTATTTGACAACGCATATATGCTGATAATGACGGTATATTCAGAATCGAGCCTTGTCTCACTGAATTCAATAGATTAAGGGATCTGGAAAAGATCAGCGTAAAATGCTTTCGCTGAGACTTTTTTGGAGCTTTACTGTCCATAAACTACAAAGTTGTTCTCTCGATAAAACAGTTAATGATTTTGGAAAGTCATGTTTGCTAACTAATGAACAGGCCTATGTCGCTCTCAGTCGAATTAAATGTATAGAGGGATAAAAAATACTTCAAGATCCACATGAAATTCGGTTGTTTGCAGAATTAGACAGATTAAGAAATCTTTCCAGATCTCCTTAATTTCTGACGGCGGCACAGTATATTTAAAACACCAAAACTGTTAAAATAAAATAAAGTTAAAAAACTAAAACCCGACTACAACAAAACGTGATCTAAAAAGTACGAAACAAGAAAATATTTCTCACAGAAATCAAGACATAGGTACAAAATGGTCAAGTTAAGCCGTGGTTGCATGCCATTGTAATTCATATTCATCGCACCCACATGGTATACAGGCAGGCATGCAACCACGGCTTAACTTGACCATTTTGTACCTATGTCTTGATTTCTGTGAGAAATATTTTCTTGTTTCGTACTTTTTAGATCACGTTTTGTTGTAGTCGGGTTTTAGTTTTTTAACTTTATTTTTTTCTATAGATGTACAGTCCCAAAAATATGAGTGTCGGTAAATATCTGTTCCAATTGAGACTATAACATTTTTTTCTGAAAAAGTCCTCTTTACATCAAAGAGACCAGTCGTCATACTTTTTCTTTGTTTTTCTTTTCCTGTTTGATCGACATTTACAATTTTTGACTCTCCTGCGAATAAGACCAAACCAATTTCGAACCACTCTCGCGGGGCAAAGGATGCGGTCATGTTGAGTTTGTTGCGATTTCCTTTTATTACGTTTCATTCGGTTTCCTATCTAGAGCAGAATCAGAATGTTTTCAACTTCGTGATTATTTTGTATCATTTTATCACATGTCATGTTTGTTCAGTGATAGCATTCAATAATGTAGTTTTATCGCCGAATTTCAATAAAGCTCAATGATAAAGGTTCCTGTTTATATTTTTTCTAAGAGCGTTTATCGCGTGTAATAATCTTCTCCGTTGCTTCTTTCTGACGTACAATGTTTTACGTGTATACTCAGAATTCGTATAACTTAATGCGAATTTTATGGCGTGTGTTAATTTACGCGCTCGTAAAGCTACATCAGTTGGTGTGTAATGGCTGGGGAAGACAATCAGAAAGCTATCTAATAGGTTGTTTACTTAAATGTTTACCTACATCCGACAGAACCTTGTTGACATGGAATTAGAAACTTTATAATATGTATTATGACTAGTTAATTTAATTAAAGCGTGCATATGAAAAGTGTACTTAACGATTTGAAACAATCCAGGCTGATTGTTTCGTCTGGCTCGTTATTGGGGTTACAACTAAATATTATTATTTTTATAAATCGGCCAGTACTGCCAGTAGCGTGTTTGGCGAACGTGACGTCACTTATTTATTGATTTCATGACAACTAAACAGGTGTTACATTTTGCAATTATTTCAATACTCATGGGCTTTCTGGGTAATAAATAGATAAATATACTGGGACAACTCACACACGGTTATCTGATCCCAAGTTAAGCTCTGCTTAGAGCTTGTGTTATAGTAACCAGACAACTGATATACCTGCATACTTATATAATTTATAAATACACACATATTATAGATAAATTACACCCAGACACAGAACAAACAATCACACTCATCACACAAAGTTTGTTCTGGGTGGGAATTGAACCCACGACCTCCGGCTTCGTAGTCAGGGCTAACCACTACACCAACGGCCCGTAAGTAATGACAGCAGCCAACCATTGTCCCACTGCAGGGCAAAGACTTCTCATGCTGTAAATGTATTATTCATTCATCACCTTGTTTAGGCCGGTATAGCGGTTTTGAAGTTATATTCATTGGTTTTGCCCGCGACTTCGTCCGCGTGGTATAATAGTTCCCGTTCCCGGGGGATTTCCGGGATAAAAACTGTCCTATGTACTTTCACAGGTCCCAGACTATATCTGTACCCATTCAAACCGGTTTAGTGGTTTAGGCGTGAAGAAGAGACAGACAGACAGAGTTTCTTTCGCGTTTATAGTATTAATATGGATATGTGTAAGTATAACTTTCCTCACGACGATTTCTTTCACCGATGTCTATAAACCTAGATAAACTTTAGAAAGTACATAGGTATGAATTGAATCGACACATTAGTATTTGTCTAGCCGAGCCCACAACCTCTTACGTATGCACCTCAACCACTGAGCCACCACAACATTTTCTTGTCCGTAATGTTTAATTAGAGAAATCGTGTCTTGGATATTGGTCAAATACCTAATTGATACAATTCAAATATATTCAGTTCCTAACGATAGCAAATAACTGACGTTGGGTAACTGCGAGCGATTGTAACGGATGAAGTAACGTTCAAATTAGTTCATTAATTGGATCTTGGAATGAGTAGCTGCCGGAGTTCGATAAGGCAGCCGAACTGGACTGGGGGCAAACAATAGACGAGAGATAGTCAGCTTGCGGACACTCGCTGGAGTAATCATTGACTGAGTACCCAGTGACGTTAGAGGTACGTCTTCTTAGCATTGCTCACAGTTGTTTATTTTTGTGCATTAGCTAGTTTTTTGCCTTGTTTATTTTTATATAATTTTATATTTTTTAGCGTTTCATAATCAAGAGGAGCCGATGTAGTTACGTTATATCAATCTGTATATCTGCCCGGGGATTAGCTGTAAAAGAAAGTTTTTTTTTGGGTAAGCGCGTCTTGTATTACATAAAAAGAGGAAAAACTATTTTAGTGTTTGGTGCCGGCTACATGCAAAAATGCAAAAATATACATGAACAAAAGTATTTAAAAACCAACATAATTACCTATATTATTGCCTTTTTTCCTGTGCCATTTGAACCTGATTTTTGAAAATGCCAAAGCATTGATTCTCAGAATATCAGCCACGTAAATATGACGTAGATCTAGTGGCTCAAGGATTACGCACCAAGTGCGTATTTTATAATTAGATGCAATAATAATTTGTTAAATACTGGAAGCGGGAAAATGATAAGTTAAGTTAACATACAAAGAACACATGTTCCATGAATTGTTAATGTGGACGTAATAACTTCATTTACGTACAGGTTATGGTGTTATTGCAATATTGACCCGGACTCTTGTGCCGGACCCATTTACTTGACAAATTGCAGCCACGTGAAAATTATCACGTGCTACGTTTATATAAACTTGAGGAAAAGTATAACAGTATTATATTGCTAAACAAACGTCTTTTTCCCAGCGTTCGAATAAAAATGTTGTGATAAAAATAATTCGAGAAAATAGAAAGGTAGGCTGTTTGTGAACAACTTTTGTTCATTATATGTCACTGCCAATTCTTACTGTCACCGCTAGATGCGCTAAACAATATTTTTACGGAAACGCTGGTTGTATTAACTGTGTAAAATATTTGTGGTGCAAACTCATAGTAGGGCTACTTTTCTTGGAACTCAGTATATATGTATGTACGTATCGTGAACACAAAGTTTGTGAGCTGAAGAATAAACATTTGTTTTTTTTTTATTTTATTTCAACTCTTATATTTGACCTTCTTGAGCTTGAGGCTGCGTGCTTGGATTAGTCAAGTACAAAGTTATACATTACATAACATTTATTTTATATTTCTATACCACAGTATGGTGTTAAAGATAAATTATACCTAAAATTCAGCCTGAAATTGCTACTGTTGATGTTTATACGTTTTTGGTATGTAGCAGACATGATAATAGTAAATGCCTTCATTGTTTATACTGACTAAAACCCACTCATGTTCCTTTGATTGCTTTTTATGTTCTAGGGTCATGGTAACTATTATAAACATTCCGCAACCCCGGCAGGCGTTGGCCCTGTTGGGCCCCTTCCTGTGCTGACTCCTCCTCTTTGAGGCGCGCGTGGAACACTAACGCGCCGTCGACGCGGTCCTGGTCCTAGCCGGGCGGCGAGCTACCCATCGCTTGCCATCCGCAGAACCGCGCCTACGGTGGCCGGTAGTCGTCTTGCGACTCTCGACGTCTTCGCCTGGGTCTTAGTCCGGGGCGAGAGGCACATCGTTGCCTCTCGCGCGCCGCCGCTTCCTTCACCAGCATAACAGCTTCGCAGAAAGAGGCGACGGCATCCCATTCCGTCTCGACCCGCAGCATGGCCTGAACCAGCGCCGGGCGCGAGAGGTCACCGCCGCCGATCGCCTCTACGAGGACACGTCGATGGTGCGCCCATGCGCGGCACACCTCCACCGTGTGCTCGACCGTGTCCTTCTGGCGACCGTTAAAAAAAAAATTCAAAATTCAAGGCATTTATTTCACTTAGACTATTTATAGGCACTTATGAATAGTCAAAGAGTCGGTCGGTCAGTCAGAAAAGTGACGCTAATTGCCTGTTCCAAAGCGTAGATCTCTATGGAGAAGAACAGGCAAGAAACACCACGGACACTCTTTTAAAAAAAAACATGTTTTACAAAATCTTGGTTACATTGATTTTCGTGCTTATATATGTGAAAACAATGCAAGTAAATAATAAAATTAATAATTAAAAACTTACAAATTAATATAAAAAAAGTAATAAAAAAGTCATGGCAGTTAAGAGATGACCGATCTCAACTGACAGCGCCCGTTCACGAGCATGACGCGTGACATCAGCACCATTTAGCTCAACCATTTTGAAGGGAACCAAATGATCCAACGCACTCGCCACCATCAGCGAGAGTTTTAAGCGAGCATGACAATTCTCCCAACCACCATGTCCATTTGTGTCAGTATTATATAATCATAATATATGTATAAAGAAATAACGGCATCGTACTCACATTTACAATATTCAAAAATGCTTCTAATTTACACAAACCAATGTTCTGTACTATAAATGTAAATGGGTGAAATTTAATTACCTGAAGAAATAATAATAAATGAAATTAATCATTCATGTCAAAAATAAAGAGGACAAGCAACAAATTTCTATATTCCAATTATTAAATTTTCTAATTTCTGAGCTTAGGTGGAGCAGGACCAGCATTGAGCCAAGCATGTTTATCATTGATATAGTCTTCTAACTTATAATATGCTTGACTACATAGCGTGCGTTTAATGCACGTTTTAAATTTTCTCTCATTTAGCTGCAGAATATCAAGTGGTATTTTATAATAACACTTTACACAATATCCCATAAAAGATGTGTGGACTTTTGATAATCTAAAGCTTGGTTGATCAAGTTTGTTTCTATTTCTAGTATTAAAATTATGTCTGTCACTTATTTTTTTAAAAAGATGCAGATCATTACATTCTGAAAAAACCGCTTATTCCAGTTGTCATTCCAAAATCGCCAGTTAGGGGCATTGCTTACAGCAGCAGTCCAGAAATTTTGGTAGAGAAGCCACCAAGGCTCGGCAAGCACATCAGCACGTTGGAAGATCAAGAACGTTTGATTTTTCTTAGGTTGTGTAGGAAGTAATGCCATCGTGTAATGTAATGCAATTAATAATGCAACTCTCTAAATGTTTTAGCGAGTTTATCGGAAATCGTGGTTAGCCGTCTTTGTTAAAAAGAGCACCGATTGTTTTATTTTTTTATGAGGTAGAGTAAGGTACAAACGCAACTGAGAGCGCAGTGCAATAATAACTCGGTGTAGTAAAACATTATTATTGCCAGTCACTTTAAGTAGTCTATAATTTCAGACAGAACGCCTTATAAGTCAGAACTTTACAGCGTCTGGCTGTAGTTAGAGTGCACGTAAACTGTTTAGGAATAATATCGGTTGATTTTTAACATCATTCTATAAAATATCATAATTATATGAGCATGGTTAATTCTCTGATTTCTTACTATTCACATGTCCAGTTACATCAATAAACAGTCGCTGACATTTAAGGAGCTTCGGTTACAGTAGGTTGATTTAAAGATATTAATATATGTTAATATAAAAAATCAAACAGACAAATTCTTTACCATCAGTAAATAAAATAATAATAATATGATATAAAATAATACTTTGGATTACCTGTCTCAATTATTATAAATACGAATCAATCAGTTAATTTTAATAAAATATGTTGTTTCTCACCGAAAAATAGTTCCTACCTAAACAGACATTCTTTTTTTTGGATGGGAAATCATCAAATGTCTCCTCCTGCTCTGGGCGGAGCGGAAGTGACTGACATATTCCTCCCTTTGCGTCCGGGGCCGCGGTATCTCTTTAAATAACCCGCAGCTACTCCTTCACCCTTCTCCCGCATAGTTCCACAGCGACCAGTTTGTTCCAGAGACATTAAAATCATAAAATAAAATCATAAAATCATATTTATTTTGTAAATAGGTTATATCATAACACTTTTACACGTCAAAATTTGTTTTTTTTTTTTTTTTTTTTTTTTTTAATTTATTTTAAGCGAACGATGGGGCCGGTGTTTCGTAGCTGGACTGCTCTGAGAAGAAACATCCGAAACAAACTCAGAGGTCAAAGTCTCTTTTAAAGTCCATACAATCGTATTGGTCAAAAATGTGCGAGAACCATGGAGGTTAATGTCTGAGGCACTCTCTTGATGAGAGAAGGACACAGATTTGAGTGGACCTGTCCAGACAGTGCAAGCATTTGTCAGTAATCGTTTAGCTCAACTAAAAACTAAGGAGCCCAACGTCTTGACGAACAGTACCAAAGTAAGGACATTTGGGTAGGCCGCATTAAATACTCAAACCGTCAGACCGAATATATTAAAAAAGAAAAACAAAGAAAAAACCAACAACATCCATAGTCCTCACATTCACAAAAAAAAAAATGTCACGAAAACATATACATAATACTTTAAAAAGTACAATCAATGTCAAATAGAAATACATAAAAAAAAGATTATATACTTTAAAAAGTACACATCAATGTCAAATAGAAATACATAAAAAAAGATTATATACTTTAAAAAGTACAAATAAATGTCAAAAAAATAATTAAATGTCAAAGAGAAAAAGAAAAAAAAAAGTACATAAAGTAAATGATGGCCAATGTATTAATCGAAACAGCTCAATCCCAGGCATTCGAATCCTCAATGTAATCTTTAACAGAGTAAAAAGCTTTCTGACAAAGTTTACGTTTTATGAATAATTTAAATTTAGTAATGCTAAGTTCTTGAATTTGTCTGGGTAGTTTATTATAAAAGCGTATACATTGACATTTAAATGAGCCACCTATTTTCTTAAGCCTAGTTGAAGGAACTACGTATTTGTCCTTATTTCTTGTATTTATATTATGGATATCACTGTATTTTTTAAACTGATTAATATTTTTATGCGCGTACAACAAATTTTCATATATATATTGGCACGGCATAGTCATAATATTTACCTCTCTAAATTTGTCTCTGAGGGAGTGTCGAGGACTCAGTTTATAAATTGAACGAATAGCCCTTTTTTGCAAAACAAATATAGTCTGAATATCGGCTGCATTTCCCCACAATAGAATGCCGTACGACATCAAACTGTGAAAATAACTAAAGTAAACTAAACGGGCTGTTTCCAAATCAGTTAAACCACGAATTTTTCTGACGGCGTATGCCGCAGAGCTAAGTTTCTTAGATAATTTTTCTATATGGGGGCCCCACTG
Source organism: Athetis lepigone (assembly GCA_033675125.1). Taxonomy (NCBI): domain Eukaryota; kingdom Metazoa; phylum Arthropoda; class Insecta; order Lepidoptera; family Noctuidae; genus Athetis; species Athetis lepigone. Next base: position 9,024,831 of record CM066215.1, read on the forward strand.
AAGTTTAGCATCCAAAGTTATTCCTAAGAATACTGTGGAATCTTCGGGCTTCAGTTCCTGTCCCTTTATTAGTACGCTGGTTTCTATTTGTCTAACATTTGGCAGCGTGAACTTAACAAGTTTAGTTTTTTTCTCGTTCAGCAGTAGATTATTTACGTTGAACCAGTTGACTATTGACGCGAGAGAACTATTTATGACGTCAACACATAGTTGTTGACTGTGCTGCCTGATTTAAATAATGGTATTATTTTACTATATTTCATTAAGTCAGGAAACTTACCACAATCAATACAATTATTAAAGATATCTGTTAAAGTAGGAGCTACAATATTTATAATAGATTTAGCAACATCAACAGAGTTATCCCATAAATCTGCAGTCTTTTTAACATTTAATGTGTGAAAGGTTTTAATTACATTTTTACAACTGACATGCTCGAAATTAAATTCAGAATTACAGGCCGGAACGTTTCCTTTAAGTAAAGCCTCTGCAGCTATGGGTGAAGAATTTAGACATTTTGTAGTCGAAACGGGAATCTCTGCAAAGAACTTTTCAAAAGCCGCGGCGACTTCAAGGTCTGATTTTATTATATTACCATCAACATTAAGACTATAATCACTACTTCTGTTCTTAGACTTTCCCGTTTCGCTATTAATAACATTCCAAGTCATTTTAATAACATTACTACTATTTTTAATTTTTGAACTTAAGTAGCGTGACTTGGCCGTGTAACAGACTTGTTTGAATAACTTAGAATATTTTTTCACATATAAATGAAATTCTGTACTTTTAATATAATTCCGTTCTTCATACAACTCAAAAAGACGTTGCCTACTTTTATATATACCAATGGTAGCCCAGTCACTGAAAGAAGCATTACTGTTTACAGAAACATTTTTTGGAACAAACGTGGTATCAAACTGATTGCAATATAAATTAAAGAAGTTGGTATATAGTTGATTTGGATCACTATTGGTTGGCAATGACGGTAATTTATTTAACAATTTAGTTTTAAATGTTTCCAAACGATATTTTGATTTAGGATTAACAGTGATAAATGTGATTTAGGATTAACATTGAGGGAGAAACCAGCGAGCTCGAGAAATAAAAAATAATTGCGTAATTAGTGGCCTTCGCCGTATATGAGAACATTCAGTCACATGAGACAGTAAGTCACATGATTTTAATTTTTGACTTATTTCTGAAATGGTAGTTTCGTTGAGTATTTTTACGAGAATAATATCTAAACATAATTATAATAAAAAAATAATTGAAAATAACTGATTTACAACTGAAAATAATCTTTAAAAGGTTTTAACCGTGATAGTCTTTACCGTAATTTACCATTAGCTTTAACCTTTCGTCGACCAAGCGACAGCCGGCTGTCACGCTGCTATTGTGTCTCGAATCACGTGTATTCGAAGGTTTAAAGTGACGGTAATGGCACTAAACTGGATGTCGTTACCGTCCACATTGCCGTCACTACTATTTCTCTTGTTTTATTTACTTATCTGTTTCAGAACAAGGATTCTTGCAAAATTTCTTGGATAATAACTCTCCAGTAAAGAAGGAATCACAAACTCATATAAGACATTATTTACTACTATTAAACAAAAAATCATTACCGTCGAATTAAAACTTCAGTGACCGATATCACGGTCATTAATCAATGCATGCATGCAATGAGTAACATTTTCAATCACAAACAAATATTATCAAAATCATCTTTTTTCATTTTTTTTTTCAAATTTGCCCTTAATCTGAGAATCGTCCACAAACGTTGAATAATATAACTTAAAAGAGAGAGTGAGGTCTGTTACCTGTAAAAGGGCTCAGTATACTTTCTCCTATTTAATTTAAATATTTCGATCATGGTAAAGTGTCAAAGGTCATGCGAATCTGGTATTTCAGTTCATTAAAAATTCGTTCACCAGACAAGCTAGACTCATTTGCGCATTTGCGCGGTACTGTATATGTTAATTTTAAATGGAAACATTTTTATTCCATACAAACTTTTAGACCCTGTTGTGAACCTCCAAAAATTACATACTATTACAACGTACATCACATTATTATTTTCATCTACACAGGCTCTAATGAACACTTTTTGTGGTTATTGTGGTTATTTCAATGGTATAAATTGTGTGAATAGTTCAGTCAAACGTTTATTACTAAATTACTACATAATATTTCAATTAAGGCAAATAACGAATAAGCAACTTTCTTCCATAATTCTTATAATATAATATGCAAAATATGAAAGTAATTTGACTTGTTTTATCGCGGGACGACGTGGCAGTCAAAACTTTGCTAATCACCGTTCGAACGACCACTCGCATTACCACGGGAAAGTTTTACGCGAAGTAATTAAGTTACCACAGTCAAGTTGGCACTTACTAAATATATTCGTGCTGAAATCGGGCTAACTCTACAAGCTAACAACTACACGAGCGGTTCAAGTGCTCGGCGAAGTTAAGCGGAATACAAGCGGGACTAACAGACATACGGTAACTTAACTATACGCTTTTCAGAAGGCCATTCATTCTGACAAAGGAAGTAAATATGCTTCCTTTGTCACAATATTTAAATATGTATTTTATGGCTCTTAAACTCGAAATTATTTAATCAACGCAGCCTGTACTTTTGAATTGTCAAAGGAGTAAGTAGGAGGCTGTCAAAAAGTTAAATCTAAGCAAGAGGGATGTTTAAGAGTTGGTAGAAGGGTGTTCGGCCATGGTTATCTTATTGCCTTCACCCACATAGCCGCGCTTTTTGAATGAGCAGGATGTTTTATTGTGTGCAACTGCGCGAAAAGGTATAAGTAGGGCAAGTAAGTACCTTCAATATTTTAATTTATTTCATTAAACTAAAACTAAATTAAAAATCCTAGAATTAAAATAAAATGGCATCAAAAAACTCCTCCGCACCGCTGTCAACCGGCAAAGTGCCCAAGAGGCTGGCAGCATTGCCACGTTGGATGGCAATGCTAAGCCTCTGGCCAAAATAAAAGCCAGCCTTTGGGTCACGAGAAAATCAAACTGAAAATGGAAAAATATTTTCCTTTCAAAGAATCTCTCGGTGAGCGAGTCGGACTCGCATACTGGCATTTTTTGTAAAAGCCTGCAGTTTGTCATAATGATAACATGTACCTATCCAGTTTCATCGTTTAAACTTAATACCGGAAACCGTCGAAAAATTTTTTTTCATTAAATAAAGTATGCTTAATTTAAATATATACAAATCAGTTTAAAGTTTTGCACCAAAATAGTGAAAAAGAATCCTGCTATGCCACGATTACGTCTCTGTCTGTGTATTCGCCGTATTGCCTGTTGCTTATTTAACAACAATAATATTAGTTACTGACTTGTTTGAAACAAATTAATGTTTGTACACTTGTGTTTCATGTGAAATAGTTAGAAAAAACATATTGTTATTGCAATAGGAGCCGAAGTGGGTCGTTGGAATTTTAAAGCGCGGTTACTCGGTCGAGTAGGGTGTTGTATGAATAGGCTTTATTTGCACATTAAACAACATTTCAAGTTTTATTTACTACTATTTTTTATGTAACGTTGAAAAAAATAGAAGTAAATAAATCTTGAAATGTCCTAATAATCTAAATTTGTTTTAATTTTAATTTTATTTTAATCTTATTATTAATCTAATGCAATTGAAGAACTTTGTTAAGGTTGTAAGTGTAAGATTAAACAAATTTTGCACAACAACAAAACATGTAACATCTTCTGTAAAACCCTTAATATGCAAATAAAATTATTTGATTTAACTATCAAGAACATAATTTGTTTTTTGAAGTCTTCAACCTAAATAGGTAATAGACTTTCAGCACAAATAGACCAAGTGCGTTTTAGGTATACCGAGACCAAACGAAAATTATGCTTTGCTCATTTATCAAGTTTGCAAAACTAGAAATGAGAAGAGATCAAGGTCTAAATACTAGAATTTGCCCACGACTACGTCTGCGTATAGTGTGGTTTTCACAAAAGCCTAAGAACTCTAAATCGGGTAAAATGTAGTCTGAAATCGTAATGGACAGACGCAATAGTTATTTATTTATTTACTTAAATCTACACTGGAATAATAAAGAGAAAACTTCGTTTTTTTTCAAGGTAAAGAGTTAATTTCACAATTAAAATGTTAGTAAGGATTACGCAAAAATGAAATGCCCCTACCTAGCACAGTTTTTGGGAGCCAAACCCCTTTACAATTAAACGCGGCACGAAAAAATCAAACTGAAAATGGAAAATATTTTCCTTTCAAAGAATCTCTCGGTGAGCGAGTCGGACTCGCATACTGGCATTTTTTGTAAAAGCCTGCAGTTTGTCATAATGATAACATGTACCTATCCAGTTTCATCGTTTAAACTTAATACCTGAAACCGTCGAAAATTTCCCTAATGTGAAAAATCTTTGCGCTTGCTTTTGATATTACGGCATACGTGTACACTAATCTACAGAAATAATATTTCGAGGAAAGATATTTTTTTATAGTTTGTAACAAATAAACTCTCAAAACCGCGAGAGATAGATATATAATATAAAGATGTTGTCATGAGAAAGAAATGAGGCCAATTTTCTATATAAAATAACTGACTGGGTGATATACGAGTATCAATGCACAGCCAAAACCGCTTAACTGGTTAAATTATGTGTTCTTACTCTTAAGTAAGTAGTGTATACTTACTCTTACAGAAAGAGTTTTTGGAAATTCCACCACTAAATGCCCACAGGCAAACCCGCGGGCGAAATAATCGTTTTATTTCGCCAGAATCTAAATCAAGCTTTGGGTGCAAGATACAGCTTTGTTCTCCGTAAGAGACAACATTTCCTGAAGATGCTCCGTGGAGGGCGAAACACGTGTCGTGTGTATTTGGTGGCAAACTGCACCTTATTTATTGCTCTTTTGCATGTGCATATTGTTGCCGGTAGGGTTCTGCATCTTGCATCTAAGACTTAATTTAGATTCTGGCGGAATTAAAACAATGTATTATATTTGCGTAACAATAACGCCTGATTTAAAATCTAACAAAAACAAAAACTTCATTCATTATAGGTAAAATGTCTAAGGCATTCTATTTCAGCCAACATTAATATTAATTTGTTTAAAATTATCTTGCAGAATCCATTTCCAAACCACTATTCACACGCAGCTTAGCTAAATACCAGCATTACATTTTTTCTGCGTATTTTCCTCCATAGTGGTGCCGATTCTCTTGTGCACAAACTAATGTAAATTTAAGTTAAGTGCATCTTTCTCTTTCCGTTTAATCAAGAAAAGGACAAAAGATCAAATATTAGTTAAGTCCTGTCAAATTTAGACACTCCATAGATAATTTAGACGCAATTTAAAAACATGGCGTCTAAATATACGTCAATTTTCATCAGGCGCTGTCTAATTTGACAGGATTAAACTAAAATGTATCTTCTGTCCTTTTCTTTAAGAAATGGAAAGAGAAAGATGCACTTAACTTAAATTTACGTTAGTGTGTGCACAAGAGAATCGGCACCAATAACCACCTAATTTATACGTTTTGAAAAAAGCAATTGCCGTTTATTTTCGTATGAACCGATCGACTCTTTGACATTTTATATCTGCCTATAAATAGTCTAAATGAAATTAAAACTGTCGAAATGTTAAAGTTAATGCATTTGCATTAACTTTAACATTTCGACAGTTTTCAGCTTCATATACTGGATGGCGGCAAACCGATGACGCTTTTGGTATTATTAATAATCTACAGTAACAATCAGACTAGCGGGCAGATGAAATAATAAAAAAATGAATTAAAAAGTATACGAATAACGTCTATCTATTGCATTTCTGTACAACCGGCCCAATGTGAATCCGACTCGTACACGGAGGGTTCAGCACTATAATTGGCAAAAATGACGTTTATGGGAGGTTATTTATTCTGTTTTTAGCATTTGTTGTTATACCGGCTACAGAAATACATCATCTGTAAAATTTTCAGCTGTCTAACTGTCACGGTTTATGAGACACATATCACATATAGCCTGGTTACTGACGAATAGCGGGACCTTAGTAATAGTCTCCTGTTTTACCCTTTGGTTTCGGAACATCATGCATATTTTTTATATAAAACTGCAATATGAATTCTCTTATAATTTTATCTATTCCGTGGAATACTTTGTCGTGACCCTTTAATACACCAGCAATACACCCCTAACGTACTTTGTGAAGTGAGTTTCCTTCAGAATGTGCTAAAGTATTTTCTTATCTATTTGTAAATCTACAAAAGAAAATAACGATGCTACGACTGCTACGATCGCTACGTTTGCTACGCTTGCTACGGTGCTACGATTGCTACGCTGATTTTAATCAGTTGAAAGTTAAATATAATTCTGTCTTATCTAAGTAAAAATACTCTACAGTTGACCAATAACTTTAAAGGTTTTACTATGCGTAGGCTGTTATGTGACCGCTATATTAATTGACTCGCAATCAATAAAGGGTCTGTTAGTAAATAATGTTTACATCCCAGTATCAACCCTAAGGCATCTAGAGCATTTTTTACAACTTTAATAATTCAGACATAAAATAAAGTTTGTTTTATACTAAACGAATAAAGTGAAGCGATACTATACCTACGTCTTATATGCGCTGCGTTTCAGTAATAAAATTTAGCATGACTAATGAAGCATCGAAGTTAATATCCATAAATCAATAATGTGATAGAGTTGTAAACAGAAGTTAGTGATTAGAAGAGGTCTGAGATCACCTGTCGCGTACACGATCAACAGGAAGGCAACCCGGGCGAGGCTCGCAGGAGCAGAGGACGGCCCTCCAGTCGCCGCCCAGCCGCCCGCCGCGTCGCGCGTCTCCTCGCGACCCGCCCTGCACCACCGACCGTGTACTCGACTCACTTACGCCTCATCACGTACCAAATTCAGTTATTTCATTTTCAAACATCACCAAAAAATCAACAAACATTTCTCCCGAAATAGGAGCTTTTAAGCGTTGACGCAAATTCAATTCGTTTATCGGAAAAAAACTGAGATCGTTCGAAGTTTACAGAGTGCCAACGGATAGCGAATGATTCTCTGCGCCCCCATGATGCACGGCGCCTGAGGTCAGGTAAGTTATCAGTACATTAAGTGCCAACTTACAACACGCAACTTGTTTTGCATTAAAAACAATGTTGTTGACTTTTGTTTTGTATTTTTGGTTTATTTGTTTATGATTGTCTTATTGTGCATGATTATATGTTTATTTATAAAATAACTTTTTGTTTATTTACCGTAAGTCATTATAAACCATTAAATATGCATTTTCAAAAACATTTATTTTTGTATTCTAAAATTGACTTTTTAAGGGCTATTTATTTGAACGTGGCAGGTTACGTTCAAATAAATGCCATTCACAACAAAACGCTTTACAATTACAAATAATTAATATTTGTAACGTAGTCTTTTAAAACAAAATCTACAATCTATTTCATAAAGAAAAATTAATACAATTTAATAACACTCCAATTACAATGAATAAAAGCTTTCATTCAGAATTTAATTTACATATAGCCACGACGACTTGCTGTAATAATTTTGTTAAAACCTCTCTAATCTTTGGATCTGGAAATTTGTAAACACCTGGCGGATATTATTATATGGCTGGGTTTAGTGTACTGAGGAACTTTACTCAGTTGTGTAGGTTTTACCTAAAATCAGATAGGAAGAAAGGTCTGTAATGTGAAGTACGAACTAAAAAGATGCAGTTTCAATTATGATTATTGTTTTTTTTTCGAGTTACCATTTAAAGTAACATTTTAATAATAAAATGATAACGCAGTAAATTTTAAAGGAAGATTTATTGTAACATTATTTCATCGTCGCCGTCAACAGACCACAAGATTATAATATGGCTATATGTTCGGTCAGTGCAGCAAGTTTTTCATTTCTGTACCTATCTCTCTTATTCGTCATCTCAGTGTTAAACTTTCCTAGGCTTATCATTCCTCAACAATTTAAATGTTGCCGTTTATACACCAATTGTTTCACTATCAAATGAGTAGAGATTGAGTAATTAAACTAAAATATTCTGTAAAAAAAATTACAGAAAAAAAACAAAATGGTATTGTTTCTCATGAAACTAGCGAGCTACCTGTATTTAATGTATTCCACAAGGTACACACATCAATCAGTCTGCCGTGACACGGGTTATACAGATCTTAAACAGTTGGACAGCTACTTGAGCTGCCCGGAACCTTGTGAAGGTTGTTTGATGTTTGAAACTAACAACATTTTGTGATTCGCTGTGTTTCGGTCATAGTCCGGTGTTGTTAGCGTTTGAAGTACAATACTTCAATATGGCAAGATGGAAAGTTTTTGTTTAAAAACATATTTATCATTTTATATAATGGAAAATAAATAATAATATAATGGAATGACTGTTAATGGAAATCAATGCACGGTTGAAATTACTGATGCTAAAAACATAGTATTTGCATGGCAGTTCTTTATTATGAAGTAAAGGCGCCTTTTGAAGCAATTTTTGGAAATAGAACCTCACACAGGGTGAATAAAATAGGAGACAATAGTTTGCATGTAAATAGGCAAGCAAAGCTGAACGGGCTGCTTCTTAAGAGAAAAGGATGGGATAAAATAAATTGGTGAAGTTTTTAGTATTTCTTGTAACAGAATTCAGAAAGTTTTACAATTTCATTTGATTCCGAGGCGAAGCTCGAACACTGGATTATTGTATAACTCGTATGGTCTGTTAAAAAAATATATTTCCTAGAATTGAGATTGCACAAGCTACTGAAGCGAGTAATATACCTGAAATATACGGAGGGGCAGTTCCGGGTATCGATAGGTACTCGGAATACATTAAAGAGATTTCTCGATTCCAAGTATTCTGTGAATCAGAACTCTAGTGCACTGTTCGCGATCTCTCTTTGACCTATTTGCCCTGATTTAATTGTAAAACAAAGTACTGCATTATATATTTATAATTTGCAGTATACACGGTTCCAAGAAATTCCTTTTAACTTTATTGTAACATCGATTTTTTTAATAACGTTGCCGCACCATAGTATCTTTCCTGTAACGTAACTCGCACATACAAACGTCCAAATTCGGAACAATCGTAAAACAATTATTATTTGTAGGCCATACAAATAATAATTGTTTTACGTGAAAATCAAAATTGTGACACGCAACACACCAGCCTGTCGTTCAACTACTGTGCCTAACATATGTGCCAACAAACAGTTTTATTTCAATGTATTCCCTTTTTTACCCGGCCACGGCGAAGCCAAAAAGAAGGGTCTATGTTTTTAACAGTCGATGTATGTTAGCAGGCAGTAGCACTTTAACTATTCATCCGATTTTGTGGGCTGTCAAAGGTCAAATTTTTTTGTATTGGAAAAAAGAATTTCTTAAAATTATTTGACATGGGTTTCGAAATAAAGGTCCCCTTTTGGCGTTTTCACACGTTTGTATTAATCAAAACCAAAACACTTGAGTTATCTGCCGGGGTTGCGGAATGTCTGCCGGGGTTGCGGAATGTTTATAATAGTTACCGTGACCCGGGAACATAAAGGGCAATCGAAGAAACATGAGTAGGTTTTAGTCAGTAAGAGTCTGACACGCCCTCCCGCCGCACCCAGGACGGGAGCAGTCATTGGATGATTCACCAAAAGACTCACCAAAAAAAAAAGTATATATATTCAATTTAGTTTTAATAAGATAGTGTATTTTGGGTAGTTTGTATTACTTACGCTATCATCACTCGTCTATTTGTTATCGAATCTAATGGCGAGATAAATAAACGATACTAAGCACTGGCTTTGGGTTAGCTATGTTCCAGTCTCTATCGTACACTTGACGTTTGTCAGTTGTGCAACAGTGACAGGTACTGTGCTAAGCCAAAGTCAATGCTTAGTAACGTCTATTTATCTCGCCAACAGAGCACAACCAGAAATATTAAAAAAGTAAAAAAGTACCCTACTACAACGAAAAGTAAAAAGTATGAAACCAGAAAATATTTCTGACAGTAATCAAGCCATAAGTACAAAATGGTCAACATTAAAGGCGTGGTCGCATACTATTATTTAATTTTGTAGGTGTTCATGAAACCCACATATACTGGCATGCAACCATGGCATTTTGTTGACTATTTTGTACCAGTCTGAAATATTTTCTTGTCTCGTACTTTTCACTTTTCGTTGTTAGTTAGTTTTTTAACTTTATTTTTATTTCAAACTAACTTTCATCCACTATTTAACCCCTTAAGGGGTCGAATTTTACAAAATTCTCTCTTAGGGGATACTTACTCATTACAAAGAACACACCAAAGTTACATTTGTCTCTAGGACCAGCGATTCGGGCTGTGCGTTGATATATCACCCCGTCAGTCACCGTCAGTCAGTAGTTTACCATGACATATATACCTATATAAGAATGAATTTAGACTGTGTTATATTCAATTGACACTCAATTGTATGTAACATGACAATGACATACCAAGACATTCAAAGCGTGATTCCTCTTTTATATTGTAGGGACAGGGCAGCTTTGAAAGGGTTTACAACATACCACAGACTTTTAATGTACTTCGGCTGAAGTCTTCAGTTCTTTTTTGAGATAATGAAGTCTTGTAACTCCATTATTGTATCCGAGCTAAACTAGAAGAAATGTGAGGAAACTTTGTTGAAACCTTGACAAAAATTGCTTGAGATTTTATAAAAGAGGACGACTTTATGTCGTGGCCATAGAATTATTATACTGAACTTTTTTCTCACAAAGCTTACACTAGGGATTTTTCTATACAGAGAGTGCGTTTACAAACGTATAAAGTCAAGTACACTGACATCCAGTATGGGAATGCACATATATTTATTCCGTGCGGGAATCCAACCCGCGACATTCTTGTTACACAGCCAATCAATTATTTATCATAAAATTGATGATATTTATTAAAGTATAATTACAGGGGGATATAATTAATGGATAATTGATGATTTTTATATTAAAGTTTCATTATCTCGGACGATGTAAGTGTCTCCTTAGTTTGAAACTTACAAAACATTGATCGGATTGCGTTGTTCTAACTGTAGGTAGATACATACGTCGGTATGCGCTAAGCTTTAACGCTTATTTGATAACCTTTGGCGTGGACTCCTGCCGGATATTTTCATCTCTCGTAATCAAATTTTCTGCTTCCTTATGGGATTTTGACGAATTCAGCCCCACGGCTTCTGTTTTGTAGGTGCCTACTCGGTGCGTGGGTGAGTTTTCTGTAATTGGGTAAAAACTTTGTAAAAATATTGCTTCGTCGAGAGAAATGCGGAACATAAATACATTTTGGACTCGCGTAGATAAAACGAGCTTCGGTTATGTTTTCTCCGCATATTTAATGTGGATTTTATCCGCGGTTACTCGCGATGTTATGTTTTCTTGCAAAACATATCCAAAGCACTGTAAATACATGTAAGAGATAGTTGCTACTAACTATGAAATTGAATCGAAAACTTTGTTGTATGATCATCAATTTAATCTGTATTAAACAAACGTTGTCGTAAATCTTCATCGACGTCGCGATGTTCGCGAATTCTTATAAGTTTAATCAAGAAGTAAAATATGTAAAAAATCTCCCTTGCTTACGAATAGGTCGGACGGATAATTAATGAAGAAAGTCTTCTACACAAGTATTCTTCACGTTGGCTGATCGCCATTTAGCGTCAGGTGAAATGTTTAGACCAAATAAAACTGTCTTTTAAATAAAAAATAAAATCCAAATCTCAGAGGAAATCCACTTTAAATGTCATTTAAAACGCAGAAACCGATTGAAAAAGAGGCAGAGGATGAGATGGACGTCGCAATTTACATGAAAGTTTATTTGCCAAGTCTGCGACCGACGCGAAGTGGAGAGGCTTTAATTAAACGAGCTTACGAGCCACAGGAAGACCCAGCTGACTCAAAAGATTATTTTGTAATTTATTTTATTAATATATTTGTATTCAGATGTACCGAAACTGGGTTCTTTATTTCGAGAGGCCAGTTTTTGTTTTTGGTGTGAATCTTAAATTAATGTTGCGTCGACAAAAAACGGTAATAATGATTTATCAATATGGTTGTTATTGCTTCAATATGATTGTGTCATGTATGATATAAATATAGTTGATGATGATTACTTGTCGTATACAATATTGCTCGTGGTTATAACGATATTGTGATACCTTATCGAAGTGTCTAAACTGTCATAAAAATATATCCTATGTCCTAAGTCATTTGAATCACAGATTAGCTTTGATATGGTTTTTAATACCCGACCGACCCATAACTGTTGATGTTTGTTCGCTACGAAAGCCTTAGCTTTCGTTGCATTACGTAACTGTTTTTACAGAAAATAAATAAATAAACAAATATCTTGGGACAACTCTCACACACGGTCATCTGATGTACCTTAATAAAATGGTAAACTGACTGATTGATGTTATGAGAACGCACCGCCAAAACCGCTGAACCTAGAGACACGAAACGTGGATAGTGTTCTTTGTGAAAAGTAATTATAGTCACATAGGAAGGATTTTAGGAAATTTTGCCCCTAAAGGGGTAAAAAAGTGAGTGGAAGTTAATGTTAGAAGTAGTCCAAGCGGACGAAGCCGCGGGAGAAAGCCAGTCAATTATAAATAAATTACATCCACACACATGCATAACAAACAATAAAGCTCATCACATAAATATTTTTCCAGGGAGGGAATCGAATTCACGGCCTCTGGTTTAGCATTCAGGGTCACAAACCACTAGATCAACAGGCTTCTTCGATGGAAATAACGAACGTACCCAATCACTTGGTCCGAGTAACTATATGTGATTGTGGAAGCGGAATGCGCTTGTCCGAACTCCATACACGAAACGGTTTCCAAGTTTGAATATGTCTTTCCGATTGGCACCCGTTGAGAGCTCGCTATACAAGGTTGCACGGGGTATTGATTAAACGACTTTTGTTTCCTGAACCTTAATTGTCTGATGAATGGACTGTTGTGTCCCAATTTTTCACAAGGACAATGCTCTTGTTGTTTTCGTTGTGCAAATAATGTGCCGCGTTCGTTATTAATTCGTTTACTTTGTTGTGCAAACGTGCACACAGAGTATATAAGTTTTTTTTATTTGAAAAGAAATTCCAGAGAACAAACTTATGATAATTATTGCAAGTCAAAGAAATACATTTGTGAATTAATTTTTTTTACAAACGACAGCTGTGTTTGCAATATTGCTGCTGATAATATTTAAGAAACAAAATAGACTATTAGCGCAATTGCCAAACAGGCAAACAAACATAGTTTTCTGTTTTTGGGTTCTTAAAATTCGAGTTTATAGTTTCTTGGTATTTACTCAATATCTGATAAACTATAATAAAGTATAGCTCGGCTTCACGTGTCATTTCCGAGTTATGTCGTAGAGGATCCTATTCTTTTTTACGGCCGTTTTTAAGACTTGAAAAGAAAATCCCGCGAAATTCAAATTTTAAATGAAATTCAAATTAAGGATCACTTCGTTGTACGTCTATCAAGATCTGTCTCTATTTGAAACAAGTGAGATGAACGGGTGAAGCTGAAATAAATATTTAAGGGCGTGCGCTGCGTTAAGCGGGCGTCCGTCGCGGGTGTCCGCGTGGCGTGCTGTTTCATGTAATCTCATAGAACAGCGCTGCGTGCAGCGGGTCGCCCGTCGCACGCGGCGCGGGCGGCGGGTGCCCGCCTCGCGGGCGTCGGGTCCGCGTGACGGATCACGCGAGCGGAGATGTTCTAGAAAACGTTTGCGTTATCCGTGCTTGTACTGCAGATACACTGGCTGACATTGCCGAAATAAAATCTTTTTAGATTCATTGTTTATTGGCGCGGCCGGCGCTGCAAGCGGCAAGAGACCGCCGCGGGCGTCCGCGCAGCGCACGGCCATATACGCAGAACTGCAATCAATGAAGCAAGCAAAAAATCAAAATGTCGCGTAAGGGCCATATTTTATTAGGATATCCGGTAGTGCAACATGGTCACGCCACAAAATGTATGGCGGGTATCTCAATTGGTGTCACCACCAGTTGCGACACTCAGTGATACCCATATATGTATTTTGTTGGTGTCCTAATGAGATATGGCCCTATAAAAAAAACCGAGCACCCTTTTGAAGTAATGTCACAAAACAATTACTTCAACAATATTTCTATACCTATAAAGTAAGGGATTCTCAGCGCGCGAGTCTGACTTCACTTAGCCAGGTTTTTCTACTGTAGATATTCTTAAGCTGAGTGAAAAGGTTAAAGGCTGAGTGCTTTAATGAAGTCAAACAAATAACAACCAAGCAATTTAGAGTTTACAAGAGATGACATTGTATAAGAATGTTCGAGAAGCTTCGCTATCTCCGAAGCACTCAGCTCCCGCTCAGGTTGTTTCCCTAGTACACTTCCATTTTGTTCCACGGAATAATTAATTCTATTGTTCGAACCACGTTTCTGAAAATGACACAATTTCGTTACCTGTACGAAGTGAAGTCCTCTTACATGAAATTATATTCAACAAATAGGGAATATTTTTAAGATGTGCTGTTACAGGAAAACAGACCTATGAAAAGCAAGGATTGGTTTTATATATAATTTGCGTTATATTAGAACAATTAAGAAGTGCCAAAGGAAGATAGCCTTGATTTATCAGTGTAGATCTACTAGTACATATAGTTAATGCCCATTTAATTCATGAAAAAGTTTCTGTATTTAGCCCATTTAGTTATAAATCCTTAGGATTTTGTTTCTACAAAATTAATCGGACACCTATGTAGATATATAATTACAATGTAAAATTTAATATTTTGCTCCGAACATAAATGTATTAAAAAGCAATTACGAAAAATTCGACAAACAATTAATTGAAACAGAAAGTCCGTCTACTTAAGCTTTTAAAAAAGGTTTGATAAAATTGGATATTTTCATCGTGTAAACTCAAACCTTATAATAACTTTCGATTTAATTAAACTTTAATTTTGAAGTTATTGGTTTACACAGACAAAAAAGAGAGTGGCTGATTATTAAAAATCCAGTGGATCGTTGTATTTTTTATAATATTAATTTATAGTTGCGTTTTAATCAGTCTTACGATCGCGTTATAGTGTATTTATTTATGTTTAAATAATAATAAGATATTAAAAGCCTTTAACTGTTCGCAGAGCAAAGGTCTCCTCTCATACAGAGAATCACTATATTTGCTCAAGATGGTTTGGCCATTATGAACTTACGTATTATATTTATTCATTTTTAGGAATTTTAGGTCTAGACGTTTCCCTACGATGTTTTAACTTCACTGATGTCTTTTGCACAAAATACCTACAGAAGAATTCGGTCCCTTCAATTATGAGGGTACAGAATTGCGTCATAGGTTTCATAAACGATTGCATCCAGCAGCATTAAGTTCCTTAAAGACTTGCTTTTTTGTTGTTGTGAATGAGGAATTCACGGTTATAAAGCCATGCAGCCGTATTGGACTTATAGTATCTATTAATTAAAATCTTAAGCATGATAATGATAATACTGCTTCAGAACGTGTAGAGAAATGATTTAAATGCTTTTGTTAAATTCATTGTGTGAATGGTTTTGAATTTTTTTTATAATGATGGCTAACCTCACTGCTTGCTAGAAGAAAAAGATAATTGTTTCTTGGAGTACAATATTATGGCAGCATTAATGAACTTTAAGGATAAGTATACTCTTTTAAAGCCTAGTCGCTATTAATAGAAATCAAAACCCAACTGTTTCAGTGAACATCATAGGTACTCAAATAAATGGCTTGTCAGTGGGAGATCATCGAGATTGGTTTTGTTATTGGAGGTTGATTGGAAGTGATTTTAGCCTAATAAACATGTCGGTCTTTTGACAAAAATCTTTTTTGTATCTACGAAGTAAAAGAACGAAACGAAAGTTTATTGTAAATATTCGTTGCCTTCGGGGTAATTTAAACTTAAGATTCCTGTAGACACAGTAATAAACATAATAATTTCATCAAAATACTTTTGACGAACACCTCTCATTATAAAATGGGAGGTGTGAATTTTCATAAAAAAACCTCATTTTAACGAAATTAAAAGCGGGCGAGCTGAGAGTGGCCCCTGAGGGACAACGAAGCCATCTGGAGAATTCGCCTTAATTTGTTCATTAACCCTTACACAAGAGGCGACCCATTTTTAAAATTCACACTTTTATTTATAGTTACTATGTCTTTCTTAGCTGACGGAATGAGTTTTGATGTCAAACCCTTTTTAACCATTTTACCCTGCCAGTGGTTTAGTAGACATCTACCCGTACATAACCTTCCGTGGTTTATCAAACATCAAAGTAGGTACCCGCCTGCTTACCTGCCTTTGTAAATTAAAGCATTTTGCCTGTAAATGTGTATGTTTCAGGCATTTTGTATAATCGGCCGTTTAGATAATGCCTCAACATTTTATATACGGCGAAAACGCTACCCTTTCTATACCACCCAGAAATAAATGAAATTCGGATTGCTTTGAAATTTTACTGATTTACGCCGTTTATGAAATGCCGAGTGATTCGTTTCTACAGCTTCCAACTAGCTGATTCTTGCTGCTTTTCATACCTATTTTCATATACGAGTATATACTTTGATCCAATATATTACCCCGTCAGGGGTTGAATTTCCAAATTAACAGGGCAGTGTACATCTACGACATAAAAATAATTTGATGAGCATATATGATGTTTCTAGTTTTAGTTATTATGCGTTTATCTTATTACCACTAAAAAGCGTTCATGCATATATAAAGATTTCAAATTGTAATAGAGCGACTTAAGAAAGAATTTATGTCTCTAGGTGGTCCACTTTTTTACCATAAATACTTACTTAAGGGTTACTTTCAAACTTATCTATCCCGAGCAGTAATAGATTTGATGTTGAAGACGCAATAAATTTTTGCTTAAGTTGATTCATTTATAATTCAAATACTTGAGTCTAACTTTTTAATGAAAGTATTCGAGAAGCAAATGTCATAAATAGCAAGGTTATTGATTTAATTTAACTCTTTATCGCTAGTTATCGTTCTGAAAAGTAATTTAACAAACAGACGGAGATATACACAATAATATTTGTGCACGACGATATACAGAGAATATTTGTGCTTTCGTCAGTGTTGTGACATTGTTAATGAATAGATTATGGAGATAAATTGGCAAATAATAGAGTTGCTATCCCATTCAGCGCAGGAAGGAAGCCTCAACGTTCGTCGGAATAGTGTGGTACGTTTAAACAAAGCCCACCTAATCAAACCCTTGTAGGCTATATTGTAGCTTGCGCTGGATGTCGGACGGCTGGCCGGGGGTCAACCCCAATATTGGAGGTACTGAGGAGGCGGGATTATGGCAGAGCATCAGACTCCTAGCTTAATGGATTTACTGCTAGTTTCTCTATTAAAATAGCTTGTGTACTTACACAAGTACCCGTATTTATAATTGTATACACAATGTTTTTCAGTTCTCTAATTAAATTTTCATAAGCTTTATGAGCAAAATAAACGTGGGTATTTCAATAATAATAATATTGTGAAATACTTAAGCTTGTTACGGAGTAAAAACTCGTTTAATTTCTCTAGACAACAAGTAATTATTGTGTAAAGTTATTATGTTGCTTCAGTCTTTGTTTTCGTCAGCTAGATGTTCTCTAGCTCGCATGTCTTGAATTCCAATATCAACAAGCAAAAAACTACCCCACACACAACTAACACAACCGTTATTAAGTCCATTTATTTACACAGTTGTGTGTCACTTAATTTATTTCGTGAGACCTCTGTCGTAAATAAATAATAATGTATAGCAAACCGCTGCATAGACCTTTTCAATTGCACGTTATTTAATTCAATTCTTGGTAGCTTCGAAATCCATTACTTCAGAAGCCCTCCGATAGAAGTTCAATAACGGCAAGACGTTGCTGACTTTACTTGAGAAATTGACGTGGATCGAGTGATATGTTTACCATACGTACACAAAATACGCACCGACACGTAAGTTGCGGACACCTATTCGATATTAACTCTCATCCAGCTGCTACGAAGCATCTTCATGAATATAGTTGACTCACCTAGCCTAGTGGCAACTAGATTAATTTTTGTCTTGCAAATGACTGCCTTTTTTTGTCTTTGATTTGACTTTAACTAGGACGTCCTACCCTTGTTTTGTCTTTTTTCTTTAAGCTGTCTGCACTCAAGAATACCTCTCTGATAACGGCCATCAAACGAATTTTGGATGGCTATTACAAAAACAAAATGCATAAATAATAACACATATACTCGACGATGAGGGACGGTGGCAAAATGAATTATCTCTATAAATAAATCTTATAGTGTCTATAAAATGTAACAAAAGATCTCCTTTTGAGAAAAATCTCCGCGGATATAAAATGTTTATGGCTTGGATTTATTACATGAAAATATTGTAGCTTTTATAAACTCTGTCTTTAATTTTTAATACCTCATAAATACTTGTATCAAATTCTTGGCATTTTATTACTCTCAACCCATGGAAATATTTCAGGCTAATATGTAGGGCGGTTGTTGTGTTGTGATGCGCAATCTTTATTATAGTACATTTTAAGGATTTTAATTTCAGTTTTGCCAAAAACCAACTAACGCCTTTCTTCCACGATTAGTTATTATTGTTTCTGAACCCAAAAACATTTTTTGGATATATGATTGATTAATTTTGAATCATCTATCAGAAAGTTTTGGGTACAGCTGTTATTGGTGTATGTAAGTAATGAAATTCATTCGGCAAATCGAATTGGTTTCATGTATTTAATTTAATTATAGATTGTGGTTTGTGTAACAGTATTTAAACTGATTGCAAACGCAAAAATAGCTAGTATTTAGTAGGGAGGAGGTATCTACTATATCAATGTTTTACTAAAGCTGTTAGCTTTAGTAAATCTACGAAAACCTTAAACATGAAGTTGTCAACGTTTTGTTAATGTTTCTATTCGTAGTATATAACTAAAACTAAGGCAACGATTTAAAGATTTGCGTTTAAAGTTATCCATATTAATATTATAAATGGGAAAGTGTGTCTGTCTGTCTGTCTGTCTGTTTGTCTTTCTTTCACGGCAAAACGGAGCGACGGATTGACGTGATTTTTAAGTGGAGATAGTTGAAGGGATGGAGAGTAACATAGGCTACTTTTTGTCTCTTTCTAAAAGCTAGTATTTATATATTTAGTCACGTATAGGCAAGAAGATAGGAAAGGTACACCACCAGACATGTCAGCTGTAAGCTACCTGTAAAAATCCATTATTATTTTTAAACTGGCTTTTAGGCCAATCTGAAAGTTTAAATAATTTGCCACTTTGGTCAGACCTAATCCGACATGAAAGTTAAGGGAAGCGGCACATTTCAGTGCTAACAACGATTTCGCTACGACTGGTACTGTTTTTTTTTTTATTTTCCATATCATGTTTATTTTCTAATCGAAACATAATATTATCGACTGATTGACAATATTATTGATTGTATTTACACCGCTACGATTTACTTACCTGCATACATAATAGGTATATTAATCTTAATCTTTTCTTTCTTAACAAAGTAAGTAACTACATTTGATTTGAATTAATACCCAGCCCAATAAAGGAAATCGTAGCAAAGTTGTGCAAATAACAACCAGGCACAATACTGACAAGTGTTAAACTATGCCTGACATCGGGCTGACCTCAAACGATTGTTGTCCACACAATGCCTCTGTCTAGGGAACATACAGATTCTATAATAATGAACAGCAATATCCCTTCACGTCCATTCTGTCACAAGTTTCAATAATATTGTTTCAATAGGTACACTGTAACACGAAGGATTGCCAACCTGTCACTACACCCTATTAACAAGGTGCAATGTTTCATTGTTTCCACCACAACACGAAAGCCATTTATTCAAACAAAGTATTTGTGTCAAACGTGGGCTCAAGAAATGTTTCGTCTTAATTAAAACTCAGTTAAGCCGTGAAGCATAATAAGCCTGGTTCTGTGCGTCTATTTACGAGTACCTGTAATGTGCCGACAGAACCAACGCGGTGGAACGAATTACTATCTCTCAGTTATTTTATACCACAGAGGCTTCCGTTTTCTAATTATTTTAATTCACGTTCGTCTTCGTTTGTTTCAGGTAAAGTGTAGCCCCTAGTGTCATCACCGCGACGATGAGTAAACTGTGAACGTTTAGAGTGGAACAGTGAAGTAATTGAAATGAGTATTACGATTAATTGACTGGACAGTGTTTCAAATGAGTGTGTTATAAAACTGAGTGCTCTGTAGCCATGAGTTTCTTGACGTCGTTGGGTCAGTATGTGGCGGGCGTGGCGGACAGCGTGGCGGGGCTGGCGCTGTCGCCGCGCCGCGTGCCGCCCGCGCGACACCGCTCCGCCGAGGAAACGCAAGCGCACGCGCCGCCGCCCTCCACCGCCACCATGAGAGGTAAGAAAACTTATTATAAAAAGTGAAACTACTTTTGACGGGCCTGTTGGTCTAGTGGTTAGTAGACCTGACTGCTAAGCCGGAGGTCGTGGGTTCGATTCCCACCCAGGACAAACTTTGTGTGATGACTTGATGAGCATGAATGTTTGTTCTGTGTCTGGGTGTCATTTATCTATAATATGTATATATTTAAACATTTTATAAGTATGTTTATCAGTTGTCTGGTTACCATAACACAAGCTCTGCTTAGCTTGGGACCAGATGGTCGTGTGTAAGTTGTCCAAAGTTTTTTTTTGACTATGTAAGGTATTTCTTCAGTTGGATATAAAAAAAATATTTTCACTTGCTAACATTTCCTTATTTACATAATTAAAAATGAATCCTGAATTGTTAAGCGCAAAATTCAAGAACGTCTGTATGAATTACACTATTATTTTAAGCAAGGTTCATAATAAGAGGAAAAGTGGAAAGTCTACCGGATAATTTTAATATTCAGAAAAAAATAGAACTTCCATTTTTTACGGAATTAAGGCTTTAATCATTGGACAGAAACAAATCCATTGGATTCAGCTAGTGTTATATAAAAGAATGTCTAGGTAAGGTACTCGTATGTGTGATTCAAAGTTCTAACAAAAGGCTTGTTAGATGGTGAACAATGCACAATTCGATGTAATTCTAAAGCTGTGGGTGTTCCTACTTGGTTCAGTAAATCGACTCTTATTTGTTGTAATAAGCTGAAGGTGGTGCAATATGAAATTGCTGACTGTTTTAGAGCTAGCAGGATATCTTTGGGTGCAAAGTAACAAGAGTTATCCACAACAGCTAAGCAGTTTTAAAAAAGAGCAAAATAAAAAAAATTTGCCGCATTAATTAGTAAGGCATGTATATTTAATTTCATCTAGTAATGTTTGACTTCCGATATTTTTGAGTAGTCTGCATCTACATTGTGCTTAAAACAACTGTGTTTACTACCACTTGGTTTTTATTGTTATATATTGATTTTGAAAATGCCCTACGTGGATCAACTGGGATTTTATTAAATACAATCAGTACGTCAATAAATATAGCTGAATATAAGAAGTGTCCCCAGCTAGATACCCACCTAACATACGAAACAGACTATTTTATTAAAAAATACTTATTTATGTACATGTGGTTCGAGACTTTTATTTAAAAGGTAAAAAGTCGTGCAATTTTATGAAAAATAAAAAAAAACGATAATTTGTTATTTTATCATCTTTTAAATAAATGAATTTTCAGTTAGTGCAATAAAATCTCAAGCTTGCAGTTAACATTTAATACTTTGCACTCGTCGATATGCTAGTAGTAAGTATCGAGTTGTTGCTAAGGAACTTGGGTTTCTTAGAACAAATAAGTTCGGAAGTGAAATAACATGTTATTAATCTTTGTTGTACGAAAACGAACCAATCAATGTGGGTTGGTCCTTTATTAAATCAGCTATTTACTACAATGTTATTTCACGTAATATCTATTTATACTAATATTATAAAGAGGAAAACTTTGTTTGTTTGATTGTAATGAATAGGCTCAAAAACTACTGGACTGATTTCAAAAATTCTTTCACCATTCGAAAGATACATTGTCCACGAGTAACATAGGCTATATAATATCACGCTAGGTCCCATGGAAGAGAAGCAGTAACCAAAAACCTAACGTAATGCGGGTGAAACCGCAAGGAACAGCTAGTTTTTTATATGCTACATTATTATCATTCATTTGAAAATAAATCAATTCAATTACTTGGAAAAAAATTGCCGTTATAGGACTAAACTCAATTAAGATATGATCATGGCGTTATAAATATAGCGGCAAATATTGTTCAGAGATAGAACATCGATAAATATTGTTACGAATTCGACGAATAAAATACGTTTGAAGTGGAACTGGTCCCGAGGGCCCTGACCTCGGAATTTGAATGAATTCGTGTAAAACCTTATGAATTGTGTGTTTTTTTTTTGCGTAAAGTTTGTTTAGTTCCTACCATTTTATGAGTAACAAGCAGAAATAAATATAAGACACGTTTAGTCCAAACGTTATCTGCTTATACTCGACTTCAGAAAACACTGAAATAAATTCCGCATTCATGGCTCGTTGATAGCTAATGTAATGAAGATGTTTTTACGTTTCGTAGATACTTATAACATTTTCAGATAAACGGTATTTTTTTGCTTGGAAAACCTACGTCGTTTGAGAACCGAATAGTAAATCATACACTGGTTGCAAAATTCCAGATAATAGCAAAGAAAAGCCAATTTAAGGACCCCACGGGAATTAAAAAGAAGCATCGAAAAATAGAATTTATTTACTAATGTATACAATGTTTTCATTCAACGACAACTTAATTATTGTTCTGAGATTTTACTCGTAACATATTTCAAGAATATATTACAAATTTTTTGTTATTTTAGATCAGCTGTCCCTCGTCATTTCACAAGTAAGTTCATTGGTTACTGCTCTGCTATTGTGGGTCGTAGAGATATAACGCTGTCTATGTGTTATTATTAAAGCTTTATTTATATAAACGTTTGATTACATGCGTACAGTAGCTTTTGTGTAAAATAGTAACAAACATCCATTCCGAAATCTCATGAACTTTAACATTTATAATATTGAATAGTGGGATATGGTTACTGGGATTGCGAGGTTGCGCTATGCAAGCCAACATGACGAACCACAAACGAATACCTATATTCAGAATACCTACGCAAAATCAGATGATTATAATAAACATTAATTTTAACCACTGAAAACAATTAACCACATACGCATACTTCGCATATTTTATCGATCGGTCGGTGAATGTTACATAATTATCATTTATTTGTTTTAAAATCTGTGTGATGTATCTAGTGGATAATGTATAAAGCAACATGTTGGTTTATACCAACTTTCAAAACAGAGGCAACTTCTGAAGTTAACGAATTCTTAAAGACTTCAAAGTTGTTATGTGCCAGATTCGAAAGTGTGTCGTCTCAAAAATTTCCCGCGGCAGGCCTGTTACTTTGAAACAAAATGTTCAACTTAGTAAAATTAAAAACTGTACTAAGTATGTACAATTTTTAAACTTTCATTTCGCATAGACTTAATAATTAAAAAACTTAAACGATGATAGCAGCTATATAATTATACTTTGTAAGAAAAAGCAGGACGTCAGGGACAAACCTTTTGGCCCCTTTAAAAAAATAAAGTTTTACTTTTACTGTATTAAAATCTTGCTGGAGGCTAACATGTTTTCTTTTGTAACATTCCCTTTTTAAAAGAACGTAAAAAGAAGCTATTAAATCAACATACATAGTGTTGGAATACGTCACATCAATTTAGGGCGTGGAGATAATAGCACTGTTTCGCTATACGCCAGATAGAGATAAAATCCGTACTAATATTATAAATGCGAAAGTAACTCTGTCTGACTGTCTGTCTCTTCTTCACGCCTAAATCACTGAACCGATTTGAATGAAATTTGGCACAGATATAGTCTGGGACCCGAGAAAGGACATAGGACAGTTTTCATCCCTAAAATCCCCCGGAAACGGGAACTATTCCACGCGGACGAAGTCGCGGGCAAAAGCTAATATACTATGAGACTTAAGTATATCGGTCTGTAACATTGCCACACGGTGCGAAAAATTTTGATCTTGTTCTGGAAGGTTTTTTCAGAGCGAGAACAAAATTCGAAATTCAAAGCATTTTATCTTACTCAGACCATCTACAAGCATTTATGAATGGTCAAAGTGTCAGTCGGTTAGTCAGTAAGGTGACGCTAATTGCTTATTCTTTAACGTAGGTCTCTATAGAGAAGAATAAGCAAGTACACTGTTTTTAAAACTTTACGTTCTATAAAATCTTGGTACATTATTATTTTGTGATTTATATAATTATATTACACTAGCTGGCCCGTGCCCACTTCGTTGGGCGCCAAACATTTTAACTTAAAACTCGAAAACATGCGCTTCCCCAGACATAAGACTGAGCTAGATCGATTTCTTGTCCCCGAAAACCCCCACATATCAAATTTCAGCAAAATCGTTAGGGCCGTTTTCGAGATCACATGCTTTTTCAAAGCAATCAGCGCCATCTGCCGGGTTGATTTGTGAATCTAAACCATTCCCAGATCCCCTTGAACACACACAAAAAATTTCATCAAAATCGGTCCAGTCGTTTAGGAGGAGTTCAATGACATACACACTCACAGAAGAATTATATATATAAAGATATAGCACACTAAGCTCTGACCATGACCGGCTGAAAAGCCTGGGTAAATAGAATGCTATTTTCTGTTTGCAGTCACTTCAACGCTTTTAAAAAAGCTAGTTGGAACATTGGAATTTATACCTTACTAGCTTTTGCCCGCGACTTCGTCCGCGTGGAATAATAGTTCCCGTTTCCGGGGGATTTCCGGGATGAAAACTATCCTATGTCCTTTCTCGGGTCCCAGACTATGTCTGTACCAAATTTCATTCAAAATTGGTTTAGTAGTTTAGGCGTGAAGAAGAGACAGACAGACAGACAGACTGGCAGAGTTACTTTCGCATTTATAATATTAGTACGGATTAACTGTGGAACTATCTTGAGCGTACACAAAAAGATTATTGGGGTTGTATAAGCGTGAAAGAGCTACATTGACCAAGGTAAAAGCATCCAAAACATATCCAATGGCGTTTTTTTTTTTGATGGATAGGAAATCATCATATGACTTCTACCGCCCCTGAAGAGGGAAGGAGAGTCAGAATTTTACTGACTAAAATCCAATAATGTCCCTTCTGTTACCCTTATATATTCCGGGGCCGCGGTAACTATTCATTCCAGCCACTCCTCAAAGAGGGATGACCAGCGCTGAGTTGCGACAGTCGCAGTCTCCATGAGATCCCGCCGGAGCTCTGTGTGCCGAGTGTGTGTGAGTTTCGCCCCAGCGTTGCACTTCCACGCGCCACTGTGCGTGGTACCCACACCGGTATGCCGGCAAGAATCAGGCAGGCAGGAGATCTTGCGGTATCCATGCACCATCCGAATGGCCATAACCTTCTAGGACGCCCTCACAAGCCAGGCCGGAGTCAAGGCCGGGTTGGGCGCCTACACCGGAGCCCCCTAGAGGGCCATGGACCGCACGATCCCCGCGTACCCGCGTTATGTTATCGTTTTGGTTACTGATTGGCTTTTGGTTACTATAGGACAATATTATTGTGTTATTATGATGTAATCATCATCATCTCCCTAGCCTTTTCCCAACTATGTTGGGGTCGGCTTACAGCCGAACCGGATTCAGCTGGATACCAGTGTTTTACGTGAAGCGTCTGCCTATCAGACCTCCACAACCCAGTAACTGGGCGACGATACCCTTTGGTTCGACTGGTCAGACTTTCTGTCTTCTGAATACCCGTAACGTCAAAGTTCTACGAATGACAACCGGGGCTTAACATGCTTTCCGAGGCACGGGATGTCAGTGATGTCCAAGATAAACTATAGAAAGTACATATGAATTGAAAAAGTCACATTGGTACTTGCCCGGATTCGAACCCGTAACCTCTTACACGCGCCTTTATGACGACCAGATGTGTTATTCTGATGTATAAGCTACGAATATCCTGCAAAGCCATCGGCCAATATTCTTTATTGTACACCAATAGGACAAAAACAGTAAAGGACAATACAAACAAATATGCAAGAGTACAATAGGCGGCCTTTTTTCGCTAATAAGCAGTTTCTATTATACTATCATTTATATTGCTTGCTGCGGAGTACCTAATATTAAAACTGTGAATATCTCCGAAGATATTTTTAAAATTTATAAAATGACTTCCGCACAATGAAAATTACGCTAGCTTTTGCGTTTTAGTAATTTTATATTATCTCCGAAACTATATGACCAATTGACATACTGTAAATGGCAAATCTTATCTGTATGATGTCCTTGTGATACTGAAATAATTTATTGTCATAAGAATTAATATTTTGTTGCTCAAATAATCAACCAAACGTAAGTATGCCAAAAAATCATTTTTTAATGCAATAAAAGAAGTATAAAAGATAAAATATAAAAGATAGAGATATGGTATCGCGGACTTTTTTGTAGAAATAATTAAGACAAACCAAGTTGCCATACATTGTTTTTAATTTTAAGCAACTGTTTAGGCAGCGCACGCAAATAATTCTGTTTTATGAGGTAATTTTTTCCGACTTGCTAGACAAAAGTTGCGATAGCTCGGTTAATATACATGTTATAAAAATAATTTATAGCCTATAGCACTCAGGAATAATGTAGCTTTCTGCCAGTGAAAAAATTTTTTGAATTGGTTCATTAGTTCTAGAGATTACCCCAAACATACAAACTTACAAACTTACAAATTTTACCTCTTTATAATATTAGTATAGATTAAGTGCCCCGGGGCTAAAGCGATTACGGGGCTATTGTAACTAAATTAACCATCCGACGTAGTTCGACGACCAAGCGACAGCCAGCTGTCGCACTGCTATTGTCTTTCTATTGTGTCTCGAAACCCGTGCGTTCGAAGGTTTATAACAACTTCTTTATTATAGGGTTTTTAATATACTAATAATGTTAAATTTTGTTACAATAGCCCCGTAGTCGCTTTAGCCCCGGACAATGGTATATGTGCAACGAATATATTTAAAAAGCAAAACCAAACCAACATTCTAATCAAGATCAACCATTGAAAAAAGCTTTTTTTAAAAAAAGATAACCGACTTCAAAAACTAGAAGCTCAAAAATAACTATTTCGGAAGTCGGTGGCAACACAATTCGACCGGCAGAAGAGAAGCCACCGACTTCCGAAATAGTTATTTTTGAGCTTCTAGTTTTTGAAGTCGGTTATCTTTTTTTAAAAAAAGCTTTTTATTTTTTACTTTTTATTATTAGTTAGAGTCTCAGTGTCTGACTACGTTTTAGGGTAGCTCTCAAAATAAACTTATAATCTTATAAAATGAAAACGGCACTATGCGCGCGACGTCACAGGATATCCATTAGTGTTATATACTAAAACCTTCCACAGAATGTTACAAAGACTTTTCTGAAAACCGCATCGAAATCGGTATAGCTAAACGCGAGGTAATCGCGGTCAAACATACAATCGTCTTTGAAAATCTAAAATCCAAGAAAGCAAAACGCGATCTATGCGGGCAACGTCACGGGATATCCATTAGTGTTATATACTAAAACCTTCCCCAGAATGTAACAAACACTTTGCTGAAAACCGCATTAAAATCGGTTCAGCCAAACGCGAGATAATCGCGGACAAACATACATACATACATACATACATACAGGTCGAACAGAGAACTACTTCTACTACTACTTTTTTTTTGAAGTCGGTTAAAAAGTGGAGCATTTTAAAGGAAACCGAATGATCCAACGCACTAGCCGCCATCAGAAAGTCTTTCCAGCGAGCATGACAATGCTCCCAACCGTCATGTCCATTTGTGTCAATATTATACTAATAATAATATAGTAACTGCATCGTACTCATATATATGTCGCAGTCATCTGGTTGAATCAGCTATTTGATTGTATGACTAGCGCGTTCATTGAATAGCGACATTTAATTGAATGGCTAGGCCGAACGTTGATTAATCAAGCGTCACTCAACGTCCAACTAGATAGCTGATTGTAACATAGCCCTTTGAACAGAGCGGACTTAAAATCAGTCAGGTGATTCTAATTTAGTTCATTTTTTTTTCACTGCGGCGTTAGTAGTTAGTCACCAAAACAAATATGGCGTAAAATAGCTCGCGCAGATAGCACTGTCTTAATATTATTTTGATTAAATTTACTTTAAAGTGACTTATTCGTGATAAAATAGTGTGATAGCATGGATTTACCTATTAATACGACGCCGCCGGCTATCTTTAAAGTTTTTTTAAAATTAAAACCATAATAAGGTGTGTCATGGTATGTCCTCATTTTTGTTATGTAAAGGAAGTTAAGTTTTTAAGTTGCGAACTTTTGGTCACCCTAAACAAATATTGAAAAGTCAGCTGTATCCAATTTAACGACCATGTTAAATGACGGTCAGTCAAGTCGTTGAACGTTACATTAAACAACTTGACGAGTTGTCCTTTAGTCATTCAATTAAATTGCGCCATTCAATGAATGCGCTAGTCATACAATCAAATAGCTGATTCAACTAGATGATTGCGACAAAATGTCAAAGTGCTTTTAAACTTAAGAGCACTACCTAAATTACATAACTTTGTTTTGTATAGTTATACAAACCAAAGTTATGAAACTTAGGTACCTATTTAATGGGTGAACTCTAATGATTGTCTATAAAAATAATAATAACTAAATACGTTATTTATGTCAAAATTTAACTATCTTATTATCTAATTAAATATTCCACATATCTTCCAACTATTAAAACCTCTAATTTATGAGCTCAAGTGGAGTAGGACCAGCAATCAGCCAAGCATGTTTATCACTGATATAACCTCTTCGAACAGAATCTTATAATATGCTTAACTACATAGTGTGCGTTTAATGCATATTTTTTACGTTTTTCTCATTTTGTTGAACAATATTGAGTGGTATTTTATTATAACACACGCAGGTGAAACCGCCGCGTGTTATATAGCTGTCCCCTGTGGTTATGATAGGTTTTTGTTTACTGATCCGCTCCCGTAGTGCAATGTTAAGTAGCATATAAGTGTCAACGTTCTTTGACATTCCAATTAATGCGTCGTACGTTTGTAGGGTTTCCTCGTGTTGTGCCGACGGAAGGAGCATCAGCGCTGAGTGCTCGGCGCCGCACCCTAGACTGCCTGGCTCCAGCGCCACCACCACGCCGCGGTGGCTCCCTGCGCGTGCCTCGGAACCAGCAGCCGCCAGAAAAACCCACCATGGCATTCTGCAAGAGGCGGCTCTCTTGGCCTGAGGTTGATAACTCCGTCAACTCTGGGTAAGTCACTCTCTGCGTTCCTCATTTCTTGAAGAATTTAAAAATAAATGGTAATTTGTCGAACGATTTCTACGTCTTCTATTTGACACTTCTGAAGCCGCCGCTCAACAAAGGATATCAAGACAAATAATGATATTGGGGAAATCACAGGCTCTCGAAGGATATTAGCGTGTTTCCACGGAAGGGGAATTGCAAATTAGCGGTAACTCCTTACGGCCCTGAGACGAAACATGTCACGAATAGAGATTAGTTGTCCCCTAAACCAAATGCTCAAGAACGTACAGCTTTTTGTAGACCAATTTTTTTTCTTTCGTAAGCCACTTTTAAAAGTCTGTAAGTCAGATTTGTGTATAGAATCAAATCATTTCACATAATAATTTCAAATTATTTTCAACCAACCTCTCAGACATGAATTTTCTTTTGTAATGTGCGTCATACAAAGACTTTCAGGGCATTCAAGGGTCCTTATGACACACGCAATAAGTATTAATCTAAAGAAATTCCGAGTGATAAATATCATGTGAGAGATATGATGTCGTTAAATGAATCGATTTACCAGCAGGTGCTCCATTCGGGAGAATAGAAGTTGATTAAACCAACGGGTGTCTTATTTATGCTGCCATTTCAAATGAAATGTAATCATTTTTTACCTTCATACAAGGTAAATGCGTATTATTATTTTTCTGTATGAATATTATAATGTGACTGGTGAATAAAGTGCTCATATTTACATTTTATCGAAACTTTCAACAAATTACCTCGTATCCATTAATGAAATCCATTAAGCACTTCGACAAGTCTTTATCTACGTTGCAGCGAAAAAATAATTTATTACGTCCTTGATGTGGCATATCAGTGCAGAGCGGCAACTACACCCGGGAGTTATTTTTATGTGGTGATAGGTAACAAAGTCAGGCTTAGTTTCTGTTTCCGAGTATTTCAGCTGTAGCGGCTCGCTCCCTCCCATTAGCGCGGTGTCTCGACATAAGTTGACACGAGAGGTTTTCAATTAGATAAAAGCTGGCAACAGTGGCGCGATGATTGCGAAGTAAAAGGCGCGGGATGACGGGAGTGCGTACTTGCGTAGGTGATGGGAAGGGGGGGGGTCGGGGACACGTGCAAGGACGTGCAACAGGTCGCCAGCTGACCTACTTACAATAATATTATTAATCACTGGATTACCCATATGTTTATTGATTTGCGACGTGATATTACTCTGTATCAGACTTCACATGTTATACTCGTTGATGTAAATAGAAACGTTCCAAGTTGAAGATTTTATCGTCAAAACTGTTAACTTTCTTAAAAAGTAAACAAGAATTCTTGTTTACTTTTTAATGTCTCTACTTCTATCGACAAGAAATGCAGTTACTTACAAGGTAGGTATTATTATTTTGTTTTCAATCATCCAACCGGCAAAAGTTAATAGCACTATGAACGCATAGTAGTGCGTATTTTTGACTGACATATGGTTGTAGTCTGGTTATCCGTACTTATCCGTACTAATATTATAAATGCAAAAGTAACTCTGTCTGTATGTCTGTCTGCCTCTTCTTCACGCCTAAACCACTGAACCGAATTGAATAAAATTTAGTACAGATATAGTCTGGGACCCGAGAAAGGACATAGGATAGTTTTCATCCCGGAAATCTCCCGGGAACGGGAACTATTATTCCACGCGGACGAAGTCGCGGGCAAAAGCTTATACCTAAATAATATAATTATTTAAATACACGTAATTATACTTTACACATATACTTTTTATTAATATTATTAAAATATATGTCCTTACTAATTATATAAGTTCGTTCTTAGATTAAAAAAATAGATCCGAGATCCAAAAATAAATTTATAAAAGGTCGCAACAAGTTATATTGTAATAATAAAAAAACAATACCAAAAACGAAATATTAACCTTTCTAAATTGTTTTTCTAATTCAATTCAATTATCACATCATGTTTGCGAACGGAAACATTAACAACAATCTTTAAATAGACATGAGAAAATATTAACAATGTAATACGAATAAAACTCGTGCCGATTTTTCTGGAAAAGTAGACAATATGAGAGTAGAGGAAAATTCCATGAATGGTTTACACTTCCGTTTGCGTGGTGAATGGAGCTGACAGGAACAAAAAGGTAGAAAAAGAAAACAGGGCAGCGAATTATTTTTATATTATAGATACACTAGCTTCTGGCCGTGTCTTCGTCCACGTAGATAGAAATGCATTGTAAATATAGCCTCATAGACTTTTGGCGATAGACTTAAGCCTCTACCACATAGGTGCGTTATTATCGGCCAATATGATCGGATGTGTTGTTGCGATATAATTTTTTACTACATTATGTATTAACTCAATTACGAAGTAAAAGAATGATGCGATAATTATTGCAGTGCGATGTTATCGACTGATAATAACGCACCTGTGGAGTTAGGGCTTAACTCTCTATTTCACTTTTATCAGAGACTATGTCAGACTTCGTCGTGTCCAAAAAGTACGATCTTGATTATTCACTACAATCCTGTAGAAAAAGAACATTCAGGCGTTCGAATTCCAAAACTATTCAAAGAACTTCTCTATTTTTCCTTTTTTATATCTCTAGCAATAACAATACGAACAAAGTTAACTCGTTATAATATTTAACTCGCTACAATATTAGATTATTAGTATTCATACCTATCTATTTCATGTTACAAGATAATGCGTACAATGTTTGTGCGTCAGACGGTAACAGATGTCTTTCGGATGACCGGAACCCCGAGAGGATCGGTGGCTGCCCGTCATGGAACTTGTACCCTTCATGTTAGATAACGTCACGTAAACTCACGTACAACGAAATGAGAAATAGATACGTACACGCACATTTAAATGTGACTATAGAACTGTCAACAGGTCAATGGCAATGAAACCTTTACCAAAGTTCACGTAGGTACACTTTGTAGCCACTAAACAATAATGGTCTTTCTACTTTGGGTTGATTTAGCTGTACTTACTCATTGGTAGTGTGGGCGCAGCGAGGGTTAAACCAAACATTAATCTAAATGTTGTGTATAGACAGGGTACATATTTAGTTAAGCTACCGTCAAAGTTAGTTAAAAGATCCAAAGGATTTAAATCGTAATTAAACAATTCGTAGTACTCTTTTTTTTTTTTTTTTTTTTTTTGGTGAGTGGGAAATCATCCAATGACTGCTCCCGTCCTGGGTGCGACGGGAGGGCGTGTCAGACTCTTACTGACTAAAACCCACTCATGTTCCTTCGATTGCCCTTTATGTTCCAGGGTCACGGTAACCACTATAAACATTCCGCAACCCCGGCAGGCGTTGGCCCTGTTGGGCCCCTTCCTGTGCTGACTCCTTCTCTTTGAGGCGCGCGTGGAACAAAACGCGCCGTCTACGCGGTCCTGGTCCTAGCCGGGCGGCGAGCTACCCATAGCTCGCCATCCGCAGAACCGCGCCTACGGTGGCCGGTAGTCGTCTTGCGACTCTCGACGTCTTCGCCTGGGTCTTAGTCCGGGGCGAGAGGCTCGTCGTTGCCTCTCGCGCGCCGCCGCTTCCTTCACTAGCATAACTGCTTCGCAGAAGGAGGCGACGGCATCCCATTCCGTCTCGCCCCGAAGCATGGCCTGAACCAGCGCCGGGCGCGAGAGGTCACCGCCGCCGATCGCCTCTACGAGGACACGTCGATGCTCCGCCCATGCGCGGCACACCTCAACTGTGTGCTCGACCGTGTCCTCCAGGCGACCGTTACTGCAGTGGTGACACCCAGGCGTCGCTTCCGCCCGAATCCGACACAGGAACCTCCCGAACTGACCATGTCCGGTGAGGACCTGTGTCAAGCGAAACGTGAGAGTGCCATGACGCCTCTCCAGCCACTCCTCAAAGAGGGGTCTTACCGCCGCTATAACGGCGTGCCCAGCACTAGGTTGCGACAGTCGTTGTCTCCATTCCGCCATGAGATCTCGCCGGAGCTCCGTGAGCCGTGCCGCGATAACCCGTGGCATCGGGACTTCACCCCGGCGTTGCACTTCCACGCGCCACTCGTACGTGTGTGCAAGGACTGTTGCCTCCAGATCCCACGGCGGGACGCCGGCAAGGAGGCATGCCGCCTCACAGGAGACCGTGCGGTATCCCCGCACCATGCGAATGGCCATGACCCTCTGGGACGCCCTCAGAAGTCGGGCCGGAGCCGCGGCTAGATTGGGCGCCCACACCGGAGCCCCGTAGAGGGCCATGGACCGCACGATCCCCGTGTAGAGCCTCCGGCAGGAGGCGTTTGGGCCACCGAGATTGGGCAGGAGCCGCTTGAGGGCAGCTCCGGCCTTCGCCAGTTTGGGGCCCAAACGTCGGAAGTGCTCCGTAAAGTTCCATCGGTTGTCGAGGACAAGTCCCAGGTACTTTATCGTCGACTCGACACCGATGTGAACCCCTCCTACCGTTATCTGAGACCCCGGAGGTGGCCGGTGCCGAGGGCCATGAAAACACATGGCCTCGGACTTGTGCAGGGCCACCTCAAGTCCCAGATTCGTAGTACTCTTGGGCTGTATTCTACGCAATTTAAATTTTCATTTTGCGCATTAAATTTCTAGGAATTTTAATACCTTGCAAAGGTAACTAGGTATATAAACTGTTAGGTATTTACTTTAACCAGGAACACCAGCTACTGAGTTCTTTCGTTATAAATTTCCCGAGAGAGCTTAAGTATATTAAAAGTATAATCATGTATAAAGTGAAGGTTTTGCGAATCGTTTCATTTTAAAGTATTTGCATGTTTTTCATCAAATTTCCTGGTGATTTTTAACAATGTTAGGTAAACCTTAATTTTTAAGTTTATCTAAAAGCGTTGCATAATGTCATGATGGCTCAGTGGATAAGGCCCATCTCTCGTGTTAGAGGTTGTGGGTTCAAATCCGGGCAAGTACTAATGGGACTTTTTTAATTCATATGTACTTTCTTAAATTTATCTTGGATATCCCTGGGGTTAGGCTGGAAGCCGATCCCAACATAGTTGGGCAAAGGCTAGAACATGATGATGATCTAAAAGCGTTGCGTCGAGCGTTTGGCTCAATCACGATGGCAGCTATCCGAGCGACATCAGCAAATTTTGTTAAAAAACGGAAGCCAGTGTTCCTAACCCAGACTACTAGTTTGATACCCAGAATACCCCGTTGCATAGACCTCTGACAATGATTAATGATATCGAGGAAGTTTTCTAAAATCCTTCTTTCTTTGTGTGTGCGTATACTTATAAATCATCGAATACATACGATTCTAGCGGGAAGTTATCAATACAAAAGTAGTTAGTAAATGCAAAGTAAAGAGCAGATATATTTTCGCGAGAAAGCTGGTATGTCTATGCGTAAGTAAGTTCCTGCAGCTATCAATTTCATTATCAGCCCCATATCAACCCGTTATAAACGTCCATTGCCGTCCACGGGGCTCCCCTGCCACAAGAATGAATCCCCGACCATTTACTGTAAACGTGATCACGCAACCTCTTTGAAGCCTTAAAATCCTTCGCCCACCATTTAGCAATATTGCCAAATTACGTTCCTCTCAATCAACCTTATTGAATATTTTCCTTTTCAATAGCGTTCAATTATATTTTCTTGTATCCCAAAATTAGACCCTCTTGAGCTGGATAAAGAAACACCACAAGTGAAAAGAAAATTGGTGTTTTAATTACTCAGTTGATTATAATTTAGGCCTATTGATGTTGCCCATAGGCTTCGGAAAAATAATACAACGAGAACTTTCTAAAATAAACTTATACAACCCAATATTAGAAAAGAGAAAACATACCAACTGCTCCATACATTTCATCGAGTTATGCGAATGTAATTGTATGGATCGGGCGACTTTTTTTGCGGTCTCTAGGCTTGTCCCCTAGTAACAGTCGTTCATAATGATAAGTACAGTGACCTTTTCAGGTCTCTGGTAAACAAAAAATAAGGTTGTATGAAAGGGAAACCTACACAATGTAGCTACATACATATGTGTCCAGACTGGCCCATAAAGTTAAAACACGTTCGACCAGCATGTTGTATTGTGGATAATGTGTAAGAGTAGTAGCAAACTGACCGTCACGCACATGTCACGCGTTTCCGATACGCGTGGGACTGGCTTTATGTTACCTTTATGTCCATTGTACCCTCCCCTGAACCCCGGCATGCCTCTAACTATTAAATAAAAACCTCTGTGTTACAAGTTACCAAAGGGTCCCGAATCAATTCTGATTTAATAGTACCTATTGATTTGACCCTTGAGATTCTGAGCTTTTTGCGCTTTGTTTTACGTCGTTTCACATTTGTTTTTCTATAGTAAAAGACAATGATAAGGTCATTTTTCATTTACATATTAGCAGTAGAAATAGGTAAGAGTTTACCAAACCAAGAGCAATAAATTCATCATTAAACATAGTAATATCAACATGTTTTCTTATATTCTACCCCTTCCACGTGTTTTACATTATTTAAAACCTTTCTGTTGTAACAGGTCAATAAGTATCAGGTTTTCGGTGTAGCTCTGACACCGTAGAAAGGTTCAGTGAGGATGTCAGCAAAGTTCCGCGCCTCGTATTGATTGCGGACATCAATCAGTAGAAACTTGTTGTTTTCCTCTTCGGCTGTAAATCAGTAACCCAGTGCCTGAAGGTTAATGTTAGCTAGTATTGTGTATCGCAGTAGGTGTGAGAACAGAATATATCCACAGCGTGTCACGAAAAGGGTGTAAAGGTAACTTATAACTTTATACATATACAGGGTGGAAAGTTTCAATGGGCCCTGGGAGAAAACTACCTTAAATCGTTGAGATAGATTATTTTGCTTATAGGAAACATTCCTTTATTTTTAAAAAGAAACAAAACTGCATTCCAAGATTTTCGAAAATTCGCTTACCACTCCCGGGAATCGAACCGGGATCAAAATTTAGACTTTTCAAATTAAAGGATGACTTTAACTGTAGAAATTTTCGTTTAATTAAAATAAAATTCTGAAGATTTAAGGTTTTACTTTAATTTAAATAACCATGTTTGTTTGAGAGATTTTGTCCTTATGAATATTTCTATTTGACACCATAAAAATAAAAAGTGTTACTTTTTTGGATTTTAGTCGGTTCCATTCCCGCGAATGGTAAGCGAATTTTCGAAAATCTTTGAATGCCGTTTTGTTTCTTTTTAAAAATAAAGGAATGTTTCCTTGAAGTGAAATAGTCTATCGTAACGGTTTAAGGTAGTTTTCTTCCAGGGCCCATTAAAACTTTCCACCCTGTATAAGGGCGTGAAAGTTATATGTTACCAAAAATGTATCAAATACTTTTAGAAAATTGTATACCATTGCTAGGAAATTCCGGTCCAACTTGGAAAACGTGTAAAAGAAAATTAATACATACATTTTCTTGGTATTTATTGTTTATGTAAATCTTAAACGACGAGTAGGAAATTTTAACGATGATTATTATAAAAGCAGAGTGTTCAATGAATTCAGGCAGCTTATAACATTTACAGAAGTACCCTTATATGCGTGTATAAAAATATTTATTTCCTAAAATCTTACCGATTACTTAGTCGTTTACCATCAATATTAGATGCTCATGAGTCGCGGTCCCGCCTAATATTACATCTTATCCGAACCCACCACGCACTCATATTATGAAAGTAAATAAATAATGCGAAATGGTATACGTGATAAATGCTCCACTGGGCCGATTTAGGGATTACGGCCGAATCACGATATAAATAGATATATTTAGATTGCTACCAGTAAATACACTGATACACAAAATAAGCAGAGATCACCAGTAAATACAGTTGAGCACTGCTTCTTTATCATATTCATATTTTTTTAATGCTTGTCCAATTTAAATTACCCACTCAAGACATTTTTTTCTTTCTAGTAAATCTTGTAATTCACTGGGCTCATCATCAGTCAGCGCCAGTTCACGAGCAAGACGTTTGGCATCATCAGCACCATTTAACTAAACCATTTTGAAGGGAATAGAAAGATCGAACGCAGACGTCACCATCAGCGATACATTTATAACCTTATACCTAGTTAAAGTTAGTTCACCTTCGTTAGCGAGAGTAATATAATTAAGTCCCAATATTTTTTCAAAATATTGTAAACTAGCTTTCGCCCGCAGCTTCGCTCGCGTTAGAAAGAGACAAATAGTACCCTATGTTACTCTCCATCCCTCCAACTATCTCCACTTAAAAAATCACGTTGATTCGTCGCTCCGTTTTGTCGTGAAAGAAAGACAAACATACAGACAGACAGACAGACACACTTTCCCATTTATAATATTAGTATGGATTGTTTCTTGTGCTCTACAAGAAAAAAAATGTGTACTACCAAAAACAATTTTCTATTTGTTTAAAGACCTTATTAGTAT
The DNA here is from genome assembly GCA_033675125.1 of Athetis lepigone. NCBI lineage: Eukaryota > Metazoa > Arthropoda > Insecta > Lepidoptera > Noctuidae > Athetis > Athetis lepigone. Next base: position 9,062,635 of record CM066215.1, read on the forward strand.
TTAAGGACAAGTAATGAAATAGAAAAGATTACATGGACTCATTTCTTTTTATTTTAATCATGTATTTTAAATTGTTTTCTTCAAGTATCTACTCATTTAAAGGCCTTATTAGTATTTTAAATCTGTTACAAGTTCTTAAAACATCGTAATAATTAAACTTGAGAAACAGTCGTTGAAACAAATAAAGCTTTTCTATCCCTCGTGAAATAACTTTTGCTTAAATCTAAGCGAACAATGATTTGTATTTCGTGAAAATATTAAGACAGATAAAGGTTTGTGAACATTTTTTTTAGATTTCGAATGCTTCACTTGTGCTCAGATAATTCAATATTAATAGTAAAAGTTTGTGAGGATGGAGAGATGGCTGTTTGTTACACTTTTATGCAAAAAGCACTTAACGGATTCGATAAAACTTTACAGTAATATAAACTTAGCTTACACATCATAATTACGCAGGTATAGGTAACATCAGGCTACAAAATATATATATATTTTTTTTATTGGGACAATCCCACCACACTATTCCCAACCACTGCAACTCCTGAAAGCCAGAATCAACAGTGGAGTCCGCCAGAAAAGCGCCGAGCAATGAAGCTTGACGAGTCCCGGAGAAACGATTCAACTGTCTTGGATCCCGCAACGAAATTAATCAGAAAAGAACAACGGAGGAGTAAGAAAAGTATATTTTTTCCACTTCCCTCCATAACAAGCAGGAGACAGAACAGAACTAGGCCGATAGGCACAAAGGGGCAATTACAACTGGGAGAAGCCCAGATTGCCTAGCACCACGGAATATGATCTGTTAAAAATTAATGGGTCCTAAATTGTGAGCTGTTACGAATGATTCCAATAGTAGGTATGGCAAAAACGCTTGAACGCACGGAAATTGGTTCTGGTTTCTACAAGGTCCGTATAATAAACAACACCGGATGTAACCTGTAAACTATCCAACATAACATTGCGCTCATTCTGCCAAAGAATACACTCCCATAGGATGTGATGTGCAGATTGTTCGAATTCACAGTTCGATGTGGAACATTGACACAATGGCGAAGCAACAAGTTTGAAAGAATATAGTTTACTTTTAAAATTGCCATGACCTGTGAGAAATTGAGCAACGCAATGATCAACCTCCAACCATGTCTTAGCCAGCCGCTCACGAACGGATGGAAAGAACAGATGGAGGTGACGGCCCTTCATGGAATTATCCCACCTACTTTGCCATTCGGATAAGAGTTCCTCCCAGACTTCAGTTTGCGGTTTAAATAATCTAGAAATTTTATTAAAGTCGCGTTGTGGTATAAAGTTAGTGTCCATGGTTTCCCGCGCGGAATAGTACATTGAAGCACGACGCTGTACCTCAAGATCGACTGGAAGTACACCTGCGAGTACCGGTAGGGCCTCAGTACTGACCGTTCTATACGCTTTGCATAAAAATATCAAAGCTAAACGTTGACTTTGAAGTAGTTTACGTCGTACCGCCCCTATTGTGGCCCTATCGGCCCAAACAGGTGCACCGTAGCACATACAACCTAAGTAGGTAGCCCCATATATAGTTTTTAAAGTTAAAAATGATAAACCCCAAGTTGCTTTGGATATTCTCGTTAGGGCATAAAAGTTCCTTTTAGGCTACAAAATATGGAAACAGATCAGTAACCAAAGACCTAATTTAAAGAGGGTCGACCCAGGGATAGTTAATACATTATAAAAGTTCAAGACCACTCACCGAAAACACGCAATCTCGAAAACTGTTTGACCTATGAAGGTGAAATTTGTTGTGCGTAGTTTATAGTTCAGAGACGTTAAGCAACTGATTTGACTTTCACTTTTACGTAATCTATAACTGTAGTGTTAAGCCTCGTATTCATGGTAAACATTTTGTTTAGCATGGCAACATGGTTGCATATAAACATGTTAACGAGTTGCTGTCATCATATTACGGGAAACACTTGTGTTGCGGTGTTGATCACGCCATATTGCAGAGTTGACGCCCAGCGAGCGACAACATCAGTTGATCAACAGTTGCTAAACAAATGTTTACCATGAATACGAGGCTTTACATTTTTCACACACGCCGATTTTATATGTGTGTGTGTTCGGTAAGCCTACTTTTCTGAAACACCACAGATAAATTATTGTTTGCGTGGAATGAACTCGTTCCTCTGCTGTAATGTTTCAACTTCTATTTGTTGTGTCTTTACAAAGTGTCTGAGGGCGCCCTCCATAACTCAGAACACGCTGTAACAACTAGTAAAATAGTTATTTGACAGAGTGCCAGCCGAAACTTCTTCATATTATCTTTTTCAAGAAATCTTCTGTGACTTTTATTTAAAGCGCGGTAATTATTAAATGTGTGTATATTATGATGTTTGTGTACACTAAAAAAACAGAATAATAATAAAAATGTTTATTAAGCCAAAGAAATACAGATCGGTACATACATTATTAGACATGGTACTTATTTACAGAAAGCGTGTTGCAATCTGTACAAATGAGATTATTCTACCTCTTAAACTAGGATTCACCTGTATCTTAAGGGGTAGTATTCGGCTAATAATATACAATTTAAGAAAAACAACAAAAACATAACAAAGAACAATGGCAAGTCCCCATACATTGTTTTATTTGACATTAAATGTTCATGTCTTCAATTAAAAAATATTCTGTTTAACTGAGTTTCAGCCCCTGAAACCATATATCCAAGAATTTTGTTTAGAGGAGGCCGGGGAAAATAGATATTCCAAAATGAAGTTCTACTTTTTTAGAGGTTATTCGTACGTAAAAAATGACAGTAACCCCCTGGTCTGGCCAAATGTCAAGCTGTCAGCTGTCATTAATGTCAGGCATCATATTACTGCCACGTGAAATTGACCCTTATGATCAATGTCACTTTGTTTTATCTGAGGTAAGGTTGTGGTTCACTCAACTGGCCTGGTCGACAAACCATACCAGTAAAAGATAAAGGGCTAATATGCAAAACATTCAACAAATACTAATCACTGCCCGTTATTTGTCTTATGCTTTAATAAATGAGAAACCTAAGAACCTATCATAAGAGAACATTTCTTAAACCTTCGAACACACGTGATTCGAGACAATAGAAAGATAATAGCAGCGCGGCAGCCGTCTGACGCTTGGTCTTTGAAAGGTTACTATTTGGAGGGAACTAATAAAACAAGTTTATTATTATACAAAAATGTTTATTCGTCTTCATCCTCTCTTTTAAAAATATCATCTAGAAATTCTGCAGATGCGGAAATATTTTGTTGATGTCTGGAACACAATCGAAAGCAAAACACACCAGCCAGAACACAGCGCAAGCGTCTGTGTCATAACTTTTACCATAAATCAAGGATCAAATCAATATATTTTTTTCAATCAAGGACGATTTTAGACACATGTCTTTTTGCCAAACCCTTCGTGAAAAGCTCAGAATAATTATTTCATGCTGTTTATTTATTCCCACGTTGCTTAAATATGCGTAGCTATTTAAAATTAGAAATGAAAACTTTAAAAACGATTTCATTATCACGACTTCACGACGAGCATTATTTTTTTCAAAGTGGCAACACTAATTCAATAAAAGTCCACGAAATTAATCAATTAACTTTTCATTTTATATTACTTTTTTGTCCGGCCTTAATTAATTAATGTGAAAGTTTGAAAAAACTTACAAAAATAATTATGTTTAATTCGTATATATTTCATTTCCAGACACTTAAATTTAATTCAAATAAGATTTTGCCATTGTTCTTTACTACATTAGTTTGCCGTCTGGCTTAAAACATTAAAATTAAAAGTAAATTATAAAGAAAATGAAAAGACTTATTTATAAGAGAGATGGAAATATAAAATTTCCCAGAATGAGTGAGCATACAACAAGCATGCGTGTAGAGTGAGAGTGAGTAGTGAGTTGGAGGTGTGTGTATTGTATGTGTGTGTGAAGGACACTGGAGTAGGACTCCAATTCGAAGTGCTAAAAATTTATTTTATTTATTTATTTATTTATTTATAAGGCACACCAACAACTCGTTTACAAAATAATAATAAGAATTTTGTTATACAATAATAGCGTCCCGTGTAAACAAGTCAATTACAGGCATGCACATCGTTCGTAGAGGGACATATAGACAGTTGAAACAATGATTAAATTATAATGGAAAATTAAATTAAATTACATATGATAAAATTTGTAAAATGAAATTAAATTAAAAATGCCGAATAACACACCTTCATACATGTTTTCCTGCTGATTCATACATACTCTATCATAATTTCAAATGATGATACAATGCTGATACAAACTTTAACATGACTGGTGGTTAGATTGACACACAGTCAGCGGAGTTTAGTAATCTAATAAGGTTGAGGGCTCATTGCATAAATACCCCTTTAAACCTTCGAACACGTGATTCGAGACACAATAGAAAGACAATAGCCCGACAGCCAGCTGTCGCTTGGTCGTTGAAAGGTTAAAGTTTCAAGTTACACTACTCGCAGCATATATTCTTAATTTTATATCCTTTGTGCAGGGTCCAAGACACAGACGGTTCGTACTTCGAGAACTTTACGGCACTATCGTGGCGCCACGAGAACAGGCGCCTGGCTGCGCTGAGGCTCGTTGAAGCCAGGTCGGAGAGGGCGCCGCCAGCTCCGCATGACCTTGGCCTGCCCAGCGTGTCGGCACAGCTGTCGCACAAAGAACACGAACATCTATATACAGAGGTACGTTATATTCTATTAGCTAGAAACTACTTTCAGGGCTTTTTCATCTTTTAACCGTCGCGTTAACACCAAGTGTTCTCTACGCCAATGGACAAATTCCTTTTTAACACTGTAAACGTATAAAAAGATAAAAAGTAGTTTTCAAACATCTATGCAGTTGGTGGTAAGGACTTTTTGATTTGACGTCCATTGACATCCGTTGTCGTTTATAGTTCGTTCGGGGTCAAAAAATGGTGACGTTCAAAAATGTCTTTTAAATATCAACTGTTTACATTACTACACTTTTTCATTTGGAAAAAAGCCTTGCCTTGCTCAAATATTTAAACGTATTTCCTAAAATCATACCAAACTTTCTAATTGTAAGTCATATTATGAATAGGCCCAAAAATTCTCCAATATATTTATCAAAGTCATTCATTCTAATTATACCTAAGTTTTTTAATAAATTCCAGTTGAAAGTAAAGGTGACCCGAGAAAGTGCGAGAACCCAGGGGTCGTTAAATCGGTTGTATATGTACCTACGTTCTACAAAGATATTACAATGCCTTTGTAGGTAGGTATTGGTATAATTACGAGTTTACCTTTGTCTCAGATATTAGACACTGCTTTGCATTTAGCATCTGTATCTATTATGTTTGAGTTATACATTATTAGACGCAACAAAATCAGTCAAATCGTTTAATTTTGTTGTCTATGTAATTTATGTAAATACCTTTTAGAATTTCTTAATGCTATGACGTTTTTAATAACAAACTTCATTAAACATTTAAGTTTAGGGCTTATTAAAGAGAGCACTGAAATTTGTATTGATTATATAGATGAAAGATCTAGTAGCGCAATTAACAACGAAGTAGTCTGTAATCCATATTATGGCACAATGCGTGAGCGAGATAATTGGCGTTTTAGCGGAGTAGGTATTTGCATGCGATTACTATTTGAAGCATTCAATTTATCAGTTTGTCGAGCTCTAGTTATACTTGTATTGAACTCAAAACGATCACAACAGTTTTGAAATTCGATATTAGATTTTTTAAATTTGTTTTTATGTAAAATCCATGTTAAAATTTTAATCTTAATCATTTTCACGATACGTATATTAAAGTGGTACTCATTTGGCATATTATAACACAATAAATGAGAGTGACCCAGTCGAGTCAATAAAACAATCCTGATTGTGTCACGATGTGAGAGTGTAGCGAACATGTTCAAATGATTAACTATGACAAGGTCTATGAAAACGCTCCATGAATCGTCTGATCCCTTCGAGAATCAAATTCTGGGCGAAAGGGTCTCAACAATTTAATAACTTTTATTTAGTGTATAGGTATAATTTATGTATATATACTTCCCAGCCGATTTCGGCTATGGTGACTACTACCGATCATCACTTGCAGAAGAGCCAAGGTGGTCAGTTCTCTTGTGCGCCCTTTGATGGCTGCAGTATCCTATCTTATTAGTAAATGTGCGCGCGCATCGGCTGCACGTGAGAACACCGTCGACATAGTTATACAACACGGCTGCTGGTGGTCTAGCCTTTAGGGCATCACGCTTCGCATCCAATTCGGACCACCTTTGCTCCTCGAAACCATGAACCGCATTCCTCACCATGCACCTCCAATCAGGGCGGCAAATAGCCTTTTCCTCCCATTTCTGGGGATCAATATTGCACCTTTTCATGTGTCTTTTCTGAACATCCTTGAACCGTAAGAACTGGCCGCCTTGTTTCCGCTTGCCGTTCTGGAGTTCAGAAAAGAAGATACGTTTGGCCACCCTATCGTCATCCATTCGTAAAACATGTCCACACCATCGGAGCTGACGCCGCATTAGGTACGCTTCTATGCCGTAGACATTTGCGCGTCGTAGCACTTCGGTATTTCTAATCCGGTCCGACCATTTGATTTTGAGAATGTCTCTTATGCACCTTAAATGAAACCGGTCAAGCGTCCGTATATGTTTCCGATAGGGGACCCATGAAGATTTGGGAGGACTATGGCCTTGTAAACGGAGTTTTTTGTCGAAAGCTTCAGATCATGAGATTGTAAGATTTTGGCTCGTAATTTACCGAAAGCAGCTGATGCAGCGCCTATGCGATGGTTTATTTCGGCGTCAAGGTCACACTTAGCTGTAATTGTGCTACCCAGGTATTTGAACGTATTTACCTGCTTCAGCTCAGTATTGCCAATGGTCACCTTGATAGGTTCTGTAGCTCCATGAGAGTCGATTGCCATCACCTCAGTTTTCTTCACACTTATTTTCAGGCCGAAACGGCAGCAGACTTCCTGAAGGTTCGTAATCAGGTCCTGGAGTTCATGTGAAGAGTTGGCAACAAAACACAGATCATCAGCATACATGATCTCTGTTATAAGAGCGTGTGATACCTTTGTGTACGCTTTTAATCTGGCCAGGTTGAAAAAAAAAATTAAAAAAAAAAATTATGTATGTACATATTCGAGAATAAGAGATTCTTTGTATTCATATGCACACCATAATAAAAAATGTACGCAGGGTTTTTTTTGCCCTCCCAGTAATATAACAGTAACGCCAGAACAAAAGACGGTAGAAAGAATATCTACCCTTATAATTGAATATTTTGTCTCTTGTGTAACTATCATGAGGCATGCAAAGCCGTCTTCCCGCGTAACACACATTCCGTCACGTCAACTTTTTCCTTACGGAGTCCTTATTTTGTAATACTTAAAATGGTGTATGTAGCACGTACGCACGTTTCACCGGCATATCCGCATTCTGCTCGGATATTTTTCCACCTAACATCTTGTATTATATAATCAAATTACCTCCCGATATGGATATGATTTGATATATTTTACATTTACTAACCAGAGAAAGGGCACAAAAGATCTTTTATGATTTCGTGGGTTGTAGTTAAGGCGTCGCAATGTGATTAGTTTGGTTCAATTTTGTGGTTACCAAGTATAATCAACTCTAATACAGAAGCTGTAGGTACAGTCACATTATAACATTTAGTAGATTATAGTGCCTTTTTCACTCACAAAAATAGAAATCCGATATTTAAGTCTATCATTGCACGATCCTAAGTATTGGTCTGATGCATCATACTAGGTGCTGTACTGCATCGAGAACGCAGTAGGCGCGCCAGCCCCGGACGGGCAGTTCGCAGCCTACAAGGAGGAGGTGGTGGAGCACGCTCGGCGCGCGTTCAGGGTGTCTTCGGAAGTGCACGCGCGTGCCATGCGCTCTGCTGGCAGCGAGCGACCGCCCACCGTCGTGCTCGGCTGCTCCGTTATAGAGGCCGATGGACTGGAAGCCAAGGATGCTAATGGTAAGATTTTGTTATGAGGCATTTTGTATTAATGAATGTTTTAATAAAGAATAAAGATATTTTTAAAAGCTAAAAGTCATATATCTTTCAGTTATTGCTAAATTTGTTTTTTTTTTGTTTGCGACCATTTTTGGAAGCCGTCTGTTTACCAAAATGTTTGTAATGTCGAAATTCCATATAATTCAAGAAAAATAAATAGTTGAAATGTTCTAATAAAATGTTGGATATATCCGTAAGCATAATATTTTGCGTTAAAAAAATGATAAGAATTGTCACAAAAAAACTCTATACTATGTCATTCCACATTATAACAAACTGCGTAGTAAAAGGCTATGTAACGTGTCTTTTCACATCGCATATCTTCATAAAATGTATAACAGAGCAGCAACATTACTTATGATAATATAATTGATGAATGGACTTATTTTGGAAAGTTTTCCATCGTTTATACCTCGTAAAGTGAAAAAAGTAAACCTACGTCTAATAGAAACCTCGCTTGTTGCTCACACGTCGGCCCTTTATGTGCCCTTAAATCATATTCATAAATGATGAGTGTTGCCTTGAATACATTTCATGACTTTCCCTCGGTTGACTTAACTGAGGCGACATTACGAACATTTATTTTTCTGAAACATCCCTAATGTATATTGTTGTTTTTGTTTTTAGTTCCTGTTCATAGTAAACTCATATAGGTACAGTCAGCATCAAAAGTCGCTGACCACATTCAGATTTTCAAAACCGCTGAACACTATATCATCCATAAATCGCTCAACAAGATAGGCGCCAGTATTGAATGAACATCACTAAAGTTCAAAATTAACTGAACACCATTTTGTCAAAAATTGCTGATCGTTATAACATTTAAAAATAACACAACAATTAGTTTTGCAAAAGTCACTGAACAATATAAATTGGTTCTTTTGGTATCTAGAGTAATTATGGCATCGTCCAAAAATAACTTAACAGCATAACTACCAAAAGTTGCTGAACATTACTTTTTTCGAATACTGAACTGCAAACTAAAAAGTGATTGTTTCTATCTTCAGAGTTACAAACCCAATATTGTCCTATCAAAACTAAATCATGTAAAAATATTTAATGGATGTAAATTTCGAATTTAACTTTCCAAAATATATTATTTTTATTTCTTAGAGCCAATGAGAATAGTCGAAGTGGGTGATCAAGCAACAAGCACATTTTCAAAGTCATCTAAACTTTCCATATTACGATTGATTATAGCCTTATTTGTAAACCAATGGCTCATTTTCAAAATTCACGCAGTTTCCCTTTTAAATAAATTGTTTAGGAAACATAGTATTTAAAAAAAAATTATCCTTAAATATAAAAAGAATATTTCCACTTAATTATAACTTTGTTGACTGTCTACACTGATGTAAAAAATGAAAAAAAAAACTGATAAATATCTGCGACAAGTACCCAGGGTAGATTATAAACGGTTTTACTAATCAGAATAATTTATCATCTTGGCGGAGGTACTACCGTGCCCCCAGATGTTTTGTTGTCAAACTTCGGAAAGGAATGTTATATTAATGTCACTTCACAAAAATACGAGTACACACACATATTAAACCCAAAAAACAATTGATGCTGTTCAGGGACTTTTGAGATGAACGATGGTATGCTATTTTTGACAAAAATTTGTTTAGTGAATTTAGAGACGAAGAATGTCATGCTTTTTTGGCCATAACTTTGTTTAGCGACTTTTGAAAAGCGGTGGTCACCTACTTATGCTCTTTTATATTGATCATTAATTTCTGGTGCTTGTCATGTTGAGCAATTTAGGTATTATAGGGTGTACAGCGATTTTGAAATTTTAAATGTGGTCATCGACTTTTGATGCTGACTGTACCATGTCATATATGTAAGAAATCACGACTTTTTGATTCTGTATTGCTGCTGCTGTTTTGAAAAACTTTTATAAGCGTTTTCAACACCACGCTTGCGAAATAAATGTTTCCATTATCAGTTTTTGAAGTAGGTATAAAAAAGGAAAGACTCATATTATTTTAATAAAAGAAGCTTTCTACTATGCAAACTTTCATGTCTGTAGTAGGAAATTAAATTATTGAGGCGACTAAATGAGGAAATAACTTATAAATATTTGCGCCAAGTCAATGTCGGAATTACTTTATAAACGCTGCTTAAAGTAAAGACACGCTTAAACGTCAAATGTTTGGTTAAACAGACGTTAATCATTACTTTACGCAAAGTTGAGTTTTTGCCGAGTTGTCGGTTGTTGTTGTAAGGGGGTGAATTATGTAAAAAATAATGCCTGCGGCGCGCACTGTTCGGTTGGCATACTGACAGCTAAGCTTGTTACATTGAATTACTTGGAACGACAGGCACCCGCCCGGTTCGGCGCGATCCACTAAGGCGCGAACACCACTCAAAATAACAACAAACGACATCAAATTATGCATTAAACACTTCACACAACTTCCATTTTAACGCTAGAATAATGTTCCAAAAACACACAATTCTAATACTGCTAGCATTGGAACTTTGAAAGCTTCGCAAACAGCTAGTAAAGTTGAAAGGTATCCAATTACGCTTCTATGAATTTGCAATCCATATACATATCGAATGTTGCGGTGAAATGAAGCAAAATGGCAATTTCAATTAATTTTGTCCAAGAAGGTTCGTTTGAAGACGCAATGTTTTTAAATTAATATTTGTTTAGCCTCGGCAAAAAAGGCCACTTCGGCACTCCATCTTTTTATTATTTGACATAGGCTCAAAGACGCCTATCTATACGGGTTTTTGATAGACGGGTACCGTCCACCTAGACGCAGAAAACATATTGGAAAAAACGACCAATAGCGAGTCGGGCTGCCGTGCCAAGGGTTCCGTATAAACTTGTGCATCTGTAAATTTTGTGATGAAACTACGGTTTCCGAAACTTTTTCTTGTGCTATAAGAATTTGATTTTTTTGCAAATTTCACAAGGGTAGATCGACAAGAAGTATAACTTAGAAGTTTGATTCATTCACAGCTTCAAGACATTTTTGAATACTCAAATCAAATCAAATCAAATCAATCTTTATTGAAAATCATAGGTAGGTACATAATACTCAGGGCATTTGATATTTATTTCAAGTTGAAACCTTCAGATGTTACTTAAAAAAAGGGGTCTTGAAATAGACGGGCCACAAAATAATACTTTATATGTTTCACTAGCTGGGCCGCGAGGTTTTACTCGCATAATGATTACTTTTTCGTTCCCGTAGGACTAACCGTGATGTAGCGTATAGCCTTCCTTGATAAATAGGCTTTCCGACCTTATAGTTCCTGATATTAGAGCGCTCAAACAAACAAACTCGTCAGCTTCATAATATTGGTATAGATAAGATTAGACATCTTATATGATAAAATGTTGTGTCTTAGGTGCTTTGTTCCATCACAGATAATATTCAATATAGCTATTTGTATATAACAGCCTTAGTAGATCCTAACTTTCACGCCAGCTGATGTAAACTTCATTATGTGCGCAAATATATTTTAGGATATAATAGGATTCAGGTTTAGGTAAAGTCGTAACACAAGGGCTTTGTCCTTAAGAGCTACCGGACCCTAAAAACACCAAATATCTTATTTTATTTTCAGAACCAACTCACAAGCTTAAAAATAAAATAAAATAAATATTTTGTTTATTACTTTTTTAATTTCTTTCATGTTGAAAACAGAGCCGCTTCAATTCATCCGCTACGCTACGCATCGTGCTACGGCGTAGCATGCACTGCTACAATTGCTACGATTTTTAGCCTCGCCTCCGCCGTACGCTTTTTAATGGATTCAGTAATTTATTGTGAACTGTGAACCATTCCGACACTCAAACCATTTTATTTTATTAGCTGTATGTTTTTCATGATGTATTTTAGCAGTTGTTACATCGATCATTGATTCTTTTAGCTGGACGTCTAGTTTGATTCATTTACTATATGTATGTATTTCCTTTTAATTAAACTGGTATGATATTCCCTAAAAGGCGGCACCTTGTACCACCCAGGGTTCAGTGACCCGTATTGCATGCTGGGAATTCAACCAGCATCCCTGCCAGCCTCGCCTCGAGCATCAGAAGACGAGGGCCGTAAGCACGGGTTCAGGCTCAGCTTCAAGCGCCGGGATGGTCGTCAACAACGCGACAGCCTCGGCAGGTTGCCGGCTCGCTACATTCGAGCCACCAGTGTGCGACCACACACACTGTCGCCCAAGTGGAATGAGACGTTCAAATTGTAAGTGTATTTACATTAATCAACTGCCATTTATAAGCATACCTACTTCATATTTGTAATAAAATAGTCGGTTATGTTAAAGCAACACGCAAATACTATTGATGGAAACCGTTGAAATTTGGCGTGAATATTCCCTACCGGTCTGGTCAGTCTATAGGCCATTATCACGCTACTATCTGTGGGGGTTTAGTAATGTCGTATTATTCAAAACGAGTTTCCGCTACACTTAGGTCTATGAATACGCAGATACGACTGGCGTACTCATAAAACTTGTAAAGGTCAAAAGGTTTACTTTTCGTGATAGCATTTTCTGAAGCAGTAGATACAGAAATCTTTATTCCATAAGAGACAAACTTTTTGGTGGTGATCAACGCACAGCCGAAGATGATAAAGTAAAAAAAAATGCACATTTTCTTTTTATAACGTAGAGACGCACAAAGGAACGATTTTGTTATTTGAACATCTAACAGGCTAAAAATAGTAGACGAAAGTAAGTGTGAAAATGTACTTGCGAAGTTGCAGAAAACAGCTCGTAACTAATAAATTATTCTGCTTCGCTTCGCTCATCTTTGCTTCGCTCATCTGTGCTTCGCTCATCGATACTCATACCCGGTAATGTCTGCAGTGACATCGACGACATATCGTCGGACGTGCTGCACCTGGACATCTGGGACCACGACGACGAGAGCTCGGTGATGGACGCGGTGTCACGGCTTAACGAAGTGCGAGGCGTGCGCGGCCTCGGTCGCTTCTTCAAACAAGTTTGTCAGAGCGCGCGTCAAGGCAGCCAGGACGACTTTCTGGGTGAGTCTTGCATTTTTAATCAAAGTTTGGAATGTTCTTTTGCATCTATTGGAAGCTCTTTTTAAGAACGAAGTCTTAAGTAAATGCCAATTCTTGTAACTTAAAACATTCAAAATCGCTACGAGATCTCGTTGTTATAAACTTGATAAAAATGGTAATTAAAGAAATAAAAAGCCTCACTACTATACGTAAATAGTTTAAAATTATTTTTTTTTGAATTGATTAAATTAACTTTTGGATAAGATAGAAATAATAGTAAATACCCTTTTAGCTCGACGAAGCCAGTCAAGTAAATATAGAAGTGTTGAGCAATTTACTTTGACTGATGATTGATGTCCAACATTTAATTATTTTATTATGACTAATGTCGAAATAAGTTAAAAGTAAACTAAATGTTAACGTAAATTACGATTGATTAGTTTGAGTTAAGCCATCATGACTGATTTCTCATCACTTAATTATTTATTATAAAAATTTTAGTCTATTTACCATCAATTTCAAGACTATATTATCCATCTTCGAATTAAAATGTTACAAAACGGTGACTTATAATCAACCATTTTTAATAAAGGCTTTTGTTTAGCCAAAAGAAGAAACTCAGTTTTTACAATATAATCTGTCCTTATTTTGTAATGACTTTTTAATTGCAATGTAAGTACACAGAATTTCCCATTAGTCTAATGTATAAATCATGTTTATCATAATATGATTTAAATTGCTTTTCATTCTAACTCGATTTTGAAACTGTTCATCAGAAAATTTACATATTCGATTTCGAGCATTGTAATCGTACGTATGAGTGCAATGGTGCTAAAAATTATACCATTTACTATAATCAAAATAATGAACTGTATAATTAATGACTGTTTTTAATCAATGTCAAAAGGCATTTCTAATCAACAGTGACTGTTAAGAAAAGTGACCAACATTGAAATCTATCTATAGTACAGCTGTAGAGGTTAGAATAAGAATGTATCTATAGTATGCATATATTAAGATTGCCCCACTGTTCTAGGAACTAAAAACCCTAGTTCCATATCCATCGGCCTCTTTATTCACTCACTTTATCATTTCGAGCGTGATACACAGCCTCTTTTATTTCCATCGCAATATAATGAAGAAAAACGAAGCTCCTTAATGGTGCTTTTATCATAAATACATTATGAGCTAGGTATACTAGCTGTTCGCTGCTCTCATTCAGGAAATTTCACGGCCATATGGCCCTGATTAGGTTGTTTTTTTTTTTGGGTAATCCTTAAATAAGTTCACTAACAAGTTTACCTAAACTTGACCCCGGGAGGATAACTCAGTTACTAACTGAAATTTAATTTTGAATCGTTTTACGGTCACTTGGTACGAGTCACAAGGCCAGCTACGGCTAGACGTAAAAGCCTAACTGGCTTTGAATTTTGTTTATTGCTATCGTTTTATTCATTAGTACTCGTATAATGTAAGGGAGCACGAACGTGGATAGAGTGAAAAAACGTGTTTGATAGTACGAAGCTACACGCTGCGTACTAAAGTAGCGTACTGATAGTAAAATTGGTAAAAGACAATGAGCAAAAGTGGTCCCCACGGAACCTGGGGACTGCTAGCGTCGACTCGTAGATGAAGTTAGCATTAGTTTTGTCCCTTCCTCACTTAGGAAGCAATACGGTATACGTCGACAGACCCCACACTGTAAGACAAGAATAAATAAAACTATTGTGAAATATTTTTTTCACAATAGTTTACATTCATCCTACTATTTTATAAATATTTAGTATTAAAAAGTAAATATAAGTATTTCATCAGTTTGTTTTTTTTGACGTAGCAAGGTACCTACCGCGGCCGCCGTTTTTTTTACGCCATAAGCTTATATCAACCAGAATAACGTATGAATTAAAACTACATGACATTCACCTACATCAATCGAGTAGTTTTAAAGATATAAAAAAATAAAGAAGCGTAAAAAGTTTTTTAAATTGCAAGATTTCATGGGGTCATAACTTTTTACTGAGTAAATATTTTTGATTGCGGTCTTCTTATAATGATTCAGTACGCAGTGATACGTCATATGCCATAGTTCTTATTCGTGGTGGAAATTTGGACCAAGCTCCATATATTTTTGCCCATTCCCCTTTAAGTTCAGTATTCCACAGGAAGGAGCGTCGTTTTAACAAATTAAAATATATTTTAAAGGTGTAATTGCAATACCTGGTTTGAATTTACGTACCTTGAGAGTACCTGAAGAATGGGTGCAATTTAACTTGGCGTATTTGGCCAAATATTTGCGTATTCGATGCAACACAATATCAACTTTATTCTAATAATTCTAAAGTATAGTTCGTGTTACTTAAGTAAAGCGAAGATCGGCTAAATGCGTCAAGTGAAGTATCACCATTAGGTTTTGAACCAAAGTACTCGTATCACTAGGGATCTGTGGAATAAGTCCCAGTAAGATACCACCTGGACAGTAATCTTTCTAACAAGTAATATATTATATAACAGTGCGAACAGAGAACGTTATTATTACTACTACTACTTACCTACTATCTACGTTATTATATTGTGGTTAACCGCAATCCAACATATCCTGCTTAGGTTCTGCATTCCGCAAACCTTATAAAGACGTTATAATATCTATACTAATGTTATGAAGAAGTAAAATTATTCGTTTGTTTGTCATTGAGAGGGAAATCTTTGGAAGCACTACATAATTTGATCACTAAGATACCTATATCGTTCAACAACGTTAACTAAACTTCAGATGTAGAAGCACTTGAATTAAATACGACCGATATCGCGGGCTGAAACTAGCACCACATAATATTGTCGTCTTCAATAACCCTACAACCCATCTAAAAGTATTTCAAAATAATAATAATATTTATTGAGGCAAAAAAGAAAACAAGAGCTAAACAAATAAGGTCTTATTTGTTTTATTGTCTGAAGAAAACGACTTGCAAAGTGTTCCCTGAGGCTCCAAGGAGGCCGACATGCGATCTGAACTTATCATACCTGGCTTTACTTACTCTCTCTACTTAGTAGGGATGTTATGGAGCTCCGTAACCGAACTTTCGGATATCCGAAGCAAAAAAATGTCTGTTACCGAAACCGATATGAAGAGTTCGGTTAATTACGAATAGGGGTGAGTTGTGAATGATACATATTATGACAAAATTCGTTTTTAGGACTTCATTGTTGCATGGTACCCATAATGTAATAATGATTCAATATCCGTAACCGAAACTATCAGAAACTAACTTATAATTCTAAAATAATAATAATATAATTCTAAATATATGCATTATTTGCAACCTATCTTTGTATAATGTTCAACTGCTAAAGAAAAATAAATAAATAACTATATATATAATTCTATTAGAATGTAACTTACTATATTCGTAACCAATTTAAAATTTCATATCTACACCCCTGCTACTTAGTACCAGAAATGTTATGCATTGAACGTGTTTATTTTTAAGATTACTCCACGAGGAGACACACATGTACACACGGTAACGCTAAGTAAGTAGGTAATGGGGACAGGAAGGCTGTACGTGTGGTGGATTTATTAAGAAAGCTAGTATTACTCTTAGAAGCGGTCTGACATGCGTATCTCTTTATTAACCAACTTCAAGTAAGGAAGAGATTCCTTGTTTATCTGCTTGCGTTTTGCGCCTGGTGTTTCCTAAACCTTACTAACTTTTTAAAATATTGAGCACTTTTTAAAGTGCTTAAGATTAACAAATTAGAGGTAGATATGTGGCGGCCTGAAATGTTCAACCTGTGTTCTACTATTTCATGATTTAAATGTATTTATTTCATGAAGAGGTCACTTTTAAGATCCGGCAACGACAAAAAATTAAATTACAAACCTACGAACACTGTAATTTAGAGCGATAAATGAAAAAAACCTTTATTAAACAAAAAATCTACATAAATCTAATAAATGTAACGCAGATTGATGAACAACGAGAAAAGATTAAGTGTAATTGATAGGAAAACTAATGAACATGTGCGATGAGACAGCCAGACGAACATATTAGACTGGCTTGGCTTTCGACTTAATTATTTTCATTATCAGTCAATCATTCTGGGTAGACAGTTACAAGGTTTCACAAAACTAATTGAAGAATATCAAGGGGCTATTATTAAATTCTTTGAGCTATACTTTCGTAGAGTTTCATGGTTTCTTTCAATTTACTAGATAAAAGAGAAGGATTAGATTGTATTATGCTGATAAGATAAGATTGAATAAGATGTTTTATGATGTACAATGAATTACAGTATAAGTTCCAGAACGTATAAAATGAGTGTGATTACCACAAATATTAGTTGACATTGGTGCTCTACTCCCGTTGATAGATCGTAGCATGAAGTCACATTTGGCTATTACAATAAAAAATATTGTTTCTAATCCGACTGGCATGAAACAAAAAAAATGAATCTCTGCAACCATATTACATTAGTATAGAATACTTATGAGTACAAGTCCTGTTTTTCCTACATAAATTAACTAAGTACCTTTATATCATTGAGAAACAACTTTACCTATATAAAAATCTTAGTAATTTAATCGCCCATTACATAAATAACTTAAAGATATAACAGTTTTTATGACAAAAAAAACTATTGTTTTTAATGGAAAAGTGCGCTTAACACAGCTGTTTGGAGACCAGTCATATAACCATTAATCACATAAAGTACAGTATTTATTCAATGCCCATAATGCCTCACTTAGACAGCAAAGCAGTTAGTTGACAAATTACATTTTTTATGGACAAGGAACACGCAGAAAACACAAAAAAAAACTAATAAAACGTTTATGTAAAACTAAATTATGTGAAGAACGTGTAGTTATAGCGTTGGTGCAATTAATTTAAGGGTTGGAATCGTTTGGACGAAAACTTTAACCCTCGATTTTAGACACTCAATGTTTGAATTCGTTACTTAATGAAAAAAAAAGAAATCTGCTGTGGTCACATTTTAGAATAGTTGGTTTTATAAAATGTTCTAACCTAGCCTATAACCTATTAATATTGTAAGATCTAGTCTCTACATCTACACAGTCAAAAATAGTAGGTATAGCAGATTTTTTAAAACCATCTAAAGTAAAAAAAAACATTAAGTACAACGACTCTTCTATCACTTCAAAGCGATCGCTTGCCAATAGAGGTCAAATCTATCGCTCGTACGCGATGTCCTAAACCTCGTCTCACGTTCAACACCATACGTCAATATTTGAACAGAGTAATCCCCATTTACTCAAGCTCTCATTTCACATAAATCTGTTTATGATAGTATGGGGGTAATCCGATAACATTGCAATGCTCTTGTGACATCGTAACCCTTTTGAGGTCAAGTGTCTGAGTTGTGTTAACGAGAATCGATAAATGGTGAATCATAAGCAAACATTAGGTTTGCTTATGTATTTAATTTAAGCATACTTCGAGTTTAGGGCGGTAAAATATACGTAAAGCTTTAAAGCATATTTATGTGCAAAATTAAACTTTTATTTAATGTTCTTACTTAATTTAAATAAAACGTGTAGTACACAGCAATAACAAACATAATAGAAACAGTCCCGAGCTAGCTACGAAATCCCTGCTTTTCAATGTTGACATTTTGAAATCTCGTTTTAGGCTTAGGGATGAAATGTGAATTCGTCGAAAAATTGGATGACGAATTGATGGAACAGAGAGCACCTGTCCATTCAATGTTTTATATTCATTTTCAGCAGGGTAGCTTTATATTATTTGAACTGAATTTATTTGTCCATTGTTGATGGGTAGTACCTATGAGTTCAACATTATATACTGTCCTCGCTCAACTGGGATAGCATTTTTTATGCATGTTTTACCTATCACGAACATTATGTGTTATTAACGTTATATATCTGCCATTCGAAGTACATAATTGAATGATATTGATTTTACTGAATTTGTATCGGTTTTCGATTTTCCATTAAGGCTTTTACAATGAAACTTGACAGGTAATATTAATTATTTCAGGCATCGAAACAAAGCTTTGTTATAAATCGTAATGCATCAATTCAATTCAATTTCCATTTTGTGAACGTAATCGGCTTAAATGGAACCTTCGTTGCAGAAATCTGTTGATTATCGTAACAGATGTTATAACCAATTATATGCCGCTGCCTACTGTTGAAATAAAACAAATATTTTTTACTAGAAAATATTTGAAATTCGCAAGTTTGAACTGGAAACATAACTTCGTTAATTTCGTAAATAAAGCTAGCAAGATAAAAAATGTGGGATGTTTCGATTCTGTTTTATTTTATGTTTGATATTTTCTGTAACATAATCTAACTTAGTTAGATTTACTTAAAAGTTGTAGAAATATAATAAAAGTATATTATATCAAATCGCTTTTTAGTATAATATTTATGCATAGTGGATTGGTTTCATTGATATATATTAAAATATACATACTCTTTTATATTTAACATAACATAGTGTTTTTATTGTACCTATATCGATTAAACGAATGCGTATATGGTTTGTATAGGTTGCGTGAACATTCCTCTCCGTGAGATCCCATCGACGGGCATGGAGGCGTGGTACAAGCTGGAAGCCAGGTCCCAACGCTCGTCAGTGCAGGGCCGCATTCGCCTGCGACTGTGGCTCTCTGCCCGGGAGGCGGGCCGCCACGACGATGACAACTGGCAACAGGTATCACAAGTTCCATTTTCAAACTTCATTCTTTCCGTACATAAATGAGAAAGCCGTAACCTTCACGATTCCTTCTGCAAACCGTAATAAGTACTACAATTGCGGTAGGTCTGAGGCCGTTTCATCTTCTGTTTAGTGTAGTGTGGTTGGTACGGACCCTAATTATGTAAGCTCGACTTACTCTTTTCGGTTTTTATGTTTATATTTTACACTGTTTCTAAAATCGTACAAAGTAGAATATGAAATGGAATCTTATATGCAATAAAATATGGGAACAAATTAAACGCTCACCAAGATAATGTTCTTGCGTACCAAAAATAATAAATGATCACGAAAAAATAGTAGGTAAATGATCACTAAATTGTGTTAGGTTTGGTTAGGTTAGAACTGTGAGCAAGTAGTGCGGGAAGGCGAGCGAGCGCAGCGTGCGCGCTGCGGCAGCGGCCGCCGAACGCCAGATCTACTAGTGATTCATTTTATTTACCTTAGTCAAAATCAGTCTAATTCATATAAAAAGGAAAATAGGTTATTTCTAGAATACTTTATGAAACATAATTCGGTGGTCATTTACTATTTTTTGGTGATCATTTACTATTTTTGTGTGTCAGTGTCTGTCATTATGTTACTACATATATTTGGTGGTAAGTTAAGCATAAGCCATTAAATATCAATCTTACCTTAGATTTTAATTTTGCGTACCTAATTGGAAAACAGTTAAAAAATGTCAACCACAAACGTGCCAAATAAAAGGTGTTGATAAAGGTAGAGTTTGTGTTTCCCAGTATTCACATTGGAATTAAATAAATAATTGGATTTTCCTCGTGTCTATGTTTGATGCTTGACTAAAGTATGAACATTGCATCTGCAATACTATTAAAACTGTTGTGATCTATATTTGCACATTGCCCTCAGAGTCGCCCGCTACTAGTGAAACAAATAAAAGTTAGATGATAAAAGTTAAACCTACTAAAATAAAAGTTAGCTACAGCTGATGAAATTTCATCCGTTTGGTTGCCTTTGTTTATGTTTATTACCTGAACAATCAAATTATCTTTCTGAATGAATCTATCATTGAACAAAAACAACTACCGTATTTATTAGACTATAATATTCTATGCGTGGAGCCAAACAGACGTGAAATCGAAAACCAAGGCACTTTTCCGTCCGAGTAGAATAGTACAACTCAACGACGTGATTTTCTTCTCTTCGTTTAGCCTAATTTTATGCTTCAATAACCATGATATTAATATCGGTGCCTTCTTAATATCGCTGAAAGATCTTGGCTTAACAAGCTTTAATAAATGAACAATAAAGATAATCGCTCTGACGCGGATTATAGGCTTACATATCAATATTGCTGATCCGCGGAGCCACTGCACCGTACATAAAACATTTTATTGGCTTTTGCACCGAGCTATTAGTTAATATATGATCTATATATGTGTGTATATGTAAAGGCCGGCTTTGTGTAGCAGCAAATATAGCGCTATCGTCAGGGCCGAGCCGCGTGTCGACCACGCTCCATCGCCCATGTTTGTTATTTTGGATCATGCTGCCTCTTTTATTTGCTTAACTACCCATACGTATATAGATTTATTAGCTACAATGTCAAGTTATTATTAGCGTGTTGCATCATTCTTATCTTAAATAGAAATCATACTTATATTTTTGGTAGAGTTCGTTATTATTTATAGACTGTCTTACTTTGTTATAAGTGCCTTATTTACTATTATAGGCTTGAGCGACCAGTTATATGTACGTACAAAATAGTAAACTGTCTGACTAACTGAATGCTGATATATCAACGCACAGTCCAAACAGCTGGTCCTCTAGACATAAAACTGGGAAGATGAGTTCTTTATAAAGAGCCACAAAGGAAAGATTTTTTGAAATACGAATTCGGGGTGAAATAGTGAATGGAAGTAAAACAAAGGACACCATATACTCGTATACCATATGTGCTGCATACAATTTCAAATACAGCTATTTACAATAACTCAAAAGTAAATTAAGTATAATTTAAGAATATCTTACTGTCTCGATAAAGATTTCTCCGGTATCTCGATAACGCATTCAAAGTATTCAGTGACTGAATCTCTCTTTTACCCCCGCGTAATCAACTGAGCGAGCGACTGAAGCGAAATTGCGATTACACGATAAATCCAATTTATTCCTCATAGGTGCTTTTTTCAGTGTGACTCAGTCAGTGTGACTGGCTTTTGTACGCTTCGGAAGTTTTCACATACCGATTTTATATATTATTTAGGGTTTTAGATATATATTTATTTCTCAGAAATCTCTTATAAATGAAAAGGGTCGTTAAAGCCGGTCCCAAGCAGCAAAGTAAAGTCAATCAGAGTCGGCTTTCCGCATTTTACTCTTGAAAGTATTTTACCTCCCAACTAGCAAAAAGTGGTTTTGAGACCATCCTAGAACCAGGACTATATCAAACTTATATCCGCATATAAGTTGCGAAAAGGGCCCACTTTATAAGTCTACTTTTACTTATGATGTATTTATATTAGACCGCTGAAATGCCTTTGACGCCTATATGACTCCTATAATAGAATTATGTCAATACAATTACTCTTGTAAATCTCGATATAAGTAAGTTTTAGTAAAAAATAAGAATAATACGCTCCTAGAAATGCTTCATTAAGTTCATATATTGTAAAAAGTCGTATGTGTATTGAGCATTGTTGTGCTCTATGAAAAATATATTTTTATTTCGAGTGTCATATTTTGTATGAGTCAGAATTTATTCATGTCAACCAATATAGAAAAACAAAATCTTACTTTTGTCAAATTGTTACTCTTATAGCTCAATCGTAGGGGAACGTGAATTTTCTGTGAAATCTATCATGGTATAGATCAAAATTTTTAAGCGCCTCTTGAAATTTGCTTATTTAATTTTTATTATTAATTAATATTAAATGAAAATTAGGAAAGCAGCTGCCATTTTATTGGTGAGCATTTTGGAGTGTGATATAGTGCTAATATAGGTATCTTTAGCATTTTTAAGTGTGACATAGTACCAATTTAAGTATATTGGTTCTATATCGGGCTTTCTCAAAACTGAAGAGGAGTCGCCATTGTACGTACAGTACCTGACCAAATTATTAGGGACAGTTCTTAGATTTCTGTATTGTGGTTGGACTGCTTTTATCAAAAAAAATATTAGGTGTTGGTCCAAGCGGTATTTTTTATTAAAAACCTTATTAATTGAGATAATAAAACCAACAAATGTGAAGGCGAAATTAAAACTACAAATTACTAAAAATATCGCGTTACTTACTTAAGTAAGGAAATATTTTGTGTATAATTGAATATTCTGTGATGCCTTAGTATCAGGTCTTGTTACTACAGTCTATACTTGTAAATACACCTATAATAGCTGACACCTATAATAGCTGGTAAATCTCTCTAAGACTGTGCAGCAATAACGTTTGTGTTTTTATGATTTTTGGTGGAGACGCAATGCAATTTAAAAAAAAAAGTATGCAATCAGAAATATTGCTCGCGGTTCTATTAGTTTAAATAGAAAAATCTTGTAAAATGAACACAATCCTTATTTTGCCATCAATGAAACAAATATATTTTTTAAAGGAATTCAACAAAATTGTTATAATATATTAGAAGCTATACCACTTTTTTTAATATGGCTCTATCTCATGGTGCTATCACATTACAAAAATAATTCAAAATTCAAAGCATTTATTTCACTTAGACCATTTACAGGTACTTATGAATTGTCAAAAGAGTCGGTCGGTTAGTCAGAAAAGAAAATTGACGCTAATTGCCTGTTCCAAAACGTAGATCTCTATGGAGAAGAACAGGCAAGAAACTCCACGGACACTCTTTTAAAAAAAAACATGTTTTACAAAATCTTGGTTACATTTTCTTTTTGTTGCTTCTACATGTGAAAACAATGTAAGTATGTAACAAAATAATTAAATACAAAATTAAAATAAAAAGTCAAATATAAAAAGTCATGGCAGTTAAGAGATGACCCATCTCAACTGACAGCGCCCGTTCACGAGCATGACGCGTGGCATCAGCACCATTTAGCTCAACCATTTTGAAGGGAACCGAATGATCCAACGCACTCGCCACCATCAGCGAGACTTTTTGAGCGCGAATGACAATGCTCCTAACCACCATGTCTATTTGTGTTTTGTGTCAGTAGAGAACTATCGTAATAAATCACTGCATTGTAATCACATTTACAAAAATTCAAATATGCATTTAAATTACACAAACCAAAGTTTTGTACTGTAAATAAATATAAATAGGTGAAATTTAATTACCCATAAAATAATAATAATAACGATCTTGAATATTAATGTCAACAATTTAAGGGGATAACAATTTAAATAATAATCATACCAGTGTAGTGCTACCAAACCTTAAAACCTACATACTATAATTATGAAACTATTATTTAGTTTTCTTGATTAAGGTGTTTGAACAAAAAAAATCGATGACCACTGTCCCTAATAATTTGGCCACCCATGGTAATTAAAATCGCTTGATGTCAAATCCTACAATAGAATTTGCAAAACTATATAAAGCGTGTTTACGCCTTCGTACTAGTCGTTACAGGCAAAAACGGCTTTTTAAGAGTTTTAACCAGGATTTTTAAAGATTACTTGGACTATAACACTACTTTGAAATGCCTAAATAAATATGTCTAGGTTTAAATCGGCATACGATAAATAGATATCCTAGAGAACATTAATTTATCCTACCGAGTGTTGGTCATTTATTAAAACTTACTTTTAAGCAACTTTTAAGCTTATATAAACCCGAACCATAAATAATTTACAGTAATTAAATTTTAATTTACTTATATTGGTCATAAAAATATAGCTTATATGAGGTTATAAGTAAAAATAACAAGAGTAATTGCTCCTCAGTGCAAATATTCTTGGCACATGCTCCTACAGGAGTATTAAGATTTAAATGGTCCGCAGATGTCATCTTATATGCGCATATAAGTCCAAGCAACTGGACAAATTACTCTTGAGTGCAATTACTCTTGTTTCATGCTTTTATAGGAGTCTTGATCCTGTATTTGCCAAGAAATATAATCCGATATACCGATATAAGTACAAATTATAGGATTAATAATACTTGAGTAAAAACAGCATGTATGTATCCTGTTAAAAGCGCAGTAGCAACTACCAAAACCATAATTGGCGCTTTATAATTCCAAACAGCATTATACAATCACTTTCCAGGATTATTTTGCTTGTTGGGCTTGTACCTTACTCAAAGGAGCTGACTAAAAGAGTAAATTAATATTTTATTGGATAATTTTGTTTTATTGAAAAATATTTATATTTAATCTTTTTAACAAAAAAGAAATTATTTTTGTGCGTTATGGCTGTGTTATTGTGGTAAGGTGCGTCAACACGAGCGTCTGTTCGGCGTGTTGCTGGCCCATGAGGTGGAGTTGCAGCGCGCCGCCGCTGCCGCCGCCGCCGCCGCTGCCGCCGTCGCCGCGGCGTCCGGGCAGCCCGAGCCCAGCGCCGCCACCCCGACACCTCCCTGGGATGGAGACCTGTGCGGCGCAGCTCAGACA
This sequence comes from Athetis lepigone, assembly GCA_033675125.1. Lineage (NCBI taxonomy): Eukaryota > Metazoa > Arthropoda > Insecta > Lepidoptera > Noctuidae > Athetis > Athetis lepigone. Next base: position 9,087,979 of record CM066215.1, read on the forward strand.
CTACTTCACCAACACGCTATACAGGGCGACCTCAGCGCACTACAGGCGTCTATTGCACGTTTCGCTGCAGCTTGCAGACTCAATGCTGATGCACCTCTTGATCCTAAGTAAGTGTTATTTCTGCTGTACTGATGGCTGCTAGTATTTTAAAGGTGACCAGTTGAGTCAAAATAAGGGCAAGCCCAAAAGGTTTTCGCAATTAATATTTACCAGAAAGCCGCTTAGACACGTCCCAAAATCTAATAACGTTTTAATGTTATATTGATAATAGGTTAATCTTTATTTATTGGTAAGCTCATAATCAACTTGTTATTGCAAGACGGACTTCCGGCTAATATGAAAGGCATGTCACTAGTTTAATTAATAAAATATATTTGTTGAAGGTACATGCACAAGTTGCTGATAGAGTTGGAGCGCGCATGGTGTGCTTGTGAAGCGATATCTGGAGGTGGAAGCGGGGACTCGGGGTCGGGAGCTTCTCGCGACGAGGAGCGCTGGCTTGCTGACTGCTTTGGCGAGTACGTCGACCGAGCGCTGCATCAACTGCGACTGCATCGAGACTTGTACCCGGTGCTGCATCAGTACAGCATCAACAAGTTAGTAATTTTCGGACTATCTGATGAACATAGTTATAAACGTTTACAAACCTTACGATAGTTTAGATAAGTTTAAAAGATACAATTTAAAAGAGACAAATTTGTTGAATCTTAAATTAACATGTTTGAAATTTTGTACTTACAAGAGTTTAAAATAATCGAACGTAGTACGGAATCAAAAAGAAGTAATCCAAAATGTCCTTTGATCGATCTAGGTCATGTTGGGCATAATCAAACCGTCAAATTTATAAAATTTAATTAAAATCTATTTAAGTAGTAAAACCACTGTGCAATGGTTGATAATGGCGCTAATTCTCTTGTACACAAACTTCTCTAAATTTAAGTTAATAAGTGCATCTCTCTCTTTCCATTTCTTAAAGAAAAGGTCAGGAGATACATTTTAGTTTAATCCTGTCAAATTAGACAGCGCCTGACGAAAATTGACGTATATTTAGACGCCATGTTTTTAAATCGCGTCTAAATTATCTATGGAGTGTCTAAATTTGACAGGACTTAACTAATATTTTATCTTCTGTCCTTTTCTTAATTAAATGGAAAGAGAGAGATGCACTTAACTTAAATTTAGTGAAGTTTGTGTACAAGAGAATCGGCACCAATTTCTATTAATGATCTATATTTCTTTTTAAAACTTGATGATGGATTTCTGTATTGGAATTGTATTTCTATTGACTTCCCCTGCCTATTAAGTCGTTCAATGCGAGCTCTTATACGCTCGAGATTCGATTTATTTGTACTCGTGGAGTCTGCCTAGATAAAAACCTCTTTTTCCGATCGTATTTATGTATTCAACACTACGAACCAATTATCACTCGGCACTTATATGTATTTATAGACAAATCATAGTTCGAATAGATTAATCTTACTCTGTTTACCATTTTCCTTTTCTTTCCCAACTATGTCGGAGTCGGCTTTCAGTGTAACCGCGTGCAGCTGAATACTAATACGTTTTACGTGGAACGACTGACTTGCACAACCCAGTTACTGTTAACACGATACCCTTTGGTAAGACGAGTTGTCGGACTTCCGCCCTTCTGACTACTCGTAGCTACAGTCAAAGATCTACGAATGTCAGATAGGAACGGACTTTCCGATGCACAAAGAGAGCATTTCTTGAAGTTTATTTATTACGGTCTTTGTTGTTCTTATACATTAAAATTCCAAACGATTTTCATCTCTTTTCATGATATTTGAACATTAAAATGGCCCTCTCTTTTGTTTTGTTTCCGATTCCTATTATTTATCACTCCGATCCCCAACCTTATTTCTGAAAGTGACATCTCTTTATAAAGCTCCAACTTTTGCATGACTTGAGTTGAGATATTCGGAAAACATTCCGTTTTGATTCACTAATCGCCTGCCCAGCTCCAGTAACTCTTCACACTAAATCAATATTGCCTAATATCTAGGCATAATAAATCAGACTTGATGGGCTGTTAACTGTTGCGTGCAACCTATACCTCAGGAATAAACAAAATAAATACCATGTTTCTTGACAAGTTTACAATAAAATCTACCCTTGTAATCTTTAGGGTGTTGGAATAATTGATTGAAGCAGGTAAACACGACGACTACGTGTTGGGTCGTATACCGTCGGCATTAATTTAACCTAACTACGATAAAATGTCGCTTATGATTTATTTGGATTATTAATTACACGGCAGCGGTACCTATGTTCCAACTTAACATATTCAACAGAGCATAAATTATTAGAATATTTTGGGCACTGAACACTTAACCTCATAATTATACAGTACGGAATGATATAATTATTCATGAATTAATTCATTGGTTGGTGCTATTGTATTTATGATAAGCGGTAATGTAATTAATATATCTGGAAGATAATATATTGGATGGACCGACAATCATCCCTACTATAATATTATAAATGCGAAAGTAACTCTGTCCGTCTGTCTGTTACGCTTTCACGTTTAAACCACTGAACTGATTTTAATGAAATTTGGTACAGAGATAGAGTTGACCTTGAAAAAGAACATAGGATAGTTTTTATCCCGAACTTTTGAAGAGTTCTCTTGAAAACGCGATATAACCGACATCCACGCGGGCGAAGCCGCGGGCAAAAGCTAGTACACAATAATTTCCAATGAACATCTTTGTGTAGGTCCACTATGCACTGTTAACGATGTTTTTCACTAAATATAAATATGCTGGGACAACTCACACACGGTCATCTGATCCCAAGTTAAGCTCTGCTTAGAGAGCTTGTGTTATGGTAACCAGACAACTAATATACATACTTATATTATAATTTATAAATGCATACATATACATATTATAGATAAATTACACCCAGACACAGAACAAACAATCATGCTCATCACACAAAGTTTGTTCTGGGTGGGAATCGAACCCACGACCTCACGACAGTCAGGGCTACTAACCACTACACCAACAGGCCCGTCACTACCAACAAAAGAAGTAACTTAATTCATACAAGTTCTTACTTGAGGTCATGCTCTATGTTGTTGTAAATGTCTAACTATGAAACTTAATTAAGAAGGTGGTTGTTAAGGAGACCTCTAGAGAAACCCTTCAAACACATGAACAGCGCATTTCCCCTATAGCATCAATTTCTTATCTCATTACAACAGTTATTCTGGAGCTACTGATATAAGTTGTATAATTTCTTAACATAATAATCATCCATAGGTATATATACTATCTACCTAAAATTAATTTCCCTGTACTTAAAACTTCAGAATTGTAGGTACTTGCACTAACTCTAATTGCTCGAGAAATAGCCGCAGTTAGGTTACATAACTACTGCGACGAATTACCATACCTACAAAGTAAGTAGTGACCAATTAGTATCATTATACTCTGTGCAACCTGTCCCTAAACATCACCAATAGGCGAGATGACAAAAAAAAAGTAATTAGTCCGTCAGTTAGATAATCAAAAAATTTGGGACACGTATTTTTTTCTTTTTTCTCGTAAACAGAAAATGACGACAATACAGTGCGTTGAAGTTTCGTGAAACGTCACGCCTTTGTATAATTTTTACTCAGAAGTGACGTCACAAGCCCCCTCTCCGGAACTTTGATGCTCTTTATCTTTGTATTTTGTTATTAATTTGATCAAGCAAAAAATATGTATCCTGTATTTTTGGACTGTCTAACAGACGGACTAAACAGAATGTCATTCTTTTGATGTAGTCAACATCCCTATTCACCATGTCTAATCATAATCTAGTTTAAAGCTTAGCTGTCGAAGTCTTCTTCAGTTATGGTACGTGAACGTTCTTTTTCGTCTCCACCACAATTTTATATTTTACGAAATAAAAGTAATAACGACTAAGCAATTCATTCAGACACCTACACTTTTGTTTTTTGTAGCACTTCAGCATACCTTGGTCTTTGGCAGACGAGAAGATAAGCTTTTCGAAGTGAAAAAATTATCCAATTAGGTTGAGTAGGCACTTTCAAGATTACTTACTTCAAGAACAAACAATATTTCTTTTCTTTATTATATTCGATCAGACGCGGTAAGGTATTAGAAAGCCATGTTTTACATGAAGAAAAGCCATTAAATATCTTCATCTTAGCCGTGAGAAATGGAGGATTGGTTTTTTTTTATTAGTTCCTTTAATTTAGACTTTTTGTTTAAAATATGTGTAAAACAGGATTTACCCCAGAAAACTGACGTGTTTTTTCAGCTTCACCCTACATAAATTTAAAACTTGCATTCTTCATGAGCAAAGATGTTTGCTATTAATTTCACGTCACTGAGCCCAAGGAATTTGGTTTTGAGGTAATGAATTTTTTTATAATCCCTGCCCAAGTGCCTGTGGCGTTTACAAATTATTTTATACTTAAACCTCAGCTTTGTATGTAGCGGTGGTAGAAACATTGAACTGAAACTACCTAAATTGTATTTATTTACTATAAAATGTGCATATGGTTTTTAACCGACTTCAAAAAAAGGAGGAGGTTTCTCAATTCGACCGTATATATGCTTTTTTTTATGTTTGTTCGCGGATAACTTCGTCGTTTATGAACCGATTTGAATGATTCTTTTTTTGTTGGAAAAAAGACATTTCCAAGGTGGTCCTTTTATAAGAAAATCAGGGTTTGAAGGTAGCAGACCAGAGAAATCGAGGGGAACTTTCAAAAATCGTAGGGGTGACTAGTGCGTTTGTAAGTTTTTCATTAAGTATTTTAGTATAGCACTACAATTTAATAAAGATCTGGAGTAGATCTGATGATGGAGCCGAGAGACAGTCGAGGGAACTCCTCAACAATTCACAGCAGCTACCTTGTGTTTGGGCTTGATTAATTTGTATTGATAAGAACTTTACACCTAGATGGGTTGTGACTGTATTAGGGGTCTGATGATGAAGACGAAGGATAGTTCAGGGAACTCTTCAACGGTTTACAGTAGCTTCCTTGTGTTTGGACTTTATTCATTTAAATTGATGAGAACTTCGCACCCATATAGGTTGTAATGAAGGTCTGCAGTAGATCTGATGATGGAAACCATATACAGTCGAAGGAATTCTTCAACGATTTACAGCATTGAAGTGTAACATAGGACAACAACTACCTACTCGTCATGCTGATGCGTCAAACAAGGAAAATGAAGAGATGACACTAAAAAGTAAAAAATAAAAAACTTTTTTCAAAAAAATAATAACCGCCTTCAAAAACTAAAAACACAAAATAACCAAAATTTCGGAAGTCGGTGGCTTCTCTTCTGCCAAGGCGGTTATTATTTTTTTTTTAAGTTTTTTTTAAAATACCTTCCCAAACTTTTGCTACATGTGTCAATAATCAAAAATATACCACAATAACTAATAGAAAACAAATACTGTCGCTCTAAAACTTTTTAACGATATAACTTGTATTCCAATATTGTACAAACAATTCCATACTATCATTCTATCCGTAGGATCCAGTTTTGTACAATCGATAATATCTAAGCTAAATAAAGCAGTGTTCGGAGTTAGTGTCTTAAGAAAGCAAAAATATGTTGAATTTTGACAATTCATGAAAAAATAAAGTAAACAATAATTAAACAGATTTAGATTTAGCGTGTTAACCACTAACTGTTATACGTAAATCGTATTTTTACTTAAAGGAGGTTTTCGTTGTGGACCAACTTGTCTAGTTATAGTTAGATGACTATATTCTGTGCGTGCCTATTATTACTTTACCCGCGTTTAATAGCTAGCTTTTAAATTTCAAATCACCAATCAATCTAAATTGTGAACTCTAAAACGGTTCCTTCTCAGTTGACACTATTCATTTAGTTCCGACAGGTATTGTGTTAGTGGTTATATCATTTAAATGGATCTGGTAACTTTAAATTGAGTTATTGTCTTTAGACTGGAGTATCTGCTGCGATGTTTGAGCCAGCTCTCACAAATGAAGGCTTTCTGGCGATGCTGTCCATTTAACAAGGAAATCAGGCGAGTAGAAACATGCTATTATTATTTATATACCCTTTCCTCTTTTCAGTTGTCATCCAAATGAATTTCACTAATAGTATTTGGATTTCATAGTGCAGATTTGTGTGTGTGATTTGAGTTTTAAGTATTGGTGTTTCGTTAACGAATTAAGATTACAAGAATTCTAGTATTCTATCTATATTGGGTGGATATAACGTCTCTCTCGCCAATAATGTTTTTCGTCTTGGTATGCATAATTAAACTGTAACACTGAAGTTGCCTACATAATTACAGGGCACAGAAAAACTTTAGACATGAGCATTAGATAAGATAGCAAGTAAATTATTCGGAAGCGGCAGCGCGGCTTCATAGTTCTCAGAGCATTTTTCGCGAGATTAAAGTCAGCTTGCCACCCTCGCCAAATGAGTTGGGGGAAAGGATCTAGCACAGCATTTTCTAAATAATTGCCTTTGCAAATGGGGACGTTAAATAGCTGTGAAAATGAATCTGTGTGGTGTAGCTAGATTAGACTTTTTAAGGCTATTATGTTGTATATTTTAAAAATGAGATTTCAATTAAACTCGTACAGAAGTTTTGTGAAAGTTCATATTGACCATTTCATAACTCTGTCTAATACCAACACCAATTAAAATAAGGACATCCTTCACAAACTAAAATCTTCTATTAGTTAAAAAAGACTTGGTCCCACACACATACACTCTTAAATCCAGCTGTCTCATGTGTACGTATAGATCCGCAACACAAAAGTCGACAGTTACTTGACCAATAACCTTGACAATAACTATTGACAATAGGAGCGAGATTGTGGGCGCCCTCCGCAAAGGCACATCGGAGTGGTACGAGGCGCTGTGCGGACAGGACACGCATTCCGAACGTGGGGAGGACCTCGTGAACCTCATCACGCTCATACAGATCGACCTGCAACAGGGACTCACCTACTACCATCCATTGTTTGAAACGTAAGTTTCGTAATAAGCAGTTGTAAGTTCTCTATCACTCAAACTTTTTGAAGACAACTATTAAACAAACACATACTCTATTGCTAAAAATAAAACTGTTTAAGCAGTTCATTGCATAAAATGTAATAAAATTGAATTTGAATAAGTACTGCGACCGCCTTTTTCAGATTGATCGATAGACTGATTTTTTTTATTTATTTTCATAGTAGGTATGTTTAATAGAACCTAACAACAATAAAAAAAAATATACTTTCTTAGCAGTAGTATTACTTAAATGCTTTCTTCCAGTCGATTAAAACAAAAATACAAACATTATTTGCAAGTGTGCATCGTAGAACGTTTAACCTATGAGGGATTCAATTTCATCCTTGATTTATCTTTAGATTAACTTTAGCCTTCGCTTTAATCTTCTGGCTCGTACACTCTTATCTACGAGTCTAATTGCGGCTCAAAAGCTAACAGCCGGAACCAAAGCCCTTTGCCTAAGTTCCAAATAAGCGGTCTCGTAGAGGGCTCTTGGTTCGAATTCATCAAAATTTTCCTCCTTCAATAGATTTAATCAAGATTTAATCGCACTTTATTATCGTGGATAAAAGGAAAGGTTAGCCTTCGGTATGTGTTAATATTTATTTATCGATGTTCAACCCCGGGCGTACATTGTTGTCCGTGCTTCCATTCTTCACGATCATCAAGTGAAGGGAACTGTGGGCGGGAAGTGATCGAGTCCCAAGCGGTTTATGCTCTTCATATTTTCCGAAGTGCCGAAATATTACATGCCTTTTTGTTGCAGGACCAATAACGTGCCGTACTTCAGCATAGTTTTCAACCAGATAGACAAAATGGTAAGTGGAAAATTTGGTTATATCTCTCTCGTCGACTGTAACAACCTGACGGACTGACAGCGGTGCACTCGTATTCAGATATTGGCTAGCGCTGGATTTACTGAAACTAAAATTCTGACTCTATGTCTGTTATTGATGTGTACATGTTTTTTTTTTTCAACTTTCTACCCATGCACACAATATTTTTTGAACAAAATAAATATTATATGAAAAAATATACAGTGCAACCTTGATAACACAAATCTGAAAGAAATTAGTTAGTATCCGTCAATCAGTTAGTCAATATTTGTTACACTAAAGTTTGTTATATTTGTATAAGGTTAAACTTTTATAAATGTTGGCAAAATTGTTAGATATACCTAAATCATACTTTTCATGTATGTTTTGTAATGTTTGATAATTCGTTATAAAAAGGTTTCGACAAAAATATTCGATGTAAAGGTATTTTTTGCTTAAATACTTAGGTATGGGTAGTCTTAGGGGATTTCAAATGGAAAAAAGGTGCAGCGGAAGCTCTCAATATCCTTATTTTATTTCCGTGTTTGCCACATTTTTCATAGATTCTCCAATCCTATTGGGTATAGCGTGATGTTTTGAATACCCTATTTTTCTTGTAAACGCACTATAGAGACACTCATACTTATCTAGATTTTAGACTACAGACTCCTTACAGGAAAACCTTTTATTTGACCATATAATATCCAATGAGATTATATTCTCATTGGTCATTGGTTATTGGTCATTGGTCAAAATAGTCTAATACTATTTTGAATAGAACCTCATTAGATATTTTTTGATTTTATAAATGATGGTTGCTGGCCTTCTTTCTTCGAAAAAATTAGAAACGCCATTTGTGTTTCTTTTTTATTTCTTATTTTTCTCAACAAATAATGGCTGTCATCTGTTTTTGGGATATGATGGCCAGTTTTGAACGTAACTTTGAAGATGAGAAAACTCTTTCGTAAGTTTTATTAAATTGGTACTATAAAACCTATTTGATTGTTATCCTACTATATTCAAAGTTTTTGAGAATGTTTGTTACTTTTCTAAGCTAAAATCAATGAAAGTTTGCAATAAGCATATCGTATAGGCTACATAACCTCACACTACTACCCACGGGAGAGGAGCAGTAAAAAAAAGTCACAAATAAAATCAGTTCATCTCAATAGGTAATCGATAAAATCATGTTCTTTTTATAAGGATAAGAAATTTTATTTGGTCAAACATATTTAAGTATAAACAAATAGCAATAGTAGTGGTATATAAAAATAAAAAGAACTCTTTCTATTGTCTGTATAGAACATAATAACTATAATAAGCATTGTTATATGACCCACTTTACTGGCAAATGTTTTGAAAAATTAATTAAAAGCGTTTAGTCTAGTTGTCGTATAAAACATAAGCACAACTGGTAGTTCTCATAATGCATAAATAACGTGACGGGTGCATTCCGCACTAGATTCCCACCAACCATAACATTACCTAATCTTCCTAATTTGCATGGGTTTCAATATAATCATAGGAACTAATCAATCGCATAAACGGATGTTTTCTAGTTCTAGCAGAAACTATAAAAACAATATGTTGCAGTCAAAACTATTAAAACACTTAAAACTGCTTTTAACTCGAAAATCAATCAAAACTATGTGTCTGATTTAGCCAGTCAAAAGAGCTTTCGACTGCAACGTATAGACGTAATGTTATATTTATTCAATAAAACTTTACATCCATAAATTAATAATGTAATATGTGTGGGTTTAGATTAATCAGTCTACATCTTTTGCTTATCCTTCTTAATCTTATTCATACATCATCCTTAGATCCAAAATTAAAAGACAATAAAACTTTTATTATCTATGCAAGAACGGCACTTCTCTCTTAATAAAAACTGATGTGTAAACGTATAGAGGTATATACTGTCTCATTCTTAATGACATACATTAAGTAACTACTAACACTTAACTATGGATTACACGAGATAAAATATTGCGTCCTCGTACTCAGCACTTACTTAAGTCTGTACTTACACGTGTTACACGTTTGTTGTTCAACATTTAATACTACTTCTACTTTGAAATACTAATTAGACTCGCTAATCGCCATTTTAAGTTTAATCTAATCTACAGAAGAGACACATTTACCAACAGAGATTATTTTCAAAAGCCCTCTGGTATATCTAGATTGGTATCCAAAATACCTCATAGCTAATAAGATTATACATATAGAGAGTAAATTTTAGAATATGTATGTATCTATTTACTACCTAGCTGACCAGAGTTTTAACAGTAACCACACCTCCGCCTACGCAAAAGCAAAACTTTCTTACGAAATCATACCACCGCCTCCGCAAGTTTTTAGTAAAGTTGAATCGTAGCGAATCAAATAGATGCAGCTAAATATAGACTCGTAAGTGTAAAATAGCGGTATTCAGCTGCATCTACTCGTATTTGAGAAGCTCGTCTCGGTTACTATATGATCCAATTTCCCTTAGTAAGAAAGAATGGCTATCAGTCTTGCGGGTTTCTTACAATCAATCCCTCTTACTAGATCTACGACTGACAGGCGGGCCCAACAGCTTATCTTGCATTTCGAAGCTCGGACGTGTCCCGTTATTTAATGGACCGTCGCCCATTCGCCGACCCATCTCGGCGAGCGTAACTTCACCTTCGATTGACCCTTGAGGTTGTTATTACTTGGCGGCGAGAAGTGAGAGTGTTACCCTCCGCTTCCATAGGTCTATGGTCTATATCTCTACCTCTGCTAAGACGGGTTCCGTTACACCTGTATTAGGAATGCAAAATAAAGTTTATAATTATGTTATAGCTGTCAGAGGATGTGAGACAGTGCGTGGAGCACTGGGTTATAGAAGGCTGGTGTGGCGTCGTTGAAGAACCGATGTACGACGAGCATGGAAACGCTGGTAAGCTATTAAAATTTCATACAATATTACTCTTACTCCCACAAATTCTGAAAAAAATTGGCCAACTTACATATCGTCTCAAGGGTTTTCTATTTCTTACATGAGTGGTCCCAGACTATTTCCAAGTTATGACACGGCGATGCTATCGATAAAATGTCTGGCGAAAATATTTTCGCATAGTATCCACCTACCCCGTGATAACCTTTCGCTAAAATATTCGAGCAAAATATTCTACACTTTTACACAACATCTTTGCAGATAGTGCAATCAATACCTATTTATCACCTGAGTTTGCTTAGGTTCTAGCAACAAGTAGTAAAAATCTCGGAACTAGTCAACTGTATGCACAGAAAGTCGTGAAAAGACAAATACCGCGCATCTCTGTACTGACCTATTCAAATAGAAATGGTGGCTCCTGCACAGACCGACTTCAGAACTGTAACTATAAAGGCTGATATACTCACCCATATATTTTGAATATAAAACGTGTTGAAATAAATCTCCAGCTTCATTAATACATGCTTAAAAGTCACTGAAAGATGCAGAGTTTGAAAGGTCAACGCCGCTGGTATATTTTATCTATAAATATTTAGGTTATGAATTAATAACCGGAGTCCAGAGAGGTATTCAGTAACATCTGGCGCCGGCAAGCTTTGCGAGATGTAGATATTATTAAATATTTTGCTAAACCTGGAAAATGATTAGATTTAATGTAAAGGTAAAAGGTATTCGTTTACGTTTTTGCTCCTGTTTTACTACTGTGGAAATAAATTATTTAATCTACGGATTTCTACATTCATATTTGTTGCCATCATGACTTGGTTCGTTGCCCTCTCTTAATAAAATGAACCGCCTGCCATATTTCCCGTTCCGCCCGCTTTAGCAAAACATTTGACAGAGGTCCTAAAAACAGACAACCGGTTTAACAGTAATTGGATGACAGAAGATGTAAGAAGTGGGTCAAAATGATCAGCATCGGATTGGCAGCTCGAACGGTTCAGCAAAAAGCTACTTAGACTGGCATAGTACAGAAACTGTTTAATTCTAACAATATTTTTAGTAAAACAATAACAATTAATTTCATAATAGTGCACTGTTTAACTTTAAAGAACAGGATAAAGTTATATTATTTGTCGGTGAACACGATAATAACCCGTTGCATGTTGAAATAGAACTAAGCTCATTATTAAATAGTATGAAAAGTCGTCAAATATTCATATTTGGTGTACGAAAAAATGCTTTTTTAAATGAATCAATGTTAAATAATTTACTAAAAAAAATATCTGACTATTTTCCTAACTGTAAATATATTGACATGAGTTTTAACTCTACAAAATATGACATGTGTAATAAAATTAATCTGAACATTGATATCCATGATTACAATTCTAAATATTTAAATTACAATAACATTAAACGTATTTCAAATGTACAACTTACTCAAAACAGAAACAAGAATGTACTACACACAAGGAATCACCATGCTCCTTTGAAAGGTACTATCCCTTACTACTTTCAGTCGAATAGAGTTCATAGGAGTCCTAGTAGGGAAAATAAACAATCTATCCTTATTACGGAACCCAAAAAGGGACGATTCCATTTTATTTTCAGAAAATATAAAAAATCAAGTCCGTCGAAGATCAACTAAATTGTTTTCGTTTTTCCACGAGCACATAAAACGACTGACATTAAAATCTTGCACCAAAACATAGCGGGGTTCTGCTCAAAAAGAGATATTTTAGAAGTCAGCATTTCCGAACTTAATTCTAAAGATACTTTGCCTAATGTGATATGCTTATCAGAAACATTCATAAAAAGAGAGAAACGAACATAATAATTAAGATATCAGGGTATGTTCTTGCATCTTCTTACTGCAGAGATAAATCACGGGGTGGGCGAATGCATACTAGTACAAAATGTCATTAGGTACGTAGAACTCAATTATATCAAAAACTATTCCTACACAAACGTCTTCGAATGCTGTGGTATAGAAATCCCGAGTATTAAAACTGGTTTTAATTACTGTTATACCGCACTCCCAGTCAAATGTTGACACCTTTTTCAAACATTTAGATACCCCTTTTGTTTAAATTGTGTTTAGCACTAAGAAGAAAATAGTTTTGGTGGGTGATATAAACATCAATACTATTAAAACTAACAGAATAGTGACTACTTTTAACTGATATAATCACCAGCTACAACATGACTTTACATATTAAAGAACCAACACGTATCAATTCTTGCATTGATCATATGATGAGCAATATGAAAAACGTTTCAGGTGAAATCCTTCGGCTGGGATTATCAGATCATGACACAGCTCAGTTGCTACGTATACAACCACAAAAAAACATAACAAAACCGTGTAAAATGTATACCATAATAAAAGGGACCTAAGTGAAGAAAATATAAATAAATTTTACGAATGCATAAGAAATTTGTCCTTTAGCCAAGCATATAATGAAATTGATGTGAATAAATCATTTAATATTTTCCACCAAGAAATTCAGTTATTTTATGACTTGTGTTTTCCGTTACTTCAACAAAGGGTCAAAAATTATGCACAAGGTGCAAAATGGATTACGGAAAGGGATCAAACTGAGTAGCCCAACAAAAAGGTCGCTGCGGTTCATATTTTTTAAAATATGAACTTATGATAATCAACTAAAAATTAGAAATTACTCACAGTTGCTACGATTATGTATTGCAAAATCACAAAAAATATGCAATCACAATATTATAGCCGGATCAAAAAATAGGTGTAAAGCAGCGGAAGATTATAAATATGATTCAGATAGTAAAAATAGTCATGAGCACATACAAGAAAATTAAAGTTGAAAATAAAATGATTAGAGAACCAGCCGAAATTGCAACATATATGAATGAGTTTCTCTTAAAATTAACTAATACTGAAAACAAAAAAATTACTAATACTAATAAATTACATATTACCAATACTATCTTTTTGACGCCATTGACATTAAATGAAACAAAAAATATAATAATGTCTTTAAATAATACGAACGCTGTCGGTTACGATGACGTTGCAACCAAGGTGCTCAAATATTGTAGCAATATTATTGCTCCAATCATGACATATTTAATCAATCTTTCTTTTGAACAAGGTAAGTTCCCAGACGCTTTGAAAAAGTCGATTGTTAAGCCGCTGCATAAGAAAGGAGATAAAACCGATCTACATAATTATAGACCAATAACCTTAATACCAATACTATCAAAAATTTTCGAAAAATCAATGCATAAAAGGCTTCTCTCTTTTGCAAATAAAGAAAAGATCTTAAAATCAGAACAAAATGGATTTCAAAAGGGGAAATCAACGACGTTAGCTGCCTTTAACCTTACACAAACTATAATTAACAGTTATCGATAAGAAACTGCAGACTGTAGCAGTTTTCTTCGACATGTCTAAAGCGTTTGACTTTGTTTCGCATGAACTGTTGCTTAGGAAATTAGGGAACTACGGAATAAGAGGAGTTGCTTTAGACTGGATAGATAGTTATTTATCATCTCGCGAGCAATGTGTAGAAATAGTAGGTTGGATAAGCACTCTATAATTCAACACTACAGGTCCACATATCTAGTTAACAAATACGGCGTCCCACAAGGTAGCGTATTGGGACCTTTACTATTTCTTTTCTTTTCTATTAAATGACATACCAGACATAATAAATCATAAATGCACATTGTTTGCTGACGACATATCTATAGTAGTGACATCAAATAATCCAAAAACTGTTGACATGGAAATAAAATAAAACTATAAATTTATTATTAATGGCTTGACGATAATAATTTGAAGGTGAATTTGAGTAAGACTCACTTCATTACAATTCAGATCTAAGGGTAATCATAATTCAAACAGTTTTAAATGTTAAGTATAATGATAATGTTATAAAAGAAGCAGATAGTGTAAAATTTTTGGGGATAACTTTGGACAGATTTTGCGATTGGAAAAACCATATTGAAAATTCAGTAATAGAATAAACCGATTTGTATATGCATTAACAAGGCTAAGAAAAACCGCATCGTTGGATACTGTAATGATGGCATATCATGGTCACGTAGGATCAATTCTGAAATACGGTATTCTGATATGGGGGAATTCTACGAACATATCTAGAATATTCTTACTACAAAAGAAGTGTATAAGAGCTATTACTGGAACTCCTCCTTGGGGACTCCTGTCAACCTCTGTTCAAAAAATTAAATGTATTAACACTTGCGGGTATGTACATTTTTGAGATAGGTTTATTTGTAAAAACATATCCTGAAATATTTACGAGAGCATCGGAGGTTTTTCCTCGCAACAGGAGAAATGGAGATAGACTTATATTGAACTGTACACCAAAAACAACATTGTTCCATAAAAATTCATATGCTATGTGTGTAAAAGTGTATAATGCCCTCCCACAAAGTTTGAAAGATATTCCCCTGTTAAAATTTAAAAAGGTACTTAAACACTGGCTTATCGGAAAGTGCTACTATTCTATAAATGAATTGTTTTAACTTTTCCCCAGAGTGATATAGACTCACCCTAATTATGTGGTAGTGACTTTGAGGTTGTATTGTGACATTTATTGAAATATTTAGATTAATTATTGAGTGTTGTTTATGACTAATTGTTATTATCTGACTTTTATTGACATATTGTATTCTTAATGTAAATTCCAAATTATTTTAGACTTAAAATTTCACATGCTGATCACCAGCAAAATGGATGAGACTTACTAAATTAAGACCATTTGATGTACTCTATTTTATGTGGAATAAATGAATCTGAATCTGAATCTGAATCTGAACGTATATAAAGCTTGTTTTGTTTTGTTCGTCAGTATGTCTAGTGACAATAGCGAAGACGCTGCCATTTGAGGTGTTATCGGCGGTGCGCGAACTTTGCGCGGCGGCGTCTCTCGCGCCGCAACCGCAAACGCACCCGCACGCACCGCACGACCCGCCGCCGCAACTGCTTGATGCATACCTGTGAGTATATAAAACTACCTGAACACTGTAACTGAATAAGTAAATATATTGGGACAAATCACGGGCGGTATCTGATTTCAAACTAGACAGAACCATACAACTGATATACATTTAATACATAAATTACATCCAGACACAGAACGAATAATCATGGTCATCTCACGAAGATTTGTCCTGATTGGTAATTAAATACACGACCTGTGACTTAGCGGTTCATCATGAGAATTACATAATCCGTACTAATATTATAAATGCGGAAGTAACTCTGCCTGTCTGTCTTTTCTTTACGCCTAAACCACTGAACCGATTTGAATCAAATTTGGTACAGATATAGTCTGGTACCCGAGAAAAGATATAGGATAGTTTTTATCTCGGAAATCCCCCGGGAACGGGAACTATTAATCCACGCGGACGAAGTCGCGGGCAAAAGCTAGTACGTTATATGTTAAAATATTTGAAAGGTTCAATTTAGCTTCAAACCACCCAAATGAAATAAAAAGAAACGGATTCTACATCCATTTTGCCATGTTGTACGTAACATCCAAATTTTGCAGGAAAAATGAGTTCCTTATGCAAAATTACGGAGTGATTTCAAACCGTTCGAAATTCTATTTAAATCAGTTCAGTCGTCATGGCGTAATTGAGTTACAAACTTTACCATTTATGATATTAGTGTGATCACGAATCTTCGGAGATTACATTACGATGAATCGATTAGGTGTTCCCGGAACTTGTTCGAGAGTTGAATTTACAGTTAATCAAAGTGTCAGCTTTCGAATTGGTTTCCACATCTGCTATGCCTACTATAGTTACCGTAGCAGGGAACTAAGTTTCTTGTTACGCAAGCGTATGCATGTATTGTCATGTATAAGCTAAACATACGTATAAATTCCAAGAACCCATTCAACTGTTCAGCTCTCACATGTCACCAAATAGATTCACTGTTGCACAATTTCTGTTGGTCTGTCACATACTATGAATGGAGTGGGCCGTTAGCAATAATCCGTTTCCCTGCTAGTTTGCCGGCTCACGGATTGCTGCTGACAAAATGATTGATTAAAATTCGAACACAATGATGAAGGCGCCCGTTCTCGAACGAAATTGGTATTGATAAACAGAATTTGATGTCGGAAGCTCTTTCCAGATAAACTTTTGATTGTGAAAAAGGTCGCGAGCTGACTGCTTAGTTTAGGGTGCACCTACCGGACGCACCTATCGTGTCTATTGGAGGTTCTTTTAAAATCCTAACCTGTTCATACATGAAAATATACGCGTTTTAATACTACCGTGTTCTGATCTGACTCTGAACTCCACTAAACTACTGTGTTCGGAGTATATCGATTGCATGCCTAATACTGCGAGCTATTATTTAAACCGTCTTTTATAATGACACAATAAATTGTTTTTTTGAAATATTTTTAAATTAATAAGGACAGATAAAAAAGTACCTAACTGTGTATTTTTTTGT
This sequence comes from Athetis lepigone, assembly GCA_033675125.1. Classification (NCBI taxonomy): domain Eukaryota; kingdom Metazoa; phylum Arthropoda; class Insecta; order Lepidoptera; family Noctuidae; genus Athetis; species Athetis lepigone. The sequence goes on from CM066215.1 coordinate 9,105,211, forward strand.
TTACATATAGCATTATTTATCTATATATATAAAACAAAGTCGGGTTTGTTACAACACTTATAACTCGAGATCGGCTAGACAAATTTTCATGGTTTTTGGTTCGTTGGATTTGTCCCCGCCCCGAATAGCAGAATACATCTTAAAAATAATGAAAAATGGACGAGAACATAATTATAAAAGATGAATCATTTTCCCCTATAGTTAATTCTAAATTCAATTAAAGATTTAAAAATTAAGAGAACAATAGTACTAGGAGCGCAGTAATGTGAAGTGATAATGTGAGAGATTTAAAATACTGAGATACTTAGTACTTAAATCAATCAAAAGTACTAGGCGCGCTGTTGTGTGAAGTGGTTAATAGAAAATGTGAGCGCAATTTTAAGAAAATATATGTTTATGAACTTAAATAATATCCACCCATACTAATATTATAAATGGGAAAGTGTGTCTGTCTGTCTTTTTTTTTTTTTATTATTACATATGGGCTTGCTCTTGGTCCCAGACTAGCCCGAGGGCATAGACGGGGCCTACGATGGTGCGAGCTCACCCAAAAGATGCCTATGCACTCGTCTCTTGAATACATCCGGGTTATATGCATTTGGGAACACAGACGCCGGCAGGGAATGTCTGTTTGTCTTTCTTTCACGGCAAAACGGAGCGACGAATTGACGTGATTTTTTAAGTGGAGATAGTTGAAGGGATGGAGAGTAACATAGGCTACTTTTTGTCTCTTTTTAACGCGAGCGAAGCCGCGGGCAAAAGCTAGTGTTTATATAAAACTACCTATAAAAAAGCACTTATTTTACTATTTTATTATTGCACCAAGACGTACCTATTTCTTACAAACGGTATGTTATAAGTGTTAACTGTACAATCTTAAAAAAAAAACTGTATCATATAAAATATTCATTGTAGTGAAAAAGAGCAAACTTTATTTATTTCGATTCCCGAATGCGAGCGCAAAATGAAAAAAAAAACAAAAGCTTAATCAAAATTCTCTTCAACGTGCTGTTATTTGTATTTTAGCTTTTGTATCTTGGCTCAGTTTAAAGTAAATACATGTCAATGCCAAAAAACACACACTTCGCCAGTTAAAAAAGTGCAATATACAGTAACAGCTATACTGTTGCAGTTACATAGGTGATTAAAAAATCATAATCTCTAACTTTTAAAGCCTATAGTACCATGATTCCTCTATGTTTTATAATTTCCCTTCCATTTTCTTCTGTCGAAACAGTCATATAACTTATATCAAACAATTTTGAGGTATTAAAAAGAATTCCGTGTTTCTTTTTTCTTTTTTATACTTCAAACTACTTATAGGTTTTTGTCCAAAAAATGAGTTTTATAAGTCTTGTTATACAAGGTGTATTTTTGGTATTGCTTAACCCGTTAGGAGATGATTCTACCCATGAAAACAAACAACTTTTGTTATGGAACCAACTCTGAAATCGCGAAAAAAATATCAGCTGTTTCTAAGAAAAGTTCAATGCCCTCGGACTATAATGTATGAACCAGCTGATATTTTTTTCGCGATTTCAGAGTTGGTTCCATAATGAAAGTTGTTTGTTTTTATGAGTAGAATCATCTCCTAGCTGGTTGAGCAAGACCAAAAATACACCTTGTATAAGAAGTCTTATCAAAAGCTGTGCGGATGAAGTGGAGTAGAGTCTACTAGCAGTGTTCACAGTAGTGCGCGGGTTGATAATTAGTAGTAATTAGCAGCAAAGCGTTAACGTAGTTAATAGCGCGACGCGACAGACTACGTTTCGTTATGGTAATGTTATTGTGGCCGCAGGTGGTTCGAGCCGTTGATCGATCGGTGGCTCGCCGTCACCAAAACTATGGCCCTGCAGAGAGTACGAGCAGCCGTCGAACTTGGTAAGCTCTCACGTCATTTCTTATTTGTTACTTGTAGCTAGCATTAGTTCTGTCACGTTCATTTTCAGATGTGTCTAAGTATACGGGTTAAGCCCGAGGGACGGGCGGAGGAAAAACTCCGAAATAATAAAAAACCTTTCCTAACGTTGTAGGCATCTTCAAGGCGTATTGTGTAGTCATGTCCACATAAGTTAGGACTTGCCTCTGTTTTTATTTTGGAAAGTTAACTATAAGAACTTTCCGCTTGGAGACAGGTGTTACAATATGAAAATGTTGACCAGTCTGTTACCTGATTTAGAACTCCATTAATAACTTGCAAGTATTGTAGAGAAAATAATTATATTTTCATTTTAATTTACTGCTTAAACTATATTTGTGTTAACAAACTGGTGTCAGATTCGTTCCAAGCATTAAAAGTAGATTTTTATTACACAAAATGCTACAAGTGGCCAATAAATATATCATAATATGTTTAAGGCTCATTAAGGAATATTACAATTACGAAAACACTTTTACGGTAAGTACGTATGAAAATTAATTAGGTCAATTTACTTAATTGGTTGTAAACACATAAAGTGTATCTTGATTTACAAGCCGTAATTAAAATAATACACTTAAACCATGTATCTAAGAATTAGGCAGAAACACCTATCTTCTTGAATTTTAAATCAAAAAAGATACTTGAACCGGTATTCTAGTTAATATCTATTTAAAAAAAACCTCTAGGTTGCAATCTATCTTTGATATCAAATGAAACTGTAACCTAGACCAGTATTAATAAAAGTGATTTTCGAAAAGACAGTGTAATTGTTGTGAAGGCAAAAGGCGAAGGTTCACACCCCGCGTTAGGGCGGCCGCCATTTAGATAAACATCGAATTCTAACTGTGCCGTAACACGAAACGTTTTATAGGACCGAGACAAATAAAGGACTGCTTGTAAATTGTTATGATACGTATAGATGACACTTTAACCAAGTCTTCAAAAATTATCAGAAATATAAAAGAACCGATCATTTTTGGAGTCTCTGGGCAGGTCAGGAACGTTTGGAATATAAAAGTGTACCTCAAGGAATTCGACAACCACAGCATATTTCTCTAATATATAATTTCTACAATTCACAAGTTCTATGTAGGTACAGACAGACTATCATAAAATATACTTGTACTACATGTAACGGATATTACGAGTATGTTTATAAAAGTTGACAATAGAGTAGATTTTCCTTTGACGTTGGGCTCCTTACGTTTTTAGTTGAACTAAACGATTGTAGACTAATGCTTGCACTGCCGAGACATGTCCATTGAAATCTTTGTGCTTCTCCCATCTAGAGAACATGTTATTAACCTTCATGGTCCTCGCACAATTTGCTAATGTATGTAATTGACTTTAAAGAGACTTTGACCTCTGAGTTTGTTTCTTCTAAGAGTAACTGTAAGCACACCCTTGGGGCCGGTGTGCCTGACGTTTGCTTAAAATAAGCAAAAACAATATTGAAGTGCAAAAGTCTCATATTTAACTAATTTATAAAATAAATGTCATTTTACCGATTAGGAAAGGTTTGCCAAGTCCTTCTCCCTGAGATTTAAATAAGAATCGACGAATAAGAAACTCGATATCAAAGTAAATGACCAATTATAAAGATGATATTGAATTACAAATTGATTGCTAAAGAACCAACCAATCTTTAATTGGTCCTTAACTGACGGTAATATCGAATTCACAGGAATTGTTATTACTTTATTTTGGTTCCGCTCTCGGCTGTACCTGAAGGTTCTTTTGTGCTGTTCCAAACAGGACTTGTTTGATTTTTTAGTATCAACATTTACTTTCGTATTTTTTTACTGGGAAGATAACATCGTAAAATTTTATAGAACCTGAAATCGTGTAGTTACCAGAAAACATTTTTTTTCAAAAACATTTTTTTTTTTACCTAGATCTAGATCAAGAATTTAATCGAAGCTCAAAAGCTTTGGTGAAAATTTAACATGAATAGAGCTTACCTACTTGCTTAATTTAATGTTAATCCTTTTATTGGCTAACAGGTACAAAAGTTCTCTTAATGACTTTTATTCAAATATGATGAAATGAACAAATCGCCGAACATTTTTAATGTCCATAGCTACTGTATGACCGCCACAAATTCTCGACCTTCGAAACGCCTGGAATTATGACCTTCAGAAAGTGTCTGGCTATAATTAATAAAGGCACCGCTACACAGAAACGATAAGGCAGACTATTGTAGATAAATACAAAGAGTTCTTAATAAAGATGCATTAATGTTGCTGTGTGCAAGCCTAAATGCCTGTTGTAGTTGAGAACGCTTTTGGAAATATTCTATATTATATAAAATGGTGGTCTATATTATATAAAACTGACTGAATGATTGTTGATAAATCAACGTACAGCCCAAACCTTTGGCCCTAGAGATGTGAAGCTATGAATGGTGTATTTTTTGTGAAGAGTAGGTAGCCACTAAAAAAGGATTTTTGAAAATTCGACCCTCTGAGAAAACTAATACTGGATGGAAATTCGACATCCACGCAAGCGAAAGCTAGTAGTATTACATAACACTTAAAGTAAGTGAGTAAGGTATGTTTTGCAAGCATCTGATACCTGAAAAAGGGATCACTGAACATTCCCACTACGCATACCTTCTTAATTACATAATTCTTCTATATACATATTCTCAAAGCCGCCAAGCCACAATGATGAAGGTCTAACGCCTCTGGGATCTTTGACCAAAAAGATTATACCAGTAACATGACCTTTCTAAACATTGTTGATTGTTCATTTTGATTTCATTGAGTACCTAGAATAATGTTGTTGTTTATGAAATATAATGTTGTGTATATTAATATGAGAGGGGGCCATTGAACTGTAGTGGGAGAACGATAGGCTATTATTATTTTACATGAATACTACTGTTGCCCGCTATTTTGTCTGCGTAGAAGTTAGTGTGTAATTTTGGAGATTAGCGAACACATACGTACAGACAAAGACAAAATATTGAAATTATAAAATCTACTTTTTGGTGTTTTGTTACTCTTCAAAGAACTTTATTGATTTACCTATTATATTTACTAGCGTTGGCCCGCGATTTTTGGCACGTAGAAGTAAAAAAATGTTTTAATCACATATTGATATGCATTTTTGAATAGGTTTGATATTCACTTATTATTATATCTATGTACAGATTAATATTTTCTCTTTGTAACGAACATATTACTTTCAGATCGGCCTGTGGAGGGTGAACACCTCGTGAAACACAGCACTTCGTCAGTAGACACTGCAGCTTGGTAAGTCTTATGTGGATTAGAAAATTCAAACGTTATCTAATGACGAGTAATAGAGTTCGACACACAAACTTACCATAAATTGATTAAGTGTAATCAAAAATCCACCATATTTGTTTTATGATCCCTTAATATCAAAATCTCAGTCAGGTCTATTTATCTATGTCCACTTTTTTTACTTGTAAAACCTTTTAATTGGCCTTATTAATGTTATTTGCAATTGAACACGTTCAGCTGTTAGTTTCTAAAAAATAATAAAACAAAATAGAATAAAAATAAATAAAATAGGCTAAAAAATTATTACGCAATTGTTGTTTGGCATAGTTGGCTGTATCAACATAGGAACTCTCTTCTTGCGTAATTGGAATGGTTACACAAAATACGTGGAAATAATCAGAGAAGCGTACGTGCATACAGATAAGAGCTTACGTGATATATTCCAGTCTACTTGGAAATGTTTAAAAGCTCCCCTCGCTGCGAAGCGTATTGCTTTACACTTTAGTGCACTCATAAGGTTATTCCTACAAAATGTACCTTTCAAACAAACTTGATTTACCCATTAAAGAGATTACAATAATACTGAAAGTTTTGATGACGACAGCGACTACAGCTGGGTGCACTGCCAGCACCCAGCTGTATTAGTGAATTCTATGAAAATGCTGTTTTAACGCTGTCAACAAAGATAGAAGGGTTTTCATAGAAACACATAAAAACATGTCACTATGGTAAGTCAGCACTGCCACTACCGTAAGCCGGTCTTTTGTCGCTTTAACATAAGCAATAGACTATCCATGTACTAAGTTTTTCGTCAGTATGTACTGACGAAAAAGATCGTCAAACCATTATATTATGCGCCCTTGATCGTGCCATTGCTTGAGTTTATGCGACCCTTTTCGCCCGTTTTATTCTTAAAGTTCGCACGGGTGAAAAAGGCTTTAAGTTAGAGAACTTACCCGTGCCTATCGCACTCTTAAGATTTTGGACGTTTTGGTAACTGTATTATATAAGTATTTGGAATATGTAACTTACCATACACAAACAAATTGAATATAATACATAATTGACTTTAATAATTTTAATACACATTATAATACATATTTACCAATAATACCACATTCTTCACGCTGGTTAAGCCTAGAATACTGAAGTAAAGCTTTACCGGCACATATTATTTTAACTTGGTCACTGTTATCTGGCTAAAAATGAACATAGCGGCCCGAGCCTTTGTTTAAATAAGCTTTTTGTCCACGAGGTGACCCGCCGAGTGTCGGGCTTTCGTAACTTTTTTGCTTTCATGTTATATTTTTGTCATTCATTCGGTAGATAGGGCCATTGCGTTAACAATATAATTATGTTCTATTAGACGCATAATATCTTAATCTGTTGTAAGGTCGGTAATTCTAACAAAAAGTAAAACATTAGCAACACTGTTTTATATAAGGTAACAAGGGTTCAAAATATATGTATAAGTAACATTGAGTTATAATGTACTACGTACTAGAGGAGCTATTTCAAACAAAATGTGCAAATGGCGCGTAATTTGGTGACAGCGGAGCATGCGCAGTGCAAGCGGGTGCCATAGATAACACCAATGCGCGCAGATGCGACATATTTTTGAAGTTGACTTCTATAGGCTTCTTTTATATTATGTGCATTATGGGTATCGTTATAGAAATAGTTATATTTAAAATAAGAAATGTATAACATAAAATTATGTGAAAAATAATAATAATAATATAACAAAATTAAAAAAATATATATTGAAAGGATATTGAGGGAGTGTATAGATTGTGTGAGATAGAGTATCAAAGTGTCGGTCAGTGTATACGTGGAACTTAGCAGAGGCAAAATTAGTCGGGAAGTAGTGAATTTAGAAGAAACATAAGTATTTTTAGTTGCCTCACAATATCTTGTATGATATTATATAAATAAAACGAATTTAAAGTGTAAAAATTTTAATTCCCATAAAATAATATAAGTACTCTTCTTGACTTTGCTGCGATTCTTCTGAATAAATTTAATCCATAATTCTTTAGTACTAGGACACGGCCGACGAAACCTTAAAAAAATATATATTTAATAAATAAAAAATATTAATATTACTTAATACATTTTTTCTTAGGATTATTAATAACATTTTCTTGTTCGTAATTGTTTAACGTTACCCGACGATAGTGTCCATTCTGCGCATGCAACAAATATTTTACTCTTTGATATTAACATCAACATGGCCGCCGTCGAGGTGACTCGTCATACTTTCCAATAATAATTACAAATAATAAAATTAGGCATGTTTGAAAGATAATATTTTGAACTTACTGGTAAAAAATCACTCCTTGAATTTTATTTATATTTCTCAAACTGTTTCTCAATGCACACGAAGGCATATTTTTTGAACAAAACTTTGCACTCGAAATCGTGGCTTCGGGTTGCTGCAAGCGCTCGACATAGACTAAGTGAGTTAGGGTGCATGCACTCTAACTCGTGTTACAAAAAATTTAGTTGAGGTGACTCCTCTAGTACGAAGTACATTATAACTCAATGATAAGTAATCGTTTTTTTTTTATAAAAATAAATTAATCAGTTGTAATTTTATTTCTCGGATAAAAAATATCAGGTTTTGGCAAAATCAGCCCTTGGCCGAGAATAGTTTTATGATATAAAAACAAAAAAGGTTCTTGGGTTAGCCAGTCGCCTCGTCAGTTTTATTGCCTTACTAGCTTCTGCCCGCGGCTTCGCTCGCGTTAGAAAGAGACAAAAAGTAGCCTATGTTACTCTCCATCCCTTCAACTATCTCCACTTTAAAAATCACGTCAATCCGTCGCTCCGTTTTGCCGTGAAAGAAAGACAAACAGACAGACAGGCAGACAGACACACTTTCCCATTTATAATATTAGTATGGATATTAAGCATTTCGGCCAAAATCGAAACACATTGTTGTTGTAACAGCTTAGACTTAGGTCCCACGTCTAGACAAGGGACCTAAATCAAAGTTTCAGAACAGTTAATGTGTCGTTGAGTTTTTAAACTTCGTCAATGGCGTGCCTTTTATACAACCCGAGCCAGAGTTCGACTTGCACTAATAAGACGCCCGACACTGTCAACAAAACTTTAATAGCAATTTATAGGAGTGTCTTATATTTACTGGTTATTTCTTTTGCGATTTATCATCTTATTAATCTATCTGAATTGCCGAATATTGTTCCCTAGACACGCAACTGTACTTCATTTGACCGGTTGGACGGTCGCGACCACATGACAAATTTTTATACATATTTAAAAAGCTTGGTGCTGAGGGCTCTACCCTTCTGTTTTGACGTGGCGGTCGAAAGGTTAATAGTGTATACATTTGTTTGTTTGTGGTGTAGCCTGTACCACATGCGGCTGGTGTGGCGCTCTGTGGGTGGCGCAGAAGAGTGCACTGCTGGCGGCAGCGTACGTCTGCTGGAAGCGGCGTGCGCCACCGCGCTGCACTACGCAGACCTGGTGCACGGCGCGCTCGCAGACCAGGGCTACTACGAGAACCACGGTATGTACTCATACGCTGGGGTTGCGGAATAGTGCCAGGGTTGCGGAATAGTGTCGGGGTTGCGGAATAGTGTCGGGGTTGCGGAATAGTTCTAATCGTTATTGTAGCCCCGGAACATAAAGGCCAACCGAAGAAAGAAGGGTAGGTTTTAGTCAGTAAAAGTCAGACACTTCCTTTCGGCCCCGCCCAGGGTGGGAGAAGGGTGGTGGTTCAGGGTGGGAGAATCATTTGATGATTTCCCATACTCAAAAATGAGTATAAATTAAAATAAACAAATACTTTGGGACAACCGACACATGGTCATCTGATCCCAAACTAAGCAGAGGTAGTTCTATGGTAACCCGACAACATTTATAGAATATCTGGACATGTAAGTATATTCATATTAATAGAATAACTTATTTAAGCTTGGATTTTTTTCCATTAACACACGTTACATGTGACCACAGATATAGATTGACAATGTGACTCTAAAAGCACAAGCATAAACTTAGTTCATGACTTACAAGTAAATTATCACGAATCCTAACTTCAAATCGTTCTTTCCTATATCCGCGATATCTTGAATTGTATTATGAAAGTAGGTTGAAGATAAGCAATAATGTTAGGAAAATTTTACCTGAACAAATATGTCACTCACGAAATTGTCATCAACACTCAATTAAAGAGGGTTCGGCACCTATTACAAAATATTGTGTTATTGTGTACCTATCTAATGTATGTTTCTGCTATGTTAGTGAAAACCTTCTTTGTAATTCTAAGCTAAAACTTTTGTAAATGCGTCCGTATTTTTGAAGTTGGTTCAAAATAATGTTTCATAAAATTTCACCGCAGGTCAAAACAAAACGACAGAAGAAATATGCACGATCGTGAACAACTTGGAATACGTGCGCCGCTCTCTAGCCGAGTACGACGACGAACACATGTAAGTGCGAGCTAATCCCTGGACCGTGAATATTGCGCGTTCTACACTCATGACACGCTATGAAGCACAAACTTCATAAATTCCGCACAAACAAATATCAGTCTTGTGAGCACCAAGTTAGAGTTTCTATCAGCGTACACTTTACTACGCTAATAGTATAACTTACACAAATTGTTATGCAGCGATTGATAGAACATAAAACGCTCAGTTGCGCAGCGGTTCAAACAAGCGGAAAATAGTAACAGCGTAATATTTGTCGTATTAGACATGTCATTTATTCTAAAAATGGTCTTTTATACACGATACCAAACGTTTTATGTATTTATTTTTAATAGAATTGTGATATGATGAATTGTTGTAAGAAAGGTATGTTACCATCACACTAACATTAAAAATTCGAAAGTAACCCTGTTTGCTTCGCTTTCAAGCCAAAACTATTTAACCGACTTAAATGAAAATTGGTACAGAAATAGTCCACAGCCTGAGAAAGGACATAGGATAGTTTATATCCCAAAAATCCTACCGGAACGAGAACTACCCGGGTAAAACCGCGGGAGACAGCTAGTTGAGGCTAGTTGTAAATAAAAGCACCGCTTGCGTGCCGTGATACCAGTTGCGTCAATCATCGCACCTGTGACGAGTGCGTTCTGCTTTATGGGCTTGAAAATATAGTTCCATTTCCATTCCAACCATTTCGTCCCTCATTTATTAACCAAGCTATTACACTTCTGTTAAAATAAATTAAAGTAATTTTATTTTATATTATTTTATATAAGTTTTTATTTATTTTCCATTTAACAGTTGAATGAATAACATAAACGTACATACGTTTTCAGGTTAACTATGCCATTTTGTAATATTAAACTATTTAAAAAGAACAGCACACTTTTCACAGCTGTCTTTTTTACTTTCCTTACAAACTGAAACAAAATGATCAAAATTAAGTCAATTTGGTACTAGAACTGAAAACAAACAGACATCGGAAAACCTTTCGCCAGGGGGTACGGCGCTGAACTACAAATTGTTTAATAATGTTGTTATTGTAACATTTGTAAGTGAATAGCTTTGCGTAAGCTCCTGAACGTTTGTTTGTACGCAAAACATTCAGTTTCATGCGCCACACAGCCATTCCGAAGTTTTAGTGGTCCTTAAGAACAAATCGCCCCGGGATATAGCCATCTCGTGTTAATGGCTGAACTTGCCTGAATAAACAGCTGTAGAAAATCTTTACACATTTTACGACGAGTACATGAGCAAGTACTTACAAGTTGTAACATAAATACTTAACACGGAGTTACCTGTAAATCTAATTAAAACTAAAACAACTTGATAACTATCGCAGTTTCAGTAGGCACCTAATTGAAACTCAATCACAAGTTGCTTCCTCACATTACGAATTTAAGATCTTTAAAATCAATGGATACCTGAAAAGTGAAAATAACAACGTGAAAATACCTCGATGTTAACATTTCAATTACGTATCCACTGACACACCAATTACAATTTTCAGTTGCATGTCATAACTTCTGACACGCGCTAATGAACATTTCGCTTTGAATTAAATGAACATTGAAATAATATTCTGTGTTTTGCCAGTTCAAAGGTAAAAGCTGCTATCAAAGACTGCTGTGAGCTTACAAGAATGTTCACATATTGTTGAGCATTGTATCAATAAACTACGCTGTGTTTACACATTCCTATAAAAATGAAATTGAAAAATCCGTAACTTACTTTATTAAGAAAACTGTGTAACATTATTGAAACATAATGGCATACTCACACAATATACCGCGAACTTTTATAATCTTGAATCTGATAGAAATATCTTTTATTTACGCAATCAGGGTAATTTAGCCTTCGTCTCAGGGCGTTACTCTCTTAAATAAAGCTTGTTAATTATATCTCACGCATGTGTAACGTACAAAATACGCGTTAATTAATGGAAGCCCTTAGCACTACGACATATTGTAAGTAACATGATCACAAAAGGATGATATTGTAGCTTGAACGAAGAGAACGCGCGTCAGCTGGTCCGCGGCGCGCTCGGCACGCTGGACGCGCGGGCGACACGCGCCGCGGCGCCGCTCGCCGCGCGAGCACGACCACCACTCAGGAAAGCTGTTTTCCATCTAGCGTGGTCGCCAGACACGCTGCCTACAACACAGGTGAAATATATTTAACTACACGAGTTTACAACAAAGACTTATTCATTTTATTAACTCAATTTACAACTGCTTACAATTAGTCTAACTTCAGACTTCTCACAGAACTTTAAATATATATATTCAGACATTAAAAAGTTGGATCTTAAGAAACTTGTCTGAAATTTTTATTTTAAACGCTCAATAATACACACACATAAATAACACAAAGAAACTAATGGGATTTTCTAAATCAAAATTGGTACTAGGCAATAACTCCACTGCTGGAGTTTTTGGACCAGCACCTATCATCGTTGAATACATGGCTGCTGCCGCGTGCGTTCATACGTGCGTTGGCAGGCTGCTGGAGCGGCGTGCTCAAGGAGGTGTCGTCACAAGCCGACGCGGGCGGGGCCGAGCGGCCGCGCGTCTACCATCATAGACTCCGAGAGGCACTTGACTTGTTAGCCGAATTTTTCCACGCAGAAGGAAAAGGTTTGGAAATGTTTACATAGTAATTGATATAATTTTAAAGAATTCACAATCAACTTTTCCTGTATAATTATGTAATAGTAAAGTAACAAACCAAACAGGAAAAGTGTTAAAAAATGTTTTACCCAGTCAAAACTTAAAGTTACATAATAAAATCATTCAGGCGATAGTTATTTGTTTTTAATAAAAACTATTTAAATCTTTATATATTTCCTCTTGTTAAAATATTGACGAAGTTAGAACGAGGAGTAAAGTAGGAGCCCTCAAGTCGTAAGAGGCTTAGTTCGTAAACAATGGTTAATCGATATCTATTTAGGTCTGCCGATGTCGGAGGTGCACAATGGGGAGTGGTTCCGTGTGGAACAAAGGATGGAATATCACCAGGCGCCCACCGAGAAACTATTGGAGCTGTGGCTCGCTGATAGGCTGGCTGAGCAAGCTCGCACCCCGCTGCCCTCTCCTTATGGCTCCATACTTGTTCGGTCAGTACCAATTTACAATAACAAAGAAATTCTAGAGACTCTTCTCATTTAGTTCTAGAAATTTCTACAATACTCTAGTAAAATTCTAGATTATTTTAACTGGATTTAAAAACGTAATTAATATCTTTTTTACAAAATGTACCAAAGGTTTCCAAATGTTTCCAATTTTAACAACATTGTTCGCCAAATTTGTAACCTTTATATTACTGTCAGTACATGTATTTTTCTTACTTAGTCAGATTACTCCCATTTACTCTTATCTCTAAAACTTGGTCTCTACGTTTTATATATAAAAGGTTACACTCCATCGCTCTTTGTCATGTTAGTAATTTGGATCGAGTACATTTCGCCGAATACACAAGTTTGACGACTCGCTGAACCATAGCAACCCGCAGTTTCTCAAGCTTTTCTTTATTACTTTTGGGTTTGTTTCATAACAAGTTTTTTATACCTACGTTTGTTTGGAAGCTTTATGTAAGAGTGTCCGGGAAAACCAACGTTTTTGCTAAAATGTTTTTCAGTAAATGTTTGCTTAAGTTGTTTTGAAATAGTTTTCATTTCGTTTAGTGCTTAATTTTTGCATTATTTTATGAATTAAGAAAGGGCCGTTTAAACAATAATTTGTCGGAACGCCTCATTTCTCTCTGCCCACACAGTCAAGATTGTTTTAATAAAAAACGGACAAAAGCATTGAGCGAAAACTTTCTCGTTGGTATGCTTAGAACAAAGAATAAATTTATAAAATTTGGGAAAAATAGAACAGGAATTCGTTGGTGTCGGAAAAATATTGTTTGTTGTTAATGTAATTCACATTACTTATTTTTATTTGAAAGAATGAAACAAAATAAGTTGCACTGACAAAAATATACACAGCTTTTGAATGTTCGTTTTAAAAATATCTGTCATAAATATTCCATATTACCAAAATAACTTTAATCAGCCGTGAGAGTCTCGTTGTGCAAGAAACAAAGTTCCACCCACGATAAACCCCACGCAAATTATTTAAAGTTAGGCTATCATAATTACTTATGTAACCCCAAGCTAACAATGAGTTTTTTATATCTATTCCTATTGACCTGCGTTGTATATTTTATTTAATTTATAGGTAGAACCAAACATTATTCGAAAATGTTAATTATTTTTTATTCCCGAAATCTGAAATGGAGTCGTAGCACTCATTTTGTTATCGATCTACACTGAAATTGCCAAAAGCAAAATCGCTAAAACATTTCTTATAACGATTTTACGGTTGATCTCATAGAAAAGGCCATTCATAATAATAGGTACAATAAACCCTTTTTTAGATTTCAGATAAACAAAAAATAAGGTTGTATGTAGATATTATAGTATTTCCTCCGCGAAAAAAACTCTTTGACAACTCTTTTGAAATAGATATCGTTGGATTTAAAAGAACTTCTAGACTTGAACCATTTCGCACTTGACCGGCTTTTTATTCGTATTTACTTTTAACTTTCTTGGCATCTTCGCGTTCGAGTTCCTCTCAGTATTAAATATAAATTGCCCGCAGAAAGGAAGGATTAGTTGTTTATTATTCCTTTTGCGATGATTTTTTCCATGAAGCTCTTGAAAAAATAATTGAAAGCGAGCTTGTTTTATTGTAATTTTGATACTTTATCCATAAATTTAATCTTTCTTTAAAATTATATTTCTAATTGGTCTTTTTAGTTGGAGCTAACTAATATTTTCATAACTATTATTACTCATAACGTTATATTTGATTCTCGATCTAATTTGATACAAAATAGACACATTTTTAACATAGAATATTGATATTTAGTGTGTACTTCAACCACGACTCGTTGTGCGTGGAGGTATTGTCGGCGCGTGACGTCATCCCGCTGGACCCGAACGGCCTGAGCGACCCGTTCGTAGTGCTGGAGCTGGTGCCCAAGCGCCTGTTCCCGAAGGCGCACGAACAAGTTACCAATGTGCAGAAGGTAAGACACATCTTGATACCTTGTACCCATAAGCCTAGAGACTAGAAAAATTAAATTTTCCTGTGGAAGAACATTTTTAAATATCTTCGCTAGAACGTTGATATGAATTAAACCTTTGTTGTTTTTTACTTTAATTTTTACCACATATCATCAGAACTGTTATTTATATGAATGTTGAAAAGTGTCACACTTTTGACTTAAACTCTTTTGGCCGAGAAGGATCATAGATATTTCTAAATTCTTGTAATGAAATGCAGTCTTTAGAAATAAAAGCAACAATTTAGTTTTTAGAAAGAATCATCATGGAGTAACGTCGTTTATGTATGTACATATTAGCGGCATTCAATCATAGCCAAATAATTTAAACACACGTTGCCCTTTACTGGAAATTTCCTATGTATTACAAATATAATCCAGTAATGCCAAACCAAACCCACCAACATACCTCTCATTAACTGTAATATATAATCAGGTATCCAATTTTAATGGTTTTGTGTAATTAATGCCGGTTAGTGCTTTCGCAGGAATTTTCAGGTTCATTTTAAATATTGGATTACATAATTTGATGTAATTATGTCAATGAATTACTTTGAATTTGTTGGTTGTTACATTTAGTATAATGTTGAACATTAATCTGAAACTGGATAATATAAGTAGGTATTTTAAAAGAAAACTTTGCTTTAATCTAGAAATTTCTTTTTTTTGTGTTTTCAGACATTATATAAACGCATGTACAAAACACCCGAGCCAAAGCAATAGGCGAGACGACAAAAAAAAAGTAATTAGTCCGTCAGATAGATTATCAAAAAATTTTGGACACGTATTTTTTCTTTTTTCTCGTAAACGAAAAATGACAAAGACACAGTGGGTTAAAGTTGCGCATGACGTCACGATCAGATACATATTTTGAAGGACGGTGACATCAAATGCCCCCACTCCGGAACTTTGTTGCTCTTTATCGTTGTATTTTTTTATTAATTTGATCAAGCAAAAAATACGTGTCCCGTATTTTTGGCCGATCTATCAGACGGACTAAACAGAAAGCCATTTTTTTAATGTTGTCGTTATTTTTAAATTTGTTCCGTCTGGGGTTCTATTCTAACCCGTGACAAGCAGCGTAGCAGCTAATTACCTAGACATAGAGCCAACCGTATTGTCGTTGATTTAAAAATTCTATATTTGTACTAAAACAACATACATTCACTGAACGTGCTATCTCTGCACCACCGATGGTTTACTGGTAGAGAATACCAAGAGCATTTAGTTGGCCTTTACGTATGTGCATAAAGTGTAAACAAACAAATAGCGAATCACACATATGCACATAACTAAGGTAAGTAACTACGTCGTGTGTTCAGAAAACGCTGAACCCGGTATGGGACGAGTGCTTCGAGTTCGCGGTGTCGCTGGAGGCGTGCCGGTGCGCGGGCGCGGCGCTGGCCCTGTCGGTGTGGGACCGGGACGTGCTGACCGCGGACGACTTCGCGGGCGAGGCCTTCGTGTCGCTCGCGCGGGTGCCCGGCGTCAACTGCCACGCGCCCCCCGACCCGCTGCGCCCCCTCGAACTGCCCCTCATGCAGCTCCACGACCGCAGTCAGTACCATAGATTATCCATACTCATATTATAAATTCGAAAGTAACTCTATCTGTCTGTCTGTCTCTTCTTCACGCCTAAACCCCTGAACCGGTTTGAATAAAATTTGGTACAGATATAGTCCGGAACACGAGAAAGGACATAGGATAGTTTTCATCCCGGAAATCCTCCGGGAACGGGAACTAATATTCCACGCGGACGAAGTCGCGGGCAATAGCTAGTACAATATAAACTAGTAGTCAGTACTCTAGGACCTAAGCTACACTGAACGGAAGTTCCGACGCAAATCTGAGTAGCCTTTGAGTCCTTAGTGGCCCTGACTGCTAGGCCGGAGGTGGTGGGTTCGATTCCCACCCAGGACAAACTTTGTGTGATGAGCATGACAGTTTGTTCTGTGCCTGGGTGTAATTTATCCATAGTATATATATAGTATGTATATCAGTTGTCTGGTTCCCATAATACAAGCTGTGCTTAGTTTGGGATCAGATGGCGGTGTGTGAGTTGTCTCAGGATATTTAGTTATTTAATCTACCGACAACGACGACTAAACATTTAATTGCGTATAAATTACCAGACATGGGTACACTACGAGGAAGATCAGTTGCTCATGTTACATACTAAAAATGTGTATAGCGTCCCGTCGCGGAAGATCGGCAGCGTAATTTCCGATCAGTGTAGCTTAGGACTCCTTCTATTCAACGTCATCTTATATCTTAAACCTTTCATCTACAATCTCTGCCATCCTAACAATAGCGCCTGAAATTGTTCACGTGCTGCTTCACACGTAGGTTTTTAATAAGAAGCATTTCAGTAAATAATAAAATAATGTAACACTATTTTTTATAAATACCTTTTTTTTTTTGTGAGTGGGAAATCAATGCGGAACTTCGCTTCAAATTTATGTTTAGCCTCTTCCTCCCATAAATAACATTTCTCGAATGCTTTGTGCTTTAGACATGTTTCAAATTGAGAAATCAACGTGCATAGCCTCAACAAAGGTTCATCTATTTGCTGGCAATGACATCTTCCGTTCATTTCGTAACAAAACCTATTAAAATACAATTTATTCAGTAGTTATTAACAAAACAGTATCAGTCTATTGATAATGTTGAATTTTCCTCTTATTTATCATTCTAATTAATAACCCCAATAAAGGTTTATCAAAGTATTTTCATGATCTTTAATGAAGTCGATCTTTGATATTTTGTATAAATTAATTGAACGAAATTGTCTTCTCATTATACTCAGTTCAATAACTTTGACTTACTTTAAAGTAAAATACGGATTGTCAAAAAAATATGATTGTGAAGATAAATTGTTCCAAGTCGACTTCAAGTTAGCTTTGTTCGCAGATCATCCCATCATACAAATACTGGAGTCACGCACCACGGATAAGCTGGCCATTGACTTCGTCAAGAAACAAAAGTTAAGATTCGCTGAGCAGTAAGTTGTCTGACAAGTTTCAAGTATCTGTTTCTTATTATACTTATTTCGTTATTTCTATTTACGCACAACGTCCATTAAAATGTTGACAATATATACAAAAATTTTACAAAAAGGAATTCGATATTTTTTTAATATAATTATTATGTTATTGAGTACATACCTATTTATTATGATTAAGATGTATAAAAGTCATCCATCAGTATTAACATATGAAATACTACAAAGACTGTGTAATTCTTCTACTCATGAGAGAATATGTATGTATAAAGTATTGTGTATGTGTAATTTCAATGCATTTTATATGTGTATAGAATTAGTACGCACCCTCGGAGCTTATGTCCCTAGTCGTTAGTCTCTATTAGAAGTTCCCGACCAAGTACTTTAAGGCCGTTGTTAACAATTTCATACGTGCTGCCTCCTTCTTTTACATGAACTTACTGTTGCGCACCTTTTAAACCAAAATCATTATTGTGGTGTTAGTTGTTAAAATACAGTAGCTTTGTCAGCAGTAAGTATATTATTATTATATATCAATATACGCCTGTATAGTTAGTTATATTCACATAATAACATGTCACTCGAATAGTCTATGGTCCTCAGAAAATATTGGTGTTTAGTACGTATTATCAGAATCAAATCCGTGTTTGCCGAGTAGTTGATGTTTCTATGTGTTGCTGCCTTGCCTCTGCTGATTGTAAACTCATTCTTAAATGTATTTATAAATAATATTCGAGCATTCAAAGACATTGCAACTTTCAAAAATCAATTTACATTGATTATAAATATGAATACTGAGTTCCATACATCATGCATCACATATTTATTAAAAATTAGTGCAATTTCTTGTAAAAAACACAATGGTGCGTATTTCACAGATTGAGGATTAAAAAAAATTATAAAAATCTATTGTGTAAGTACAAAAAATTTATAAACCTTATGCATATAAAACGAGCTTTTTATTAACAACCGTCGCATCTATCACTTAATAAATATATAATTTTAAATATACTATAATATATATGGAATGCATTGTCTTCGACGACTGATTTTTCATCGTTAGATTTAATTGTATGAGATATATTTTATAACCATACGTGACGTATGTACACTGTGTATACAAGTATATAATTGTAATAGATGTATTGATGTTTTAAATTAGCAAATGAATATTATATATACTTACTTTATACATGTAACAATTAGTGTAAAAGAATGTTAAAGTTATATGAGATGGATTTGTATTTAAAAGAAGGGAATGATTCGTGTTTAGATGATGAAGGGCGTGGCAGGTTATTCTATTTTATGAGAAGGGATCCAAGTTATAAAGTAGTTATGAAGGCAGCCTCTCAGCGGTGCGGCACACAGGCTAACTTATTACCTGGAATGAAAGAACCGAAACGGAATGCTAACCAGCTCCAAGTATCTGGTTAGCAGTAGATTTAATTCAAAATCTTAATTTTAAATTAATGTGTATTATAATTTAATAGAAATAAGAACCCATACATATAATATTATGATGATGTTGTGAACTTTCTGCGCTCCTCCTAACCGACACACCGTAGTGAAATTGTGATTGATGGATACCTACTCCGCACCTAATAGAAACCTCGACAAGTCATATCCAGTGCTACCCTTACCATATCGCTGAGCTTTTAACGTCTACACTTTACCTAAGATACATGTATTTTAAAGTTTATACTTGCGCAACGCGGGAACTGCGTCGAGATGCCAATCTTAGTAATCGATGCAGTACCGCCGTGCCATGCTGTTTTTGATACGTTGGTAAAACCTACCTACTTATATACATTTATAAGCATTATGAATACAAAATTTATTATCCTTTGGCTAAACAAGACCATTCCAAACGTCAATTATTTAAAATAGGCTATTCAAAAACAACAATATATTTTACATTCAAAGTCTATATATATTTTATAAAGTATTAAAAAACTCAAGAAAGAAAGTCATGTGCCAGCGACGATCGACTTTTTTATAATATCATTATACAAATCTTTTTATAAAATTCTACCACCTCTTTTTAACGCAAAAGTGGACGAGAATTTATTACATTTTGCGATTTTACTAAGTATATGATGCGAACAGCATATTAAAATAGTTTTGTTACATTCCTAGCTACATAGCTATTGTCTAATTTATCCTTCTATCTGTATTATTTATGTGTGTTATTGTCGTAACGCAAATCCTGTATAGAAATATAAGAAAACGTTAGTATTGATGTACCCATACCCACATATCTAATTGTGTAATAATTATAGTACCGCTGAACCTGAAACCACTGCATTCTGAAACTGTTTCATTCAAAAGCATACATTGAAGTTGTACGGAAGTACATTGACACTTGTGTTCCTGGCTTTAATAAACTCTAAAACTAAATTGATATGTTTGTTTTATTTCAACAATGTTTAGTCATTGATAAGGGCCGAGTCACACCGGAATGGCAGCGGCCGGCAGCGACGCGGCGAGCACTTTCAGTGTGAAATAATTTTAAACTTTAACTACATACTTAAAAGACCAGTATCGCTTAAAATACTTGAAAAGGTCGCGAGGCCGCCAGCGGCTGCCAGCGGCGACTCGAGGCCGCTCGCGGCACCGCGGGGTGTATCCCATCTGGCCCGGTGACTTGGCCCGGTGCCGGGCCACATGGGACAAAAAGGTTTTAACTGGCCCGGTGATATGTTTACCGGGCCAGATGATACAAATCAAGTGCCATCGTCACCGGTAAGGGGCGAAAAGAGGATACGCCTCGTAATTTGTGAAATACTAACTATATGCATCTATGAAAGGGATTGAACTTATAAATCAAACCGCTTAGTAATAATCACTTTTTATTGCGGATAACGCGATATATAAACTTGTGTCATAAATCTCAACTTGAAATAGAGTTCCTGTAAGAAAATTTTTTGAATTTGAACATATTAACTTCGATAATTTCGAATTCTCTAAAGCATTTTTTCTAAAAAATGACCGACGGTTATTTGACCGGTCATGAGCTCCATGGTTGTCTCCTGAATAAAGTCTTTGCGAAGCATGGCCTTCTTTGAATGGCGTCGAGTACTTGGTATGTTATTTGCAATTTGCACTAATCTTGTTTTGTTAAAAGAGGCGTCAGTATGAAGCGCTTTTAAAATGTCGATCATATTGGGCTGCTATTTTTTAATTGTTTTGTTAAGTTTACTGTGCCACGCTTCCAGTGCATTTGTCGTACGGTGGCGTTGTCCGAAATCGCACCACACGTTTATAAAATCATCACGCAACCATTGTTTTAACATAAAATAACGAAATATCTTGCTGTTTTCATCATCAGGACTTTGAGCAGCCACATACCACCAGCCGCTTTTGTGGGAGAAGGAGTAGTACAGCACTGAGGGCTACTTGTGTACGGGTGGTTTTTAACTTAGTTGTAACCTTCCCTTTCTTTTTGTTTCATGTGTAAAATGATTAATAAACGTTACTGTTCAACAGTGGGCTCAAAAAAAATGTCTCTTTTAAAGCACACCATTCTGCCCTTCGCGCGAAAAAGGAACAACGGCAGAATGCGTTAGAGAATTCAGAAATTATCGAAGTTAATATGTTCAAATTCAAAAATCTGCTTACAGGAAGTCTATTTCAAGTTGAGATTTATAACACAAGTTGATATATCGCGTTATTCACAATAAAAAGTGATTATTACTAAGCGGTTTGATTTAAGTATAAATCCCTTTCATAGATGCATATAGTTAGTATTTCACAAATTACGAGGCGTATCCTCTTTTCGCCCCTTACCGGGGACGATGGCACTTGATTTGTATCATCTGGCCCGGTAAACATATCACCGGGCCAGATGGGATACACTCGCACCGCGGGCCGGTAAACTCGTCAAGAAGATACCAGGCGCGCGGAGTCGCGAGGCCGCCAGCGGCTGCCAGCGGCGACGCTGGCGGCCGGTGCCGGCCGCTGCCATTTCGGTGTGACTCAGCCCTAAACATTTATTTATTTATTTATTTAGAAACTTAAGCTACCACATGATTAAATCCTCTCCTACTTGAGTAATTGACGGTTGCGAAAACACCAATCACCATAAACTCCAATCCCAATCAATCGCTCAATTAATATAAAATGAAAACTTTAACCTTTAATATTCCCCAAGTAATATACAGAGCATCTAGTTAATTAATTGATTATCGTATTTGCTAAATTAAAAATTGTAGTCTGTAAATATACTATTTTACTGGACGATAATTCTATTCAGATTACGTACGAGTAAATTATGTAACCGGTCTTTACGTTCACGTCTCAAAATAATAAGCTTTTAGCATCAGCCATCGGTAGCCCTGGAACTGGTACATAAAGGCTACCTACACGTGTTTTGAAGACCTAACACTAAATTAATGAACACATGTTGATAATTGACTCTGACGCAACTTCGACCTGTTAATAGGATTAGAATTCGGTTAGAAGGTTACGTGGTTTTAATGGCGTCATAATTATGTGACACCAGTTATTAGGGGTAAAGTCTACTTTCCTCGTTTGGTCGACGAAAGTAGGTTTTACTCCTTAATAACTTTTTAAAACCCATCACGAAATGGTACCGCTTCCAACTGATGTATCTGCGGTCACAGACTGGTAATAAATTGAAGAATCCTTTCAACTTTCAAGTCGCCGTTTAATGGCTAGTTTGAAAGGGAAAAATATTACAGTTTGATGTCAAAGTCATTTCGTTTAATCGTTACATTTATATCAGGGTGTTGAATTGTTCTATTTAAATGTTTTAACCCTTATGTGAGCGACAAATAAAACACCACACTTGGTGCTACGAGGTACCCGGGTACCTACATACATAAATAACTAGTAGATGTACCCTCATTAAACAAAATCAACTTTCTTAACTAGTGTTTTGATTACATTTACCATACTTGACCGATGCAAGTATATTGTGCTCTATGCGTTGACAATTTAATGTAAACAAAAATAGTGACAAAAACATTGACAATTTAATGTAAACAAAAAGAGCTTACATTTTTGTGTATATTATTTAAGTATTTTTTATTGTTATTTACGTATTTTTTTATATTATTACGTTATTGACTGTGTGAAAAAAAAAACGTTTTCTTCCACATAATAATTTTGCAACCACATAAAACAAAACGATTTATTTTTGAAATTTTGCGTTCTAAAGGGAAACAACTGTTTGTTCCTATGTGCCTCAAAAATATTAGAGCTGTAATAATGTTGTCGTCAAAGCACATGTTGCCTGTTGTTGAAAATAATGTTACATCTAATCCAGTAATTATTTTATAACATAAGTATAATAACTTTAGTAAACATTGATAACATGGATAAGATGTTTGGAAACGTCAAACGTAGGACAAATAGATGGCCCTGAGCGCTTTTCTTCAAATATTATCCTGTCCTGTCTTGGCGATATGAATATATCATCTTCATGGAGCATAACCCTACAATTATCTCAAATGACAGAAGAAGAAAGATTCTGAAGTAGTTAAGTTTTCATTATGTGAAGCTAACATAGGAAGCAGAGCTAGAAATTCTATAGTATACTATAAGACGTGAGTTGATGCAAACCACTCCAACGATTTCAGGGCCGTCAAAATTACCGAAACCTGACTCTAGTGGTCGTTTTGTTGTAGTAGGTAGTTGTTTCATTTCCAGAAAACTAAAAAAAAAAAAGCAAAGAAAAGCTCACAAAGCTTGTGTGAGACTTATAACGGTCAGTTTTTGATGAACATTCAATATCTCAATGTTCATGCAACCTATATTGAATAATTGAATGTTCACTATGTTTACTTCAATTTGAAATAAATATTATAAAAATCAAATATTAATTTCTTTTATTGAAGATCAAAAGCATGGTCATAACTGATTAAATTCTTTCACATATACATAGAGGTACCCGGGTATTCGTTCACTCGGTTACGTGTGTAAAAAATAATAAGGTCAATATAAGTAACATTATAAATTGTGAAAAATTTAAACTTATAAAATCGGTAATTTTAAAGATAGTTAGGAGCTCTCAGGAACTTACAGCCGCTTAGCATGCCGATTCATTATTTCATTCATGGTTGAAATTGCAAAAGGTACCCGGGTACCTCGTCACTCACATAAGGGTTAATTTTTTACGTCGGTACATTGCTCGGTATCTATACTAATAATTTTATTATAAAGAGGAAAACTTTGTTTGTTTGTTTGATTATAATGAATAGGCTCAAAAACTACTGGACCGATTTTTAAAATTCTTTCACCATTCGAAAGTTACATTGTCAACGAGTAACATAGGCTATATAATATCACGCTATGTCCCACGGGAGCGAAGCAGTAACCAAAACCCTAATGTAACGTGGGTGAAACCGCGAGGAACAGCTAGTGATGATATAAAGGTCCAGTGAAAAAAAATGTGGTATCTTAGACTCTACATATTTTATATGACTATCAGCTATATCTTACTATGTATTTGTCATAAGTTAGCCTAGAAGGACTAGACCAGACTGCAAGTTTGAACAAAAAAAAAACAATGATAGATATCCCTTACTACCCATGTACTGACGTGCTTATCATTTTAACTACGATTCTGTAATCTCAATGCGCTTGGTTAATTTCGGATTAAATACGATTAAATAAGTACCTATTGAAAATTGGTTCACGACGTTGGTTTATCTACATAAAGATGATCGGAACTGTAAATCCACCTAAAGAGTATTAAATCTCGAGTTCCAACTTCGTAAGAATACCCTTAGGCTTTATCCGTTTTCATGGAATTCTCCATTTGCTGAGCGCTCGATAAGTCCGCTTTATTTGAGATATCCAACAAAGAAGAGGAGTTTAGTATAGGTAGCTTAAACTTACACTATCTGTACTTTTTAGTTGTATATTTATAATTGGAGACCACGTTTGTTCACAAAGTTTATACTGAAATAGATTTGAACCACACAGTAAATTCTGTCATCCGGCAGGCAAAGGTGAGGAGGTAACAAGATAATAAATTAGATTATTAGCTAGTAAGTTCGGTTCCGAGATCGTTATAAAGTGGGCTTGTTTGCGGTCATGGGCGAACTGCAGCGGTTTATTGTGTTTACTCGTGTCTCCGACTAACTAAATAATTAGATTTTGACAGAATATGCCGCATACTATACTAGATTATGCAGCCAAATGTAATTAGACTCCATGTTCGAGATTTATGATTTAGTTATACGAGTAAGTGGGAAGTTGTTCAAGACATAGGTATAGTAAATGAAAAACAATGTTCAGAAGGGAGGAATATATACATATATTACACTCTATTTATCAAACTTGGAGGAAAACTATTTGTAGCTAGACCCTCTGTTAACTGCTAGCTACACCTGTAGGTAACAATGTACAGGACCTTGGACCTCGACAAATTGGACCAACCAAGCTGTTACGTGTAGTTGTGTAACGTTGCCGAATTTCACTTTCGTATTTCTTTTATAAAATAAGTAAGTACAATACAATAATAAATTGTTTATTCAATCAAGCATCCACTATATACCTTTATACCTATACTATTATATTAATCTTAATTCCTTGATAAGATTATGTTTTGACTACATAAAGAAGGAATTACTTATACCTAAATTACGTATTAAAATTATTTTATAGATTGTGTTAATGAATAGCTCAAAATAAAATGTCGACTGATTAAATGAGACAAAAAGGTCAGAGCACGTAATTTTGAATTGATATATTTCAGGAATTGATAGGTTTGCTTGAGATTAACATGTCGGCTAAACATTTTTCGAAGGTGAAATAAAAAGGAATGAAGGTTCGGATGAAACCGGAACACACTCGATCAAAATAAAGTCGCAGGTACCCACTGCTAGCTATAATAACATGTCTAGCTTCAGGTGCGAGTATAGAGCAGGTAATGGGTTTCGATCAATCAATAAACTCGCCTGTCAGTGGAAATGAAAAACCTGCCAGTTGTATTTTTCAACGACAAGCCAGCTTGATCAAATTGTAGTCCTGTAGAATAATCAAAAAAAAATAATGAAAAAAAAAACACATTGAATACATTCAATTATCGGTCTAATAGCAAACATGTACAGATACTACATAATACACACATATACATACATTACATTATTCATTATTTTCCTACATTTAGAAAACAAGTGTGAAACGTAACCTTTTCTCAATTTTGTTGTTTTTATTTTTAGGCATAGCTTTTTTTATTATCCTGTTGGTCCCATTGGTAATAAAAGTTGTTCACATTCATGAGTCCCATGAGAAGCCCAGTTTTACATTCTAAAAGATTAAGTTAATAGTAAGGCTGTAGATAGAACAATGAAATCATACTCTTTCTTAAAACTAAGACCATCTTTATACAGGGTAGGCCATAAAGGTTTCAATATTCAATTTAAAAGAACTATGAAATATATGAAAAAAAATGTTAGTAGAGAAATACAGATATTATTAAGGCTTAAAAATTAATAATGTAATGCCAAGCAGACAAAGGAAGTCGTAAGACTATCACTCATTCTTTCACTCATTTACAGATTCTTGAGAGAAATATAGAGACCATTAGGATTTATGGTCAATCCAGTATTTAGTACGTTCCTAAGCTAAACATTCGATTAATTATTTCTTACAGGCCTTATGTACCTACTATATATTTATGCCTACTATATAAGTTTTTCTCTATCAAGGCGTTCTAAGTCCATTTGGCCAACACGTCGTTCGCGACGCTTGTCGCAAGCTGGTAAGACAGGGTATTTATATGCAGATCACTTTAATATGCTAATATCGGAACGAACCTGCTCTCTCTGTACCTAAGAAACCCTTTTAATTTTAAAAAGTTTATTTTGTACGTTCACTAACAAACAAACCTAAGTAGCACTTTTAATTTATTATAGAGATAAGCAATGTTATCTAACAAAATCAAGGTGTTATCTATCAGAAATATGTTTTTATCTTTATGCTAAGCAGAATGTTTAACTACGACTTTCAATTCTAACCGGATAAAGCTAAGTATATGCGTATATTTTTTTTGTAGCACACACTAAGTGACTCTTATTGTAGCCCCTTTTAGGTACATATCGAGCGACTAATAAGTATCACCTAATATTGCCTAAAAATTGCAGTACCTACATATTTTATATATTATAAGTATATTTTTTAATTAGCATTTCGAATCAATCATAGAACCATAAGAAATATGCGCGTCATCTTTACAAATCTTTGTCTATCATTTTGAGTTTATTTAAAGTTCTCACAAGTGTGTTAAAAAACTACATTCTCTAATTCATTACGCATTCACTTGCGGCTCTGGCTAGAACCTCTCCTCAGGTACAAAATATAATAACAATGTTTGTCCCCTTGTATCATAATATATTATTGTCATATTTAAGAAATGATAACAGCCCTCTAATAAATAGGTTCAGAAACGTAGTCCAAAGTAGAGTGACAGAAGTCCTTATATCTGTGGTGGTGATAAATAAATGAGTTTTCAGCTTTAGCACAACTTATTTTCGAGATACAAAAGAAAGACAATAGCAGCGCTACAGCCGGCTGTCGATTTGTAGTCGAAAGGTTAATGCGTATATGGAAACAAAGAAATATTACACGCGCAGCAGCACAGGAGTACGGCATAATAACATCTAATATCTGGTCATGAAAACGTTATATTTCACAGTATGCACATGGTCACGTCAGACGGAACGTGCCGCCTACGTAGCTGAGTCGCCGCGTCGTCGGCGCGGTGCCGCCGCGAGACCGCTCGCCGCTGACCGCGTCGCCTCCTGAATTACAATAAGCCTCGTATCGACTTACAGAATCTACTTGCGGGTAAAAGATTGCTTCATTCAAAATGAATTTGCAATCAAGCTTATATTTTTATGGTTTCCAAAAATTAAGGATCGCGATAAAAGGATAGATTCTTCATTTTTATTTTGTGTTGCCATACAGTATTGCTCGATTTGAAATACTCTGTGACTTGGACTTGCAAACTAATCAAATAATAAGGTTTTTTCATTATTAGGCCAATACTAAGTCGCTCGCTGTCTTTCTTTGTAGTCCCAAAAATATGAAATGAGTTTCTGACAGCATCGTCATAAGTAGTATAAAAATGCAACTATATTTAAGCGATTTATTGTAATAATTTCTTAGTACCAATTGAATTAATTGAGCCTGTAAAAGAAACCGCTAAATAAAACGTTAGGAAAGAAAACCTTTCTTTAATTATATTTATCGTGGGCTTAAGTAAACGTAGTGAAAATTGCTGGGTATTACGAGGCTACGGAGTGGTATTAATGTAATTTGCCTCCGTAAATACGTACTTGTACTATAAGCTCAGTGGCCCAGTCCATTCAATCTTGGTAGAGCCTAAGCGTGGGATTCTGTCAGCAAACGCCCTACAATTACATTGAATAAAAGCTTTATGAAATTCTGTAGCTTCTGTCGCTCCACTTTTCTGAGGGATTTATGATTGTAGTTTATATGACATTCTTACTTACAATGAACGCTAGATATGTACCTGTATTGTACGCAGCGATAATATAAAAGTTACTGAAGAGCATCTTTGTAGTGATAACAACTGAGATTTACAAAGGACTTACAACTACTGACAACTCTAGTGAGTTTTCAGTAGTATTATGTAGTTGTATACTGAAAGTACCTACACATGGTATGTCAGATGTTAAAACTTATATTATATGTTTTTCTCTTAACTAAAACCTTAGATCCCTTGTTTTAAATAAGCCATCCCCGCGGTCCAACTACATATTTTGACCAACTAGCATTAGACCTGAAAACTAATTTCTTAAGATAATTTTTGTCTACACGTCAAGTCGATTGATCATGCATCACACAGAATTAGACTTCGCAAGAACTATGCGTGGTATTAAATGTAAACGTATAAACACCACGGAACTCATGCGTATTTCTACAAATTACTTATATTTTTAACAGTTTGAGTTTGACGAACGCAACAAAAACTACCATTCACTGCCATACTCATTGGTACGGAACAAATCAACGACAACGAGCTCCCCGTTCGAGAGCCCGGAGCCTATTGTCATTGCCGGGCTACCCCGAACCGACCCTTCTTGGGACACATATGGCACTCCAAAATACTTACATTATATTGGGATTACACATTATTTACCTTTACCTTCATTTTAAGTATTCTTTGAGAACCCCTTTTTTACGAAACGACCCTAATAAAGTACTTCAACATTACCCACTAGTGTTAAATATAATTATGTACTTATATGAGTACCAAAACCTCGAAAAATAGCCCAACGTGACCTGTTTTAAAAAAACTAACTATAATGCTTATCACGCACTGAATTACTCTGAGCCATTTTTCCTATTAAACTGTAAAAAAATTAAAAGTAATTTGATCATAAATCGTCTAATATAATTCTCTTCTTTTTTCCATTATCCTTTCCGCTTAGTCAAATTCGATTAGCAAAAGTAACGAAAGTAAAAATTGCCATTTTTTGGAGGTGTTTTAATTTAAATAAAGTGAACTATCCATCAATCACGGAGTTGGATCAATCCATCAAGCGGAGGCGTTAACGAGTGACTCGCGTGACGACCCGGCGCTGCCTGCTCACACAACATACGCATTCAATATTGTTTTGAACAGATATCTATCGCTAATTAATTACATTTCAGGTAATTTAGCACGTAAAAAATAATCTAATCTAATCCGTTTTGATTTAGCAATTATACATACGATTAAATACGTAAGTATAATGTATTTACTAGGTGTACAGATTTTTTTGTTATCATCATCAAAATCATAATTTTGTATTTGACTAATAGGTTAAGCAATTATTATTATAATATGCTCGGGTGATGTACTTGTACTTATCTCAATAATCATCAATTTACCAGCTAATTGTAGTTTATTGAAAAGAAAATGTGAAAAACAAAATTAAACACAAATTAAGATTTTCAAAAAGTAATTTCATTGAAGAGTCTCGTCATAATGTCCGCACTAAAAGTAGGGAAGAAAGGACTGTTAATATCGAAATTACCAAAACCAAGATTCATTTATTTCCATTTGTGTCATTCCACATTTTCCGTCGGGAGCGTAGCGCTTGCCCCCCCCCCCCCCCTCCTCGCCACGGGCTCGCGGCAGGACTCTCCAAGAATATAAATGTCATTTTACCACTTACCTACAGTATGCGCGTTAGTAATTCCTTTTGAAATCATTTCAACCATTAGAATTTTATACATGCCTATTATAATTTAATTTCATACTTTTGTGACAAAACTTGGTGGGCATTCGAATGTATGAATTAGCCGAGTTGGTAAAAGGAGAGAGTTTTTTTTTTCAATTATAAACGTGTCCTGCTGGGGCCCAATATTTGCTCCACTGAGTCAAAAATCAAAATGTCAACAATCACTTTATTAAGTTGCTACTTCGCGCCAGCTGCGGTTTTTAAAGATACGATTCAGTAAATCTCCGACATACGGTAAGTTTAGCTGGTATATTCCACAACACCGAACAAAATACAATTTGAAATTCTTAGTACATTAATCAATTATTGTACTATCTTCTCATTTAACAAGGAACCAACATATTCACAGTACGTTCGTCACTATAAACCATATTGTTATTTTTGTCGAAGGCTAACCCATAGCCGTTCACTGAATGTATCATCACCAACTGTTTACTTTCTTTGTCAATAGAATAGATTCCATCGTGCGCCACAAAAAATGGTTTCCCAGAGGTATCCGTCGTGGCTCCACGAATACTTATCTCATTACCGTTCACCAACATCGGTGATTTACAGCCCTTCTTCAATATAAACAGTCCAGTTGGATTAACAAAATATAAATCACTATTACCGTCGATTACGAAGTGGTGAATTACATTTTTCTTCACTTCTGGCACTAAAGACTTCAAGTTTCCATTGTACACGTATAGGTTTTGCTTGGCTGTGTCCACAAAGTACAATTTGTCGTTGAAATACATATCGAAGATATCTGTTTTCCAGACCAGTGCCGGTTCCTCAACGTCGTTGGTATAGTAGTTATATTTGTATATTCCATCGCTGCCGCCCAGATACACGTCACCCGTCGCCTGATCTACCGCACTCGCGAACCCATTACGAATTCCAGATATGATAGAGGTCGACCCAGTGTCCAGGTTCAATATCACTGACTGAAAGCTTTGATCCGAATTTTCGTCCGCGTTTATACAAAAAAATAAAGTGTTCTTCGTCCTATCTATTGAAAATTTATAAGGTATGTTTGCATCTGCTAGTATTACTTTCCTTTTGTGGGGTACACCACATAATAAAACATTTAAATCTTTTGTATTTGTAATCATTATTATAGTATCATTGTGAGTAAAAGACGTGGATGTGATATTAAAATTATTTAATCCTTAAAAATGGTAAACTATTTGATTTTGACTTCACATTTGACATTATCTATCATCACGATTAGGTCATAAACATAGTACAGTAATGTCATAATATAATAACTTATTCAACTGCATAGAGGTATACCAATGAAGGACTTGTCTTCCTTTTTGGTTTTGCCAGTCGGGTAAAAATAATGCCCCTGAGAAACAACCCGTTACCTAAAAACATCGATGAAGAAACACAACGAAAGTGCAACCGTTGCTGTTATTTTAAATCTTCTTTATATCAGTCATGTAGTGTAATGTCAATGTAATGTTAATGCCTCCGTCACACAAAAACGATAAAGTGGCGTTATTATCGTTGGGTCTGACTGTCCTAGTATTTTTAAAACAAATGAAATTAAATATCTCGGGGTTATAATAGATGAAACGCTCTCTTTTAAACCACATATAGAAAGTCTAGTTAAAAGAGTACGAAAACTAATATATGTTTTTAAAAAATTGCCAACGATCGCAGATTCAAAATTGGTATCACAAATTTATCTAGCCTTAGGTCAATCTGTAATACAATATTGCATCACTTCCTGGGGTGGAGCACTTAAAACTCACCTGCTGCCTCTTGAAAGAGCTCAGAGAGCAATTTTAAAAGTAGCCAATTTCCTTCCCTTTCTTTATCCTACAGATCTGCTATACAAATCCTGTAACCTACTTACTGTTAGACAACTATTCATAATGCACTTAGTCTTAAAACAGCACACCATGCTTCCCTACCACGCCGATGCTACTAATAAGAGACGGTACGATATTGTTTGCCAATCCAATGCATCCTCAAAATATGTGTTTGTAAAAAGATTTTTCACTTTTTTAGGCCCATTTCTGTACAATAGACTAAATAGAAAATTAAGTATCTACAAATTAAATAAGTATAGCTGTAGAAAAGTTATTATACAATATTTTTTAAGCATATCTTATACTGAAACAGAAGACCTACTTGTTGTTTGTAAATAAAGCACGCTTATATTTAAGTTTTAGTTAAGTTTTTACTATACCTAGTGTTAATTTATTATAATGTATTTAAGCACTTACTAGCCTGAAGCACAGGTTCACCCTAGTTCAGGCTAATGAGTAAATGTGGTTTTTAATAATATTGTACATTCCTTATTGTAATTTTAAATGCCCTACTTTATAAATAAACGATTTATTATTATTATTATTATTCTGGAGTGTTTTTATTTCTCAGCTCTTAGGCTGGTATTACAGCTACGTTCACGGGCCAAAACCAAGTAAACGTTGCGTGTGGTGTGTTTAAAGGGGTGTGACTTCTTCTTCTATCTGCATAAATTTTCTAACTATCCTACATGTGTTTAAAATGGCTGCTTTTTGTAAATTTATGTAAACAGTTTCTTCTAAATCAATTAATTTTAGACTATGAAGAAGATGATTAGGAATAATACCCGTGGTAGAAAGAACTATAGGGATTATGTAAACCTTGTCTTGTCTCCAAATTCTTGCGACTTCTTCTTTCAGCTCGGCATATTTGCTTATTTTTTCAGCTATTGTTTTCTGTAAGTTGTGTGTGTTAGGCACTGCAATATCTATGAGGTAAGTGATTTTTCTTATTTTATCCTGTAGGGTAAGGTCTGGCCTGTTATAGTGAATGGTTCTATCTGTGAGTATGGCACGGTCATAATACAGTTTGTGTGTCTCATTTTCTAGGATAGTTTGTGGTGTGTACTTGTAGTAGGGAGTGTTAGTATTCTGTATGAGAGAGTGTTTGAGTGCTAGTTTTTGATGAATGATATTTGCAACCTGGTTGTGTCTATGAGTGTAGTCTGTCTGTGTGAGGGTTGTGCATGCTCCGGTAATGTGTTGTATTGTTTCCGGCTGAGTGTGGCACCTACGGCATTTGTCGTTAGTAATAGTAGGGTCCTTAATGATATATTTTCTATAGTTTTTTGTGTTAATGATTTGGTCTTGTATAGCTATTATAAAGCCCTCGGTTTCTGGAAATAGGTTGCCTACTTTTAGCCACTTGTTAGAAGCTATTGTGTTAATATGGGATTGTTCTAAATCATGGGGATGTCTGCCATGAAGGACCTTCTTTTTCCAATTTTCAATTTTAAGATTCTGTGGGTCAGTGTTGATTGTGTCTTGTGTGGTTTGTTCATTTAAGTTAAGCGGGGTATAGTTTAAATCATTTGACGCAATGGCTTTATGTATAGTACTAGTGCGAGATTTTGATTGGAAAAATGTTTTGAGTCTAATGATTTGTTTTTGCCAAAGGTGATGGATGTCAATTAGGCCTCTCCCTCCATTGTGTCTTTTGATGGTCAGTCTCTCAATCGCAGATTTAGGGTGTAGTTGGTTGTGTTTAGTGAGTGTTGTGCGGGTGGTTCTCTCTAACTGTTCAATGTCAGTTTTCGACCACTTTATTATTCCAAATGAGTAGGTCAGTATTGGTACGGCAAAAGTATTTAAAGCTTTAATAAGGTGTTTTCCAGATAGCTGCGTTTTGCAGATTGCATTAATTCTTCTCCTGTATTCTGAATTTAGTGTATGTTTAATAGCTGTATGGTCGAGTCCTTTTAGTTGCTTGTATCCTAAATATTTGTATAGGTCTGTTGGTTCCATAGCTGCTATTGTGTCGGTATCGCTAACTGCGTAGTTGCCGGGTTTTATTTTTCCTCTTATAATATGTAATGTTCTACACTTATCTAACCCAAATTGCATATTGATATCTCGACTAAATGATGTTGTAATTTCTATAAGAGCTTTCATTTCTTTTTCAGATTTAGCGTATAGTTTAATATCGTCCATGTAAATGAGATGTGAGATAGTTGCTTCTTCGGTGTTATGTTTAATATTATATCCAGCCCGGCACTGGTTAAGTAAGCGAGACAAGGGGTTTAGGGCGAGACAGAACCAGAGGGGGCTAAGGGAATCACCCTGATATATACCTTTCCTGATACTTATCTGTCGGGTAATGGTTTGGGTATTGAAACGTGTCTTAAGCTGAAGTGTAGTTTTCCAATGTGTCATTATAATACGCAAAAAATCTATTATTTTAGTGTTAATTTTATATATTTCTAAGATCTGTATTAGCCAAGAGTGTGGAATGCTATCGAACGCTTTTTGGTAATCTATATAGGTGCAGTGTAGGTTTCTATTTTTTGTAGTAGCATGCTTATGAATAGTAGAGTCTATAATTAACTGCTCTTTACACCCCATATGGCCCCGTCTACATCCCTTCTGTTCTTCTGCTATTATATTGTGGTGTTCTATATGTGAATTTATTTTATTAGCAATTGCTGATGTAAGTATTTTGTAAATTGTGGGTAGGCATGTGATTGGTCTGTATTGGGAAGGTTCACATGTGTGTTCAGTTTTTGGAAGCATGTACGTTATTCCTGTCGCAATAAATTCAGGTATGTTCTGTTCTCCTAATACTAAATCTGTTAAATTTTTAGCTATAAATTTATGCAGTGTCGTTAATTTTTTATACCAGAAATTTTGAATTTTATCTAACCCTGGTGACTTCCAATTGTGTAATTTAGCTGTTATGTTTAAAACATCAGACTCAGTTATTTCTTTAAAGTCCATTTCATCTATTCCTCTCCATTTTGTTTCTTCTTTTGAAATCCAAGCTGCTTTATCATTATGATGTACCTGATTTTCCCATATACTAGACCAGAATGATTCTAAATGTTCTTTTGATGGTGTGGCTATTTCGTTGTCTATTGTTGTAGCGGTGTGTGGTTTATGTAAATTTCTATAGAACATTTTTTCGTTAGTTGCAAATATAGCATTATCAATTTTTCTCTGTTGTGCCTTTTTATATCTTCTAAGCCTGTGGACTTTTAGTGCTAGTTTTTGTTTTAATGTGTCAAGAAACTCCTCAGGTTTTCTATTGTTATTTTCGTGTCTAGTGTGCTTAGAATTGTTTTTAAATATTACTTCTACTCTCTTAACTACTTTATGAGATCTGCTACCGTTAATATAATGTGTAAGTCTAGCACAATCGGCTCTTAATTTTTCTATGTCTTTTTCCAATCTATATTGCCATGATGGTTTTGTTTTGTCTCTTTGTCTGCCATGTCTATTATGTTCAGTGATTTTATAATTAAGTTCTTCGGAAATAACTACTGCAGTGCAATAAATAAGAGTGTGTATGTCTGTTAATTTAGTGTCATCAGATAAAAATTGCTTTAATATATGCTCATTAAATAAATTAACTAAGCGAAAAAGGTTAGGGCTATACTTTAGTTTAGGAAGATTGGGTCTAGCTGTTGGGTCCATTCCAGAATATTGAGTAAGCGTTGTTATGAATTTGTCATGTATTTCTTGTATATATACACTTGTTATAGGGGTTTGATCGACGGCAACTGTCTCAATATCGTTTTCTATTGTTAGGGTAATCGATTCGGTTTGTGTGGCAGAGTGTGATATTTGTGATTGGTATGGTTGGGATTCTATACTAGATTGTAATTGAGTAAGTGATTGTTGTTGTTCTTGTAAATTATGTTCGCTTGTGATTTGTATGTGGTCAGCGTTGGTGGGATTTTGTGATTCTTCTTGTTGTAACTGTGCCCGTACTTCTTCTCTTAATTGCTCTATTACATCTTGTGATAGAAGTTTATTTCTTAGTATGGCTCTTCTTTGGTCTGCGATTCTTTGTTCTGTTACTGTAATTTCTGGGTATTGTAGCGTGAAAAGTGCATGCAGTTGTTGTCTGTAGGTGGTCATGTCGGTCTCTAATTTAGTGATGTGAAAGTAGGTTCGCATGATGAATAGGTTTACATCTTTACTCCATCTCATGCGAACTCTTGTTTTTCCAGCCTTGGTGGACGCGGGTAAAAAGGTATTTACCTCCCGCGCAACAGTCAAGGTTGGAGTGGGTGGAACTGAATTTAAACTAATTAATGTTGGTGACGATGGTGCGTGAGGTGATGATAGTATGGATGGTGACGATGTTCTTGAGGGTGTGTACGATACTGTGCTTGGACTATACGGTTCTACAGGGGTGTCTGTCCTGTCGGTTAGTCTGTCACCATCGTCAATGATTCCGGCTGTAACATCTTTGTCGGTGAGAGCCCGCCTGCTCAACTCCTCACCGCTGACGGTTCGCATGCTGTGACACCCAGCGTCAGCTCCAGGTGCGCCCCGGCGATCACCCCCGGGCAGCGGTCCTATACGTTTACTTTTTGAACGTGTCTCCATGTTGAATGGGTTTCCAGAGCCACGTTAGCCACGCCAGTAATTTCTCCTTCGTGTGTCCGCCCCCCACGTGATTAGATGGTCAATCAGGACGTGTGGTTGTTTGGTATTATTATTATTATCGATTGTAATATCGGCTTATTCCTACGAACACACGTAATTCGAGACGCAATAGAAAGATAATAGCAGCGCGTCAGCCGGCTGTCGGCTGGTCTTCAAATAATAATTATTAGAAGACCAGACAAACAAATATCGCGACTTACCATTATTATTAATGGACGAGTCGCGATATTTTTTCATATACTTAATAATAGACATGCAACAAGAACATAATTATATGTATAGCACTAGCTTTTGCCCGCGACTTCGTGCGCTAGGAATAATAGTTCCCGTTCCCGGGGATTTCCAGGATGAAAACTATTTTATTTCCTTCCTCGGGTCCCAGACTATATCTGTACCAAATTTCATTCAAATCGGTTCAGTGGCTTAGGCGTGATGAAGAGACAGACGGACAGAGTTACTTTCGCATTTATAATATTAGTACGAATGATATTTCGAGATTGATTCCTACAAACTCATTAACTTCTCTCAACCAAGAATAATAGATATCTACCGGTTACTATTGATTTGACTACGTTATTGGTCACGTGGTCGCAATCGTGACTGGCTTGATTACAGCTGAAGTCAGTCAAATTTTATACAATGAATGGTAGTAGCAGCTCTTTCTTCGGAAGTACTCGGTATGACATAAACTTTATGTCTATCACAAGGATTTCCTTGTGATAGACATAAAGTTTATGATAGGACCTGTGCCTCAAAATTGAAATGAACTGGATGTACGTTGGTAAGGAAATACGGTCACCTGTACAAACAAGTGTTGTTGTTGTGAAGAATCTTTATTCTTAATCTATGTCCTTAAAGGCAACGGTTCCAAGACTCTTGATCTTTACCTTACATTTAATTATAAAATTGTGTATCGCAACGCATGTCGCTTAGATTAAGTAGCCCTGCAACCGTCGATTTAATTGCACACTTATACTAATATTAGAAGAAAAAAAACAGGGTGATACCTGCTATAAAGTATATGGAATATAATATGAGGTATCCTGATAATTTACTAAATTATCCATATTCTAAAGGTGACTGAAAAACAAACATTTTTTAGATTATATTGTTTTTGTATTTAGCCGATAAATAAAAATTTAGGTATTTGGGCGAAACAATTTGTTGATTAAACGATAATTGTTATCATATGCGGTGTCATCTAAAGGTTCTTAATTATGTCGAGTATTGTGTCATAGACCAGCTCTTTGGCATTATTGCCATAAGTAAAATCAATATGACTGAGGTTAGGCACCTTGTACTTGTACCCATTGCTAAGCTCTCTGTACAGTCTATCAACATCGTTCACATGTGCCAAATGGTCGTTGTCTGAGTAATGAAGATACACTGGAGCGGTAATTTTAGATAAATCGTAATCCGGTGGTGTGAAGGATCCATATTCGAAGAAGTTAGATAGTCGATTGCCTAGATCGTAGCGACGGAAGTAGCCGGCATCTATTCCTTGACCATAGTGTGCGAGTTGCCTTACTGAGATACCGGCTGGTGCATGTCCCATGATAACGGGCATCATTGTCTGAAATAACAAATATTTGTTGAATACCTTTCCATCTAATTAGAAACCACAAGAAAACGAGCCATAGTAAAATTCTTTGTCCAGATCTATGACTGACTATTACCTAAAACTTTAGTCGATTAACAATTTCCATCGATAGTTCAGTTCTTTACAATAGCTTAATAGGGAATTTTATAATTCCGAAAGATTATAATTTCGATTGTTAGAAATCCCGAAATTCATTTCATCCGATTAGTTTAGCTTAGAATATTATGTACATTTCATATTAAATCATTTAGTATAATTGAATTTCAATAACGTTCAAAATATTAACTGTTGATATCATTTCTCTACATGTCACATTTATATGCTCTATAAATTACTTTGGGTATTTTTGTGTTGTAACGTTCACTTAATCGAAAATCATTAGGAATAACGTTTAAAATATATATCGATATCATCAATATGGTTAACACCCCTACTCAGGGCACCCCGACTAGAGCACCCCGACTCGGACAGGCTAGGTTAGAAGGCTAAGGCACCTTAGTCTTCGTAGCTATATTTTTAAACCACACAGAATACCTTTTTTATTTGCCGAATTATCTGTCATTAATTCGGACTTTAATACTACATATTACATACGCACTAATAGAAAAAAGTGGAAAGATATCGCAAGGGCAGCTACTAAGGACTTCCCATGATCACGACCACTCTGTCAAAAGTGCACGATTAAGAAGAAGAGAATTCGGA
The DNA here is from genome assembly GCA_033675125.1 of Athetis lepigone. Classification (NCBI taxonomy): domain Eukaryota; kingdom Metazoa; phylum Arthropoda; class Insecta; order Lepidoptera; family Noctuidae; genus Athetis; species Athetis lepigone. The sequence goes on from CM066215.1 coordinate 9,143,880, forward strand.
CTTTTTGTTATTCGGAATTTTGAACCATTCGGAATTATAAAAATTCGTATTTGTGACAATGGCTTTTTGGTCGATCCTAAAATCTAAACTTACCGCATTGTGTTGTTCTTCGTTTCTACCACCCAAGAAAAACAATAAAGTACTGCATATGGGTTGCAATGCTGATCCATCAGCACAGTACCTTGCACCCATCGCTGAGCTGAACTCGTTGCTAGGTAAAAACTCACCAAAACCGATTAGAGAAGCAATACTCTGAAAATATCACAACTAGTTAAGCACACTAAGGCCCGTATTAATAGACGTCACTCAATTGTGAGACGCTCTCGAGTTTATTGCTGTCCTTATTTTTTCCCTTTAGAATGACAAGGACAGCAAGAGACTTGAGAGCGTCTCGGAGTTGAGTGACGTCTATTAATACGGGCCTAAGTCAATTGTACAGAATAAAAAACACTATGATCTTAGTCCTATCCTTACTTCAATCCTAGTTGAGTGAGGTGCCAAAAACCTCAGAAGCGGGCTTTCATTATGCGCCATGTAAGCGACTGGAGCCAATGCGTGCATGGAAATAATCTTGTCATTATAATCCGGTCGCATCGAGCCCATCACGAAGAAACACGTAGTTCCCTGCGAGTGTCCCACATAGTGCAGCCTCTGTTCTCCAGTCAGCCCCAAAATATAATCGAATGTAGCAGGTAAGTCCAAGTGTCCTATTTGGTCCCACGAGAACCTCCAGAATGCCGTGCTCCGTGACGCATCAGGGTCCAAGCTAACATGTTTACGAGAATAGTAGTTACCGCGGGCGTTACCCATCCAGACGTCGAATCCTTCCTCAGCGAGGATATATGCTAGAAAAATTATGGAAGTTAGTGTACTGTTTATTTATTATTTACGTAATTTGGGGATACATGTAAGTGTTATGTTTACCATTAAAGAAGGGATCACCAACGACAATTTGTAACCGACTAAGCGATGCAAAGTGGGTAATTTGTTTAATGATTGAGTATCTATATTAAATGTGATAGGTTCATACCTAAGCCTCTGCCTGGACCCATGATAACATAATCAGCAGATGAAGCAAGCATCCCATGCATCAGGAATATAACAGGCTTCTTCTGATTTGGAACATTGTTAGCGTCTCGTCCGTGGGGTATACGGTGTACTTCCAATATGTACCCATCCGAGGTCGTCACAGAGTGAACTTCAACTGGATAACGATACTTTTCAATAAGTCCAGGCTGTAAAAAAATAAATGATATGCTAAATGTAATGTTATGTGTGCTACTTAAGAGTTTATTTTAGTTTGCATGTCGTCATGATGAACAAAATAATGCTAAAACTCACCACATCTAGGAGTGCATCTTCGAATACATTATCTGAATAGCGCGTGTCAATGCTTTTCAGCCACTGTTCCGTGCTGTCAGCTTGGGGGGATCTCCTGGCAGCCGCCAGAGAGACACATGTGGCTATGACCACTAACAACCCTCCGCGTAACATTGTTCACATGCAGCTGGTAACTACACATCATAAACAATAGAAAACCGTCTTATATAACTTCTGTAGATGTGAGATAAATATTAAGCTTTGATAACGATACCAATCAATGCTGAAATCTAGATAAATGCTCAATTTATCATGTATATCATCGTGTAGAAATTGTACATAAATGACACCGACGCACATATCTAGTACTTATTACTAATATATTATGTTCATAATAGCTACTGCTGTGTTCGCGCGTCATTAAGATCTTATCTTATTACTGCAGCAGGGGTCTTGTATATACGTGTACCCATCGAATATTATCAGTATATAAACGTGTTTGTTTTGACTCGCATGCATTATTTACCAGTAACATGGTTGAATTATGATCGGATGTGCATTATCAGTGCCCTATTAGTCTCCATGTGATCAAAAATTAAGGATCTCCCGAAAGGCACCACTTTATTTCTGGCGCCTTAGTCAAGCCAGTGGCCTAGCCGTGGCGCACCCTGACTCCGCATTATAGACCCATCCTAGAGCTACGTGTTTAGTACCTAATCTTGATACATGATACACCGGTACTTCGATAGATATTTTAATATCTGTCAGTCTCAATTAATCACCTCACCATTGAGGTATGTTTGTGTGTTCTTTTTAAAGTGCCTTTTACTAGTAAACTATAAATAACAATATACAAAAGAAACATGGTAATTAACTATAAATAACGTTAATTCATCATTTAATATAGTAAAATCATTATTTAAATACCAAACCATACGTTTGATCAACTTCTTTTTTCAATTTCTTTATTCTGTAGGTACGTAAAAAAATATGTGTATGAAAATCAAAGGAAAATTCATTATTTGTAAACATTGGTTTTACAGGGGTGTTACACATAAATGCCATATCTTGCGTTGAAGCGTAAAAATTTAGCATAACCATTAAATCAAAGCGTTTAATCAATTTCCATGCACAAATAATTTCAATATCATAAGGAATGTCTACGTAAAACCGAGGTTAGGAATATAGTTATTATTATATTCTAATGCTACTACATATTATTAGCGGTATTCTAGTGTTACAAGCATTTGGGCATACTTAGCTACGAAGTCAACAAACATTTCAAAAACTCCTTTTGATGCGTATGTGCTACGAAACGCTACGCGCTACGACGGCCTACGAGTAACGATTTAGGTAATCCAAACGTCCATATTTTATGTATCTAGGTAATGCTTCAATGATTTAATACACTGCTACTTGGACAATAGCTTGCTTGTGCATGTTTGTCATCAATTAATAAACATAGAAGTAGGTATATCGACATTGCTACGAGAAAACTAGACACTCTGCTTTGATAACGTTTTAACTATGTATAGTGCGTATATGAATAATATCAATGCTATTCCAATATTCATTGAATCGAATTGCATATATTTAGGCTTAGCGGATGGTTACTTGTGAGTATACATATCACATACACACAATTTTTTTTTTTGCTCTATGTGGGTCCATCTTCTCGGTAATCGACTAAAAACCCGACTTGTTCTTGTTCCCGTCATTTTCCTAAAAAAAATCACTGTTTAAAACTAAAAGTGAACTACTTTTATTACAATATTGTATGAAAGATATATTTCATATTGTTAACTGTGTATATTTGTGTTATGTCAAATATCTTTGTATAACGGTATAGTGTAAGTAATTCATTTAATACATTGTTTTGTAAAAATTTTAAGTTTAAAAAATTCGATTTCTTGTTCTAGAACCATACTAAATCTTCCATCCGCAGGCGTAAATCAAAGACTTATATTATTAAACCCCTAACAACTAAATAATGGCAGTATGTACACAAGGAGCATACCTTGCTCGATACCTATCCCTTGTCAATCACAGTCAATAGGTACATAGGCTTCCTGTCTTCGGTAACATGACTAGTTCATGTTATTCGCAATCTCGATGACGATCCTTTGATGTGGTCGGCGTTGTTTGTTATATTTGTATTAGTGCAATTAATAACTCTCTGTTAATCTCGTACTAAACTATAGTTTCTATTGTGTGATACATTCCAAAAAGCATTTATTGCAAGCTACTAAAGAAAGATATGTAAGGAAGTAGAAGAAACTGCACCTTCTAGTTACAGTCTATGTCGGTGGTACATCATCAAAGTTCATCGAATTTCATAATAATGAGAAATAAAACAGACAAATATATTGTTTGATATGAAGTATATATATTTATTATTAAACTTTCATAATTGGAACTTAGTTTTCGGTACCTAAAGATTACCTTCGAATTCTTCCATGCCTTCCATACCTCTCAATCCTTCCAATCCATTGGTGTCCATAGCTTTGATGAGATTGATAACTCGATTGTATAGCAAATCCTTAGCGTCTATAGCATATACGAAATCAAGATGACTGAAACTAGACAAAGGAACCCGGAATTTGCCGATCGGTCTACCTAGTTCTCTAAACAATCTGTCAACATCGTTGACATGTGCTAGTGGGTCAGTGTCTGAATAATGAAGAAATACTGGAGTAGTTACTCTGGATAAGTCATAACGTGGAGGACTGAAGGATCCATACGTTCTATAATTGGATAATCGGGACCCCTGGTCGTAGCGACGGAACTGTCTGTCAGAAATTCCTTGACCGTAGTGTGCCAACTGCCTAACCGACGCACCGGCCGGAGTGTGACCGAAGATAGCAGGCATCATTGTCTGCAAACACAAAGGATATGTTATTCCCAATTTCCCACTTACAGTTGTCAGAAACTATATTTCAGTTTTATTTTGTATAATTACACTCACCGTATTATGTTGCTCCTCGTTCCATCCACCAACCAAAAACAAGATGTTGCTACAAATGGGTTGGAATATAACTTCATCACGACACAAGGCCTGGCCAGCCCATGTGAAGACCACACTGTTAGGCATGAACTCACCGATGCCGATTAAAGAAGCAATGCTCTAAAAAAATATAAAATAAACTGATATAAAAAAATAACATAATTAAGCAAATGGTTTTTTCAATAATTTAACACTAGTTGATTTACTTACTTCAATATTGTTAGAATAAGATGCCAAAACCCTTAAAAGAAGGTTACGATTATTGGCCATATAAGCGACGGGAGCCAGTGCGTGCATAGAAATAATCTTGTTGTTATAAGCCGGTCGCATCGAGCCCATCACGAAGAAAGACGTAGTGCCCTGCGAGTGTCCCACATAGTGCAGCCTCTGTTCTCCAGACACGTCCAGCGCGTAATCGATCATAGTGGGCAAGTCTATGTTTCCTATTTCGTCCCAAGAGAACCTCCAGAATGCCGTACTCAGGATTGCATCAGGGTTTAATCTGATGTGCCTACGAGAGTAGTAATTGCCGCGGGCATTACCCATCCAGACGTCGAAACCTTCCTCAGCGAGAATATATGCTGCAAAGATAATATTTTTGTATCCTCTTTTCAAGTCATCAGGAATACCATATTGCAACTCCAAAAATTTGTTAGAACTGCAGAAATAGTTTGGTGACACTACATTAGCACTTACCTAAACCGGAACCTGGGCCCATGATTACCAAATCGGCTGATGAAGAAAGTAGACCATGCATCAAGAACACCACAGGTTTCCTCTGATTGGGCACATTGTGAGCGTCTCGTCCGTGAGGTATACGGTGCATTTGCAATATATATCCATCCGAGGTCGTCACATCGTGAACTTCAACCGGATAACGATATTTTCTGATCAAATCAGGCTGAAATAATGCGTGAAAATTTAAAATTATGTAAACTTACTAGCGAATTCTTGATTTCAAACTAAAACGCCTATAGAAAAAAGGACGTTCAGATTTGAACTTTCCGTATTGGTACAGGAATTCTTGAGTTTTGAGCTAAACAGCACAATCAGCGATTAGATAATGATTGAAATTCATGCGCCATTATGTACATGATGGAACATCGTCAATGGATGTTGTAATCCTTTCTGTGTATACATAGAGTAGTCAAAATAGGCTAGCAATACTATGATTATGTAGATTAATTAAACAATAACAGTAAACACCTAAATAATCACTGTCCTTTTCGGTTTTCTAACCTTCCTTAAATCGAAATCGGCCACGTTAAATTTAAACAATCTGTGCAAAAAAAAACAACTTACCACATCGAGATTTGCGTCTTCGAACACATTATCTGAATAGCGTGAATCAACTTTCTTCAGCAATTCCTGAAGTTCTTCAAGTTGTATTGAACTCTTGGCCGCCACCAGAGCGACACAGGTGGCTAGGACCACAATCAACCCCCCACGTAACATCATTCACATAAGGCAGGTATTTACCTACTCTTCGTTCAGATAATGAAGTATCGTCTTTTATAACATTTGCAGAATTAAGATAAACCATTAAGCTTTGATAAATTGACAATCAAAGCTGAAATCTGGCTAGTTAATTCAATAATAAACAGGTTATCAATTTAGATAGATTCTTAAGTAGATACGTAACCTTTACGACTGAAGTACATAATACGTACACGTACATATACGTACGTAATACAGTGTTCGTAATATAAATACATATTATTGTGATGGAAACTAGCTTTTGCCCGCAACATCGTCTACATGGAAGAAAAAAATGCTTATTTCTAACATTACCATGAAGTTAAAAGGCACCTACTCATTATGAATTATGAGAAACGGCATTCTTCCCAGTTTCCACACCGCAACTATCCTGAACAAACTTGCACCTAAAGGCATCATCATCCCTGAATACAAGTACGTATTTTATCTCCATGAGAAAATTGTGATCTGAAAGCTGTGTTTATTATTTAACACTTATTAGACATTCAAAATTCTATTGGCGAAATAGCCGCTAGGAATCAAATCAAATCAAATCAAATAGTTTATTGCAATCCATAATGTACACTTACAGGTGGTAAATATAATAATATAACATAGAAACAATTATGGACCCTGTTGGGCACAGCAAGTTTTAAATAAGTAGGAGAGAGGAAGAGCGCTTCATTAGTTTTTTGTTATTAGTTACATTTAGGGTACTTTTTATGATTCCATTTATCTATTTATTAGGTTCTATTTAATTTCTGTTCATTATTTTTTTATTATTTGTATTGATACTGGGTATTCTCTTGCTATCGCTTTATGTTATACATATTATATTAATTATTTATTCATTAACAATTTCTTTAATTATGTTTTTATTATTATTATTTGGTACTTGATTATAATTTGTTCATTATTATAAATGTAGTATAATAATTAAGTTATTTAAGTATATATATTTATTTTTTACAGTTACGTTTTTTTATTGACTTTATCTGTTAAATATTCTTGTAATGTATTTACTAATTAAGCTTTTGCTTTTACTAATTAAGTATTGCTTTAATTTAGTTACAAATATACTGGTACAAAAAAGACAAAAAGGTTTTACAAAATAATTTCTGGACTTAGTTTGTATGTACAATCATGTATGCAAGCATTTTCTTTTTAACTTCGTTAAAGAAGGTAGAAGAATGAAATATTTGTCTACGATTTATTTGATGGAACGTCCTGGATTCTAGCATAAAAATTTTATCAATTACAATTAAACGTAGTTTTGCTAGTTTTGTGGCCAGAGTACAGCCAATTATTGTGACGGATGGGTAACTACGGAACACTACACTGAGCGTGGCCCGCCCGACACGCTCTTGGCCAGTTGTTCAGTAGTTAAAGAACTTTTAGTGCACCTCTCACCGATTTGTCCTAAGATAATGACTTGCTAATTAACGACTAAAACGACAACCGGCTGTCGGGCTGGTATTGCCTTTCTATTGTGTCTGGAATCACGTGTATTTGAAGGTTTAAAGCAGTAATCTTCATTTTTTCAGCTATACAGGGTGTCCCACGGCTATGCCACATGGAGGGAAAGTACCTTAAATATTGTAGATAGAACATTTAGCTGAAAAAAGACATTATTTGAATTTTGAAAACATTTTTAACTGCATTCATAGATATTTAAATAATTACATAGTTGAACCGGGAATCGAACCTGTTACTAGAGAAAATTAATCAGCCTTTAGTTTTATCCTACCGATCAAAAGGCTTCATCACAAGGATTATTTTTTGCTTAATAACATAGTGTCAAAAATAAAAGGAAGGCTATGAATTTTAACATTTTTAATACAAAATTAGTCAATTTTTCAACTGCTCAAAACTAGCCCCTTCTTCTTGAATTTAAAGTTATAACTTTTGATTATTTCGTTTCCTGACAATTTTTTGGTCTTTTTGTGGTGGATATTTATTAATTTAAATGATGCGTACTACTCAAGTGGGTAGATTAATTAGTAATAAGTAGTTATGATTGCAATTTATGTCCTTACGGCAATGTAAGCTTTTAACTTTTCAGAACAAAATTTTACATCAAATGTTACAATTCACGGTCTTCCTTTTATTTGTGACACTATGTTATTTAGCAAAAAATAATCCTTATGATGAAACCTTTTGACCGGTATGATAAAACTACAGGGTGATTATTTTTTCTCGTGGAACAAGTTCGATTCCCGGGTCAACCATTTAATTATTTAAAAATCTATGAATGCTATTTAATTGTTTTTAAAATTCAAATAATGTCTTCTTTCAGTAAAACGTTCTATCTACAAGATTTAAGGTACTTTCCCTCCATGTGGCATAGCCGTGGGACAACCTGTATACCACACGTAGATGCCACTCCTCTATTCTTGTGCGCGACAACTTGTCCACAGTCTCCACATTTCATCCATTAAGGCTTCCCAGGCTTGTGATACAGCCTATTTATATATCTATATATTTTTTCGTCTGAAGCCTAAAGATCTAAAAAAAATCATGATATTGACAGAGGGCGGGTAGGGCAAATATACATATATTATGTGCTTTTTATAATTTATTAATATTATCTTACTTACATCCAACCACATCAAAGTTTTTAAATTTGTTTCAATAGCTGAAGTCTTTGTTATTTTTTTTTCCGCTTTTGCATTTCAAAGTAACTTTCGACATTGGCATTATAGTGGAAATAGGATTTTCTTGCCATTTTATAAAAAATAATTTTACTACTGGATTTACTAAAGATGTATATTTTTTTATATTCTTTATTCCTTGTTCAAGAACAAGTTTAACTATCTATTATAAACAAGCTAAAGTTGGAATGAATAGACTGTGATGAAAAGTTTGTGACGTCATACAACTTATTTCCGTTTGTTATAACTTCCCTCTCAGCCGAGTTCACAAATAAGATAAGTGGCATCCTCATTAGGTGCAGTTTGCAGTAAAAGAAAGCGTCTATTTATATCAGGTGACTTTATGCTTTCCTTACACATGCGCCCCTTTTTTTGTGGAATCAACAAATGACTTCTTCTACCGCTCTGGGCCTTCGGTTCCCCTTTGTGTTCCGGGGCCACGGTAACTCTTCCGAACAATTCCGCAACCACGGCAGGCATTGGCCCAAGAAGGTTGAATGTCGTGATTCAATTAAAAAGCGTTTTATTTCGCGTGTCTCGCCGGTAAAGAAATGCGAACTGGGAAGTCGATGCATACTCGTAGACAAACTACATTATCCATACTAATATTATAAATGGGAAAGTGTGTCTGTCTGTCTGTCTGTCTGTTTGTCTTTCTTTCACGGCAAAACGAAGCGATGAATTGACGTGATTTTTGAGTGGAGATAGTTGAAGGGATGGAGAGTAACATAGGCTACTTTTTGTCTCTTTCTAACGCGAGCGAAGCCGCGGGCAAAAGCTAGTTGCTTATACAAAATGGCTTTGAACCTTACTCAAATAAATTAAGTGAAACAAAACCTAAAAAAAGCAAAAAAACCGGTCAGGTGCGAGTCGGACTCGCGCAACGAGGGTTCCGTTAATTTTTTTTTTATGAACTATTAATTTACGGTTTTCGGACTTGTGCTACATGACATTGCTCCTTGCCAAATTTCATGGTTCTTGGTCAATAGGAAATACCCTATAGGTTTTAGATTCCCTTGCAAACGTCTAAATATTCAATATAAATAGGTTCATAGACACACTAACAGGCAGAGAAACACATTAAATTAGCAGTCAAACTTAAAACAACTTCTTTTGGCATCGGGGGTTAAAAAAAATGTTCTTTGATCGAGCTTTTAATTCGGTTACAAATGAAATCGTTAATATCAATGATAAATTAAACTTGATCGTCTAATCCATTGGCATCCATAGATTTAATAAGGTTGATAACTCTGTTGTAAAGTAATTCCTTGGCGTCAATAGCATACATGAAATCAAGATGACTAAAAGTGCGCATTGGTACTCGGAACTTGCCTATCGGTCTACCTAGTTCTCTAAATAATCTATCAACATCGTTGACATGTGCTAGTGGGTCGCTGTCTGAATAATGAAGAAATACTGGAGTAGTTACTCTGGATAAGTCATAACGCGGAGGACTGAAGGATCCATATGTTCTATAATTAGATAGCCGTGATCCTTGATCGTAGCGACGGAATTGTTTGCCGGCGATCCCTTGGCCATAGTGTGCCAGCTGTCTTACAGATGAACCAGCTGGTGTATGTCCAAAGATAGCAGGCATCATTGTCTGTAATAACAATCACAGTTGTACATTAAAAACAGGTGTTTATTTTGTATGATAATGCTTGAAGTTATCTGTGTGATAAGGTAAGAAATGAATACAGTCCGAAAAACTGACAAAAGTCAGGTTCCAAGACCAGGATTTAAAAAAATTACTTACGCTGAGACAAAAGCTGTGTACGCTTATGCCTTTATCAGTGGCAAAAGGTAGGACACAGCACTATTAGTGTCAAAACAGAAACTCTCCATGTGACCCCTAATTGGGCCAAGTCATGATGTATAAGCATTGCAATTCTTTCAGTCGAGGGATGATAAATAACTAAGTATTTTCTCTAGTTACCGAGTTATGTTGGTCTTCATTCCATCCACCAATCAAAAACAAAATGTTACTGCATATTGGTTGGAAAACCACTTCATCGCGGCATAAAGCTTGACCCGCCCATGTGAATATTAGACTTTGAGGCAAGAACTCCCCAACGCCGATGATTGAGGCAATACTCTATAAAATCATAAAATATGTTAATTTATTTTTCAGTTGAATACCGACCTCAAACTAGTATCTAGTATAAAAATATAAACATGCTGCTGAACTCACTTCAATATTAGTTGAAAATGGTGCTATAATATTCAAAAGAAGGTTACGATTATTGGCCATATAAGCGACGGGAGCCAGTGCGTGCATTGAAATAATCTTGTTGTTATAAGCCGGTCTCAATGAACCCATCACGAAGAAAGACGTGGTGCCCTGCGAGTGTCCCACATAGTGCAGCCTCTGTTCTCCAGATACGTCCAGCGCGTAATCGATCATAGTGGGCAAGTCTATGTTTCCTATTTCGTCCCAAGAGAACCTCCAGAATGCCGTGCTCAGGATTGCATCAGGGTTCAATGAAACGTGCTTACGTGAGTAGTAGTTACCACGGGCGTTACCCATCCAGACGTCGAAACCTTCTTCAGCAAGTATGTATGCTGGAAATATGAAATTAAATTTTTTACACGTTTAAACATCTGGCGTTTGAGTACGTTAAATAATTAATTAGTGACTCGTGCCCTATCACCCACAAACTTGATAGGGCACTACTATACTAATAATTATACTATTGTGGTGTATGTGACTATGCGATTTTAACATAAATTCAGCTAGGGGTTCTTCTTACCTAAACCAGAGCCAGGGCCCATAATAACAAAATCAGCTGAAGAACAAAGTAGACCATGCATCACAAAAACGACAGGTTTTCTTTGATTTGGAACATTGTTGGAATCTCGTCCGTGAGGAATACGGTGCATTTCTAATATGTAACCATCCTGAGTGGTGACACTGTGAACTTCGACTGGATAACGATATTTTCTGATCAGATCAGGCTGAAAGAGAAAATATTAACAGCTGAATAGACAGCAAAGGTGAAAAAGGGGAAATACCGTGGAAGCCCAAGGAAGAATATCGAGACGAAATTAGACTCAGTAAACTAACAGTGACGCAGGCAAAGCGAATAGAACAGGTTTCTTTTAAGACAAACGAAATTAAATATTGTATCAACAGAATACCTCTAAAAACGTTACATTTTAGGTAAGTATGGTAATTCTCTCACTCACCACATCTAAGGTTGCATCTTCAAACACGTTATCTGAATATCGTGCATCAAAATTTTTCAGCAATTCCTGAATGTTGTCAGCTTGAGCAGACTTCCTGGCTGCCACCAGAGCCACACACGTGGCTATGACCACTAACAAACCATAACGCAACATTGTTCACATGCACCTGATAACTGACGAACAATAGGTAATGAATTCCGTCTTTTATAACGTCGATAAAGAATTCCTTAAGCTGTGATAATACAACCAATACATTATAAAATCTGGCAAATACTATTATAATTTCATTTAGGTTTGATAGATACGGATTACCTCCATTTACTTGTACACAATTTCTTTGATGACAATAATTTCATAAAGTAATGGCTAATCATTCGGTTAACCGAATGATTAGCTACCAGTTCGTCTCAATCTGTTCGAGCAAATCAAAGAAAATCTTTTATTTTTGTGATGCATGGTCTACACGGTTACTTTATTCTTCAACTGATTCTAATATTATGAATCCGGCTCTGATTAAGGTAAGAATAATCACAAACTGCATAGTGCGCTATAAGGTTCGTAATGTTACTCACAAGTATCATTTACCTAGTTATTACAAGTGATACCATTCATCGCCATCATCATCATAGTCGTCGCGCTTTTTTCTAGCTTGTGGCGATGGGAAGAGTCTAGACAGGGTGACCGCAATGCCATGGAAGTTAGGTAGACTTGGCGTGACATGCATAGCTCTGTGAACTGGTTTGGGTCAGCTGCTGAAAGTGAATTCTGAAAAATACCCTCCTTAGTAACTACATGTTTTGAGCCATTTGGAGTTTAAAGCACTAGGACACTGAGATCTGAGTGACCTAAACCAAGTTTAACTTTGAAAGTCGTTATAAGTTGATGATAAAATAAAATATTTATTTTTTTACGTTATATTATTTTTAATTTCGTTTGGTTAAGACTTATTTATTATTGTAAATATAGAAATTTATATTTCATTTAAGTAAAGCATGGTTGAACCATTTTACAGACTTATTTATTTTAAACTAGCTTTTGCCCGCGGCTTCGCTCGCGTTAGAAAGAGACAAAAAGTAGCCTATGTTACTCTCAAGGGATGGAGAGTAACATAGGCTACTTTTTGTCTCTTTTCCAACTATCTCCACTTAAAAAATCACGTCAATTCGTCGCTCCGTTTTGCCGTGAAAGAAAGACAAACATACAGACAGACACACTTTCCCATTTATAATATTAGTATGGATTGCTCCTAGACGTACAACAACATTCTTTGTCGAAGCACAAGTTCTACGTACTATAAACAAGCAGAAGTTGGATCTAATCGACAGTAATAAAAAGTTTGTGCTGTCATACAACTTGCTTCCGTTTGTTGTAACTTCCGCTTCAGCGCCGAGTACATAGAAATGCAGGATACAGTTCGAGTTCGTAGTAAAGCAAAGTGTTTATGTCATATTGCTTCCAGCTTCCCATTCACATCATGGCAATTATTACGTTCTGGCGTCAGACACTTTTAGCACAACTTCGGAACAACTTACCTTAAAAGGTTTCTACTTTGAATGTGCATACGGTAACGTTTTCAAACCGACATAACGGTGAGAGCTCGACTGAGGTACGCATCGGTGACCTACTGCTAGGTTTACACGCTTGCCATGACTGGGCAATCGTCCACAAGCTCCAACCTTTTACAATCGCTTGAATGCCATTTACACGCTTGCGAGTGCGTTAGTGTGTTCCAGACAGGCAAACATGGCAGACGTAGACGTCGAAGTTTTTAACATAGATTAAACACTGTATAAAGTATTATTTCCGTATCGGCTGAAGTCGCAGTAGGAAGGAAACACCCTTTATCCTGTTTTTATCTTTTTTTACAGAGAATTTATGGAAGAAAAGATTAATGAGCTTTTGTATGAACCATAGGGAGAATTTCTCGCGCCAACATGTAAATACGCCGCAAGCGCTTGCCGCAAGCTTCCTTTGATCTGTGTTCAAAAACCGACACAGGCCCGGGTCGTCAACAAGCTCTTGCAAGCTTACGCAAGCCAAGCCAAACACCCCTGTTACACGCTTGTGTTTGTGAATGCTTGTCGAGACTTGCCAAGCGTGTAAACGTACCTTACCATCGTCGCACTTCCGAACCGAAATCAGAGACCAAAATAAATAAACGTTAATTAGCATGTACTTTGGCTTAGCTATTGACTCTCGCGATCGTGGGTTGACAATTATTATTGTGCTCTCAACATCCCACAACTTACCTAGCAATATTACCTAGCCGAAGCAGTTACAAACCAACGGATATTAGTAGAAAGAAAAAAGCTTGTCGCGAGATTTAAGTACTCATATTTTCTTAGTTTGAAAATTCACGTAAATACGAGTAAGTACTTAAATCTCGCGACAAGCTCTTATAACATATAAATTGTGTCAAATGTGTTAAATTTTAAATGAAGTTATAAGTTAACAGTAAAAGTTTTATGCCCTTACTAATAATCACTGTGTAAAGTTTAAAGAATAAAGCCTGTGTAACCATACATTTTTTGACGTATAAACCTGTCATAACTTTATGCAGCGTTTATTAGTAAGGCGCTTAGTGTAAAAGTTTTTTTTTTTCTTTTTAGCGCATTTAAATAAAAGCTTGTTTTTAAAATGGTTTTTTTACCTTAATTTTATTTAATACAAAATAATGTTTTTTAGTTTTTTTTTATCGTGCATTGTCATCCGAACTGAACGCATACTAAATTTCAGCTCAATCGGTTAAGGGAAAGTGCCTTAAAATTGAGTTGTAAGATTCCACCGGGACAAACATACATTGCAAGTTAAATAAAAGCTTTTCAAAGTAGTCAAAACGTTTATTTCCATTAGACCATGGAGGCACTTTGGAACGTCAATTACATATTTTGATTCTAGTCGCCCATTCCAAAAGGTAGTTTTATATGGAGAAGAACGGGCAAGAAACTCCATACGTACTCTTTTAAAAATATATCATGATTACAATGTGCTTGTAAAAAGAACCAGTTTGGCACCCTTTGGGCTATCATCATCTTCCTAACGTTTGCTCTATTATGATGGGATCGGCTTCCCGCCTAACCAGATTCAGCTGGATACCAGTGTTCTACGTGAAACGGCTGTTTATCAGACCTCCACAACCCAGTTACTGGGCGATACGATACCCCTTGGTAAGGCTGGTCAGACTCTGCAGTAACGACTGTCAAAGTTTTATGAATCACAAGTGGGACCACCGAATTAACGTGCTTTCCGAGGCACAGAATGTCAGTAATATCCAAGATAAACTTTAGAAAGTACATATGAGCCCTCATGTTATGAGATGAACCTCTCGGTTAAGAGGGTTCATCTCATGGCATGCGGGCGCCTTAAATTGGCACCCTTTAGATACGAAACTATAAAAAGAGTCGATAATTGAACGAGTTTGTAAAACGGTGTATTTTTTTTTTTAATTGCATTAAAATGATTCCCAATTGACGGGACGATAATTTGATGTAGTTTTGTCGTAAGGAAATTATTTACAGTTGATGTTAAATCGAATATTATTTATCGATATGTATACCAAGCCTACCTGCTTAGTCGACGACTACGACTACAATACTTTTAACGACTCATACTTTCTAGCATCAATGTTAGTTAAAAGACGCCAGTTTCGGCAACCATCGAAAAATCCAATGACCTTACTTGGAAAACGTACTAGGTACTAAAATAAAGAAATAATAGTCTGCGTTCCAGGAGGCGCGGGAAAGGTAAAGCGCGTTGAGAACGGGACCAGTCTTTGAGCAGTAGTGAAACAATATAGGTAGGCTACGTAAAAATAAAAATGTGCTTCTTGCCTAGGGCGCTCCCAACACTTAAATCCGCCTCTGGTTTGTACTCGTATTTAACACGGTGTTCGTGTTCATGTTCTATCCTCGTTCTATTCTATTCTTTATTGAACAATTGTTTCTTTATCAATTGTTGTTGTAAACAATTTTTAAGCCTCTAATTTTATTTATCGTCTTTTAAAAGGTCAAATTGAAATAATTGCATCTTACAAGTTTACTTTTTTTTCGTTATTTTTGTACGACGTTTCCCAAGTAAGCGTATTTTACAAGTTAGGCCTCTATTTCAAAGTTCAACTCATGATTCACAGGATCATCTATGTTTACATTAATGTTGTGGATGTTACATTAATAAGAATCACGTAAATTGGATCGTAAATCTAAACATACATAAAAAAAACACAAATTGAGTGTTAAAAAAAAAGCATATTTATCCAGTTTTTGTCTCACTTTTCATTGATACTCCATCACTTTAGGATAATTATATTCGACGGGCCTGTTGGTCTAGTTGTTAGTGACCCTGACTGCTAAGCCAGAGGCCGTGGGTTCGATTCCCATCTAGAACAAACTTTATGTTACCATAGTACAAGCTCTGCTTAGTTTGGGATCAGATGACCGTGTGTGAGTTGTCCCAAGATATTTATATTTATTTATATCCTTCGATATATATGTAAACTTTTCAACACAACTAACTGGGTTTTATTTCATTAAATCCAGTAAATACTGATTTGGGTGTTCAACCAACCAAACAATACAATTCCACTTAAAAATATTAGTATAGATTTAACTTTGGCCTGACTAAACCAGTTGACCACTAAAACTTACCTACTCTAAGCTCTTTATTGTTTGAACTTAGTGTTAAGGTGAACTGCACCCAAATTAGCTGAATGAGGCAGCTTAACCGCTGAGAAGGTACAAAATATTATTCATGGAATTATATGGAGTCGAAGTCCCATAGTGGCAATAACTAATAATGGTGCCGATTCTCTTGTACACAAACTTCACTAAATTTAAGTTAAGTGCATCTCTCTCTTTCCATTTCATTAAGAAAAGGACAGAAGATAAAATATTTGTTAAGTCCTGCCAAATTTAGACACTCCATAGTTAATTTAGACGCGATTTAAAAACATGGCGTCTAAATATACGTCAATTTTCGTCAGGCGCTGTCTAATTTGACAGGATTAAACTAAAATGTATCTTCTGACCTTTAGAAATGGAAAGAGAGAGATGCACTTAAATTTAGAGAAGTTTGTGTACAAGAGAATTAGCGCCAATGATAATCTGAGTTATTTGAGCTAATACAAATTTGCATCCACACTGAATTTCCAAAATTCAGAAATCAAACAATAAATACATAAATGTTTAATTATGTACATGTCATGTGGGTAAATGAAAATATAAAAAAAACTACACTATACTTTACCTAATAATTTCAAGAAATTCAGTCCCCTTTATTGTCCTGCTAAAATACCCTAAATTTTGCTAAAAGTTACAGTTGCAACAGACTCTAATACACTGTTTGTCTAATTTAGTGCTGAACTAAAGCCCTAAAATTATGTTCACCTATATTTAAAGAAGCAATACATTGTAGTAGTTAGGTATTAGACGAAAATAATAACATGAAACTTATTAAAGATAAATAAGCATTTAATAATTTGTTAAGGCATTCCAGTAAAAGCATATTTCCATGAGGTATCTTAATTAAGTATTGCTAGAAATCTTCATCATCTGAGTCGAGAGCAGCCCTCCTTCTGTCAAACTTCACAGTGCTGGTAGATTTGGGCATCTGCGAATTTAGTGACTCAAGGAGTTGAATTAATTCTGGTTCAGTAATCTTGTTGCGCACCTGACCCATCTGGGTCATTCTACAGATCATATTTTCAACCATGGCACCCTTTTCTGGTCTACTAAGCTTAATTGTGTTCACTGTAAAAGAAAACAAAAGATTACTCTTGATAACATTCACATTATTTCGAATTAAATACCTATCATCACTATAATTTATTTCATTAAATAAATAATTAAAAAATGTTGGAGTTAGTTTATGTATTATTAAAAAATTGAAATGTTCTCACGTCTAGCTCTAGCGTCTTGACTAAGTGCTTGTGCAAGAATTGTGTGTTTAGCTTCCTCCATTTGCTGCATTCTTTCTTCCTGTTGTTTAGCATGATTAGGGTCACCTGTTCCCTAAAAATTTTAAAGCTAATATTTAACATCATTCAAGTTGTCTTATATTTGTTAAACACGAACGTATTGATGTTTTTTTTATATAAATAAATCCTAAAATAAAAGCAGAAGGTGGGTATCGAACTGAACATAACCTCCATCTATGATTCACACTTACCCCATGTTGAGCCTGTAGCTGAGCAAGCCGCTGCTGTCTAATTTTGTCTAATTCTGGATCATCCATCTTATTTTTTACTTAAATGCCCACAAAAATAAAAAGCTCTTACAATATTATTTCGATATTTTTATTGCTTTCGTTTCTTGACATTTATGGCAGTCAGTATTATTTATTGCGACGTTCCGTTTTTTGCAGAATTCATAGCCCGCGCTACCCAATCAAGTTCCACCAATGACAGAACATAATATCCTAACGGGGTAGATCAATATTGTCAATGTCATACCAGAGTACAAGAAAAGAAACGTAACCTTCAACAGATTAAAATAGGCATATGTTAACAGATAAAATTCTAGTATTTCTTTTTATTGAATAGGTACATACGAGCATGGACGAATAAGTTACCGGACTCCGTCTTATTAAACTACAAATGAAGCACCCAATAGTATGTCAGTGCTCTATACAGACAAGCCTGCACGCACACATCCACACCAATAGTATGCTAGGGATGTGAGTTTGATAGAAAATAATCGATTAAATAAAAATCGATTTTTCTTAATTCAGAATTAATCGATTAGTCAAAAATCGATTTTAATAAAAAATAATCGATTCCTGCGAAAAAATCGATTTTTTTTGTATAATTTACAAGTACATGCGTTCTTTATTCGTATAATTATCAGAGGTTAGAGTTAGGTAGTGTTATTTTAGTACTTGCATCAAAATATTGATATTTTATTGATCTTCCTGGGATTTCTAGTCGACAATCTCGTATGTAAAACAGTATTACAAATAAATAAAAATATTAAAATCATCATTTTCATCTGTTGAATAGATAATAAGCTATATCTAAAAAAATCGATTTAAACTCGTAATTTATATAATCGATTTATTAAAAATCGATTAATATTAATATAAAAATCGACAACGAAAAATCGATTATTTGAAAATAATAATCGATTTAAATAAAAATCGATTATTTTTTAACATCCCTATAGTATGCCAGCCGTCCGCCATTACGCTTTGAACTGCGCTCGCGTGTTATTCTGCGTTATTTTCGCTCATAAAAAATAAACTATGCCTTCGTGTATCGTGAAAAGTTGTCGAAACCATAGTGGTTCAGCTAATAAAAGCCACGGGATCACTTGTCATAGATAAGCATGTCATATTTAAGCTTAATTCTCGATTTTCCGTAAATAAATTTAATCACTCATAAAATCAATCAGTGTTGCAACTAATTCAAGTTTTAATTTACTTTAAAAGTGGGAGATTTTTGTAGTGTTCATTACTATTTATCGTTATTGTATTATTCGACATCTTACAGATTTCCTTCAGCTAATGATTTGTGAAAAAATGAATGGATAAAAATAATAAGGAAGTGTAGAAATGACAATAATTGGAATCCAGCAAAATCAACTGTGATCTGCAGTAGACATTTTGAAGATAATAGTTTGTACAGAACTAAAGGCGGACTTTTTCGCGTTGTGGCTTACGCCGTACCAACAAAGGTAATCCATTACCTAATTTAAGGTCCTCACCTAATAACCCTATCTCGAAAATAGGTTGACAAAATTTGCTTTTTTTTTTTAGTTTTTATTCGATTCATCAACAATTCGACCAACAATTCAGGATCAACCGAAATAAGTTACTCCCGGTGTTTCTGACGAGGTTTACTTTTGTGGTTTTCTATGTGTAGTTCTTTGTGTGTATTTATTAGATATTATACAAATAACTAGAAGTATAAGTAGGACTAGTAGTAATAGTAGTTTTTTTTAAATTACCCGACTGCCTTTACTTTTTTTATTGTTTTATTATACCTATGTAAAGATATCCAATGTGTTTTATTTATTTTACCTTGATTTTAACAATATTAGTCACAAAAACTAAAGATTAAATTTCAAGGGAGATCTCATTAAAATATTATTTAAAAAATGGGTAATTTTCCCCCATCTGGCATCCCTATTTACACGCTCACATAGTTACGCCATCGCCATTTTGGTGCTTCAATCACTTCGTAATGAAGCTCAGTCCGGTAACTTATTCGTCCATGCATACGAGGTTGTAAAAATAGGCAACAGATAAAGCAGCTACCAGACTGGTGCTTTATTATCGGTCGTAATAATATTATTTTGAATTGCGTTAATGCGTTCCGATTCCTATATAACTGGAATAATTATCGCAGCAGTGTGTAACTTCTTAACAGATATCACAATAACGCATCTTAGAGAATTTAGATGACGCATTCGATCTTATTAAACCGATAATAAAGTGCCTGTGTGGTAGATGCTTAACTGCGGTAGTTATAGCACTCGAGCATCTCTCTTAGCAACTGCGGCTACGTCTAATTCTAGACCAACCAATGAAAAAGCCATGTTTCTCAATATAGAGTACCTAGTTTAAAACAATTGAGACTATATTTTACAAATATTAAGGGAAAATATAAAAGAGAATACAAATATTTAGATTTTCTTTATTTAAGTAACATTATCATGCCATTGGAGTGTTTGGTATTCTATTTTCCCATGATAATTACAAAATGCTAAAAGAGCCAGTTTGTTAACAGAAACAGATAGTCTTCCAAATGCTACTATCTCGGCTGGGCTGATGGCGGCAGTCGGGTCATAAATACATCGCACCATGTATGTTGCATGAAATCTCACAGGATCTCCTGAAATTTTTAAACACTATTTATTAATACAGATAGTGCAATTGAAAATAATAAGCTTAATTTTTTTTTTGTATGTACCACTAAAATTTTTTTGTATGGTGGATATGGTTTAAAAACACATACAACTCAATTAGAGAAAGATTAAGGCACAAAACTAATATCTGTAGGTCCCCACTATAAACAGCATGGCAGCCTCTCACACATCCATTGCAACCCCAACAGTAGTGTTGTTAAATCAATTTCATTTTACAATGTTAAAACATTGCAAAATGAACATTTCATACAGCTAATTAAAATTAACTGTATGAAATGGTTTAAATAAGCTTAACAATGCAATATATCTATTTTGTTACCTATGTATCTTATATTACCTGGGTATAAAAGGTAGTCACAGCCGAATTTCGATCCATTTGTTATATGATATCTTTTTTCCCATAAGTTCTTAAAAATTCTGTATTTGATTGCACCTTTTCCCTCAACTACACTGGGTTGTAAAACATCAATATTAACACTTTTCTTTTCTGTAACAATAAAGTTAAGTATGGTATTTATTGTCCAGCAATTATTATTAATATTGTCCTTTTTTAAACATGTTGAAATAAATAAATAATAAAATGAAGTAATTAATTTATTTGCAATTTAATGGTTAAAATTATGTGTTTGAAAGTAATTACCTGTATCTATGTAATGCTCTGTTGGTAAGTGAGTAAGGACATGTGCAGGGGCTAGTCCAGGCAATTTATTTATTTCTTCTTGTAATAAAGTTTGTTTATCTAACTGAATGTCTGAAAAATTAAGTTTCCATCACAATCTTCTTCTTATAAGTAATTATTATGAATTAAAAACAAGACTGCATATTTTTATACCAGTTACTCCTTTGGACAAAAGCTTTTGTCTTTTCCCAGCGATGATAATGTCAATCTTCTGTGACAACTGTTCTATTTTCCGTTTCCTCAAAGCTTCTGTTTGCTCTGATAAAACACTGCAATAATAAACAATGAAGTTGGCTTCAATGGGGCCACTATGAAATTATTTTAAATGAATTCTTCTGTTTTAATAAAATAACTTTCAGTTTTAGTCAAATCTTGAGATTGCTGAAAGGCATTTCAGTACCAATTCCGGTCTTCAATTATGTGGCATGTAACAGATTCTATCTAAAACTCAATGTTCTATAAATCTATAATTAATAATCTAGTGATATAAATTACTTCTGTTCTAAATCCCTTATAGTCTGCTTTTCTTCATCTGACGGTTCTCTTGTTAAGTTTGGTAATTCAAACAACTCACAAGCACCTTTTTCTACTAACAATGCAGCTTCTTCCGATGTTAAAGCCATTGGTAATCCTGTAATTTTTAAAATATACTGTAAAAATATCTTATTAAAACCAAAATAGAAGTAAACAGGATCTGTTGTCAGTTATCACTCACCTAAATAGTCATTTTGCCTTGGAAACGATGGTATGGAACCAATGAGTGAACCGCATATGCGATGACTGGCTCGTAGAGCGTACCAATCTATATTTTAAGCAAACATTAATAAAAAATAACAGAAACATCTTTTCCTAAAATAAAACATTTGTGTTACCTTCACAATTCCATACATAAGCAACCCCATTTTCAACGTAAAGTGGTTTTGTCATCGTTTGATAATTCTATATAATTAATTGTCGATTTTTTTCATATCAAATTCACGGTTTTCTTCTAATTAATTAGATAATTACAGCAAGGGTATGTGCATCATCTATTTGGCTCATTGACAATATTGACAATTGACATGAATTATTTGGCTGCTTTGATTGACATTGACAGATTAATAGTGATACCAGAGCGCAAATGTCAAACTCCTTACTCCAAAAACTAACTTTTACTTCAAATTGTTGCCAGCTTTTTTGATACTACTGATATAAAATCTCCGAGTTCGGTTTTCCACACCTACTGTACACTACGGGTAAAATAAAAATTACACAGTCAACTATACAGATAATGTACGAATTAGATAATTTGTGTCCGAGACGCCCACGGGCTGCCTTAAAGAAACAGGTTTTTCGGTCCCGATATTTGTTCGGGTCGGTATGGGGTCGTATAGGTAAATATGTTCGTGTAGTGACCATGATGTTCGTCAAACGTATGGACTTTTTTCCTCGAAAGTTGTTCATTAAAAATGTAAAAAAAAGAAGAGTCGGTGGTTCTCTAAATAAATGAAATAAATACCGATCGTATTATCATTTTTATTCCTACAACATAAATAGAGTTCGATGAATCCAAGTTTCATGATTATACTAGGATGGTGTTATGTTAACTACATACTGTGCAAATAAATATTCTTATTCTTATTCTTCTTATTCTTATAGAACATCGATTAATTAAAAAAATGGTGTTCACACACCACAAACGTACGTCGTTTACTAAATACCTACCAATGTTATCAAAACACTGCAATCCACATCCATTTTCACAATGACAGAAGTGGAAACACTACACTAACAAACCCCGTATGACGCTGCCCAAGTTCGGTCCAAGTCCAAATGGCCGTTTTGCAATTTTTGCCTACCTGCCAAGGAGTGGTTATGCTATTCGCGCATTGTGTCTTGTATGTCTTTTATGTGATCTATAATAATCTAACGCCTTTGAAGGAATAGGTCGAATTACATGTCAAAAATATTTGTGCTTGTTCGGCCAGTCGCCCAACCTCTAGATTAGTCATCTGTGTCTGTGTCAGTCATGATGGTCGTTATGCCCATTGTTATGGTGACTCTCTTTAATAATAATGTCGGTCTTTGTAACCAAATAAAATTTAAAAGTGAGATGTAGTTAATTGAAAATAAAATTGTTGAACGTTTGAACTTCTGTTACGACTACATTAATGGAATTCTCTATATTGAAATTGTCTGAATGTATTAATTACTTATAAATTTATATTGTAATATTTCTTTTTGATTACAAAGAAAATATACTGTGTCTAATTATATTGAAAAAAATCATTTCTTATTTCCTAAAACATGGTGAAATAATAGCCAAAACCTTACTAGAAGGTTTTAATTAGCAAAACGTGACATGAAGTATTACATATTTTGACAATGACAAATATTCGTAATCTAACAAAAGAATTTAAGTATATAAAAGAGGTTCACTACATTCACCCCGGCCAGATGAAATCACGAAGAAACTTCGGCGGGTTTCTTATTCTGGCCGACCTCCGGAGTGGCTCTGCACCTGCGGGTTCAATCACGTCCGAGCTTATTGGCTCCGGTACTTCCGATGGTGGCAGTGGCGAGGGAGTCCCCGGAGGGGAGACTGGTGGTGAATAATATTCCATCGGTGATGAAGGCGGAGTTGTCGGTGGTGAACATGATGGTGATGGTGACTGCGATCTTTCAGGCTCGATGTCTACGAACTCGTCAATTGCAGGGATTTCTCCTCCGTTGGTTCCCAAAGGCGCTAAATGACGATTGGACACGGTAGTCTCACGGCCATCCATCGTTCGAATATATGAATATGTGGGGTTAATCTGCAGTACCTCCACCTCCTCAGCTAGTGGTTGATATTTCGTTTTCCGATCAAAGCGCCGCATAAGCACTTTGCTTGAGCTCGTTAGCCATGTCGGAATCGAATCTCCATTCGTTGATCTCCGAGAGTGGTGGAACATCCTTTCATGCGGCGTACAATTTGTACTTGTACACAAAAGCGAACGTATGGAGTGTAATGCTTGCGGTAGGACATCCTCCCAGCTCTCTATCGGCAGGTTTCTAGTTTTTAATGCTAACTGTATAGTTTTCCAAAGCGTGGAATTGAGCCTTTCAACTTGGCCATTGCCTTGAGGGTTGTATGGTGTTGTACGACTCGTAGCTATTTGTCTAGCATGTAGAAAATCTTTTACATCCGCCGATAAAAATGAAGTCCCTCGGTCCGAGTGTATATAAGCCGGCATGCCAAACATGATAAATATACTGTCTAAATGTTTGATGACAGTCTTAGCGCTTATATCAGAACACGGGAAGGCGAAAGGAAAGCGAGAATACTCATCGATCACGGTGAGGATGAATCTGTTATTTGATTTCGTTGGTACTGGTCCCTTGAAGTCCATGCTCAGCCTTTCAAACGGTGCTATAGCTTTGATTAGTTTGTGGTGTTGATCAGCTGTAATGAATCTAGGCTTAACTTCTGAACAGATACGACATTCTCTCGTCATAGTTTTTATCTCCTCAATTGAATAGGCCAGGTTTTTGGAGCGAACCCAATGTGCCATTCTGGTCACCCCTGGGTGACAAAGAGCTTCATGAAGTGATCGTAACTTCGCCGGTGAGTCAACAATTGCGCAAACGCGAGAAAGGGCGTCCGCTACATGGTTCTGTGTGCCAGGCCTGTACACGATGTCATATTTGTATGGAGACAGTTCTAATCGCCAACGCTGAATCTTTTCGTTTTTGATTTTACTAGTGTGCTTAGTATCAAACATGAAAGACACAGACCGCTGGTCAGTGACAAGTAGAAATGATTTTCCTATGAGAAAATGCCGCCATTTCTTCAGGGATTCGACAATTGCGTAAGCTTCTTTTTCAATAGCTGAATGGTTCTGCTCACTTTTATTAAGTGTTCTCGAATAGAATGCTACAGGCCGGCCTGCCTGTGACAGGGTTGCCGCAATAGAATGCTCCGAGGCATCAGTTTCGACTGTAAACGGCACTTTGTTGTCGATAGCGTGAACGCAGGATTTGACTATGTCGTTTTTGAGATTATTAAAATCTTTAAGCATGGTGTCACTTAATGGAAACGTTTTATTTTTAGCTATTTCATGTACCTTTTCTGAAAAATTTGGTATCCATTTTGAATAATGCGCGAACATACCCAGGGCTCTTCGCAAGCTGGGTAAGTCTTGAGGTGGGGGTAAGTTCAGAAGAGGTTCTAGCCTGTCATTATCAGGTCTGATTATATTATTCGCTATTGTATAGCCTAAAATGTTAATTGAAGATTGTTTATATTTAGATTTTGATTCATTAATGGTTAGACCATACTTTTTAGCGGCTGCAAGGAAATTCTGTAGATTACAGTCATGCTCGTCCGGTGTTTTGCCGCAAATTGTGATATCGTCAAGGTATGCGAACGTGCCTTTTAATTTTTCAGTTCGGATGAGCCAATCTATTGTTCTTTGGAAGCTAGAGACTCCATTGGTTACTCCAAAAGGTATGCGTCGGAACTGATATAGATTTCCAGCAGCTTCGAACGCAGTGTATGGCCTTTCCTCTTGTAGAATTGGAACTTGATGGTAAGCGCTTTTTAAATCAATGGCGCTAAATGTTGAATGTTTGGCCACCTTTGAAATCAGTTCTTCTATATTAGGAAGAGGATAGGCGTCTAGTTCTGTGAATCGATTTATAGTTCTGGAGTAATCGATTACAAGGCGTTTCTTGTGATTCACGTTCTTCGTGATTAGTACCTGCGCCCGCCATGGTGATCGGCTCTCTTCAATGACACCTTCATTTAAAAGATTCCTAATCTCCTCCTCAATAAAACGTCGGTCATCATCACTATATCTTCGTGACTTAATAGCAATCGGTTTGCAGTCGGGAGACAGATTGGCGAATAAAGGCACAGCAGGGACAGACGCTTTGGCTACGTTACACACGACGAGTGGTTCTTTCGGGCCACCAAATGCGAATTCGAGAGAAGAATGCTTTTCTAATACGTCATGTCCTATAATCATGTCTGAGCATAAATTTTCCACAACAAGCAGTTGAACATTCTCGTATGTGTATTTACCCAAGGTTAGCGTAAGGTTGGTTTCTCCTTTAACTGACGAAGTATGGTTTAGAGAGGCCATAGATATCATTTGCTGACTAGGTTTTATCTTCAGAGAACATAGTTTCGAAAATTCGAAGTTAATGAAACTTTTAGAACTGCCTGTATCTAATAGTGCTTCTGCTCTAATGCCTTTGATATATGCAGGAACAATGGCT
Source organism: Athetis lepigone (assembly GCA_033675125.1). Taxonomy (NCBI): domain Eukaryota; kingdom Metazoa; phylum Arthropoda; class Insecta; order Lepidoptera; family Noctuidae; genus Athetis; species Athetis lepigone. The sequence goes on from CM066215.1 coordinate 9,170,295, forward strand.
TTGTGTAAGGAGGACGGTGATGCAGCGATAATGCAGGCGGTGGTATTCTCCTGGTCAGACGTGACAGCGTTAGTTGAATTCCTACTACGACAGACTTTTGCGAGATGCCCTTTCTTGTTACAAAGTTGACACGTCACATCGAAGGCGGGGCATGTTTTGCGCGGGTGCACGCATCCTCCACAGAAGAAACATCTTCGATTCGAGCGATTCTGGAAGGTCGGCGTGGCTGCGGAAGCATTTGGATTTTTACTAGAAGGAGTATTCCGTACATTAGTAATTGTATCATGGATGTTTTCGGTAACCGCGTTCAATGAGGTGTTATTATAATGTAGCGTATTGACTTCAGCCATCTCCAAGGAGCGCGCCTGATTATGCGCTTCGTCCAATGTTAGGCAAAGGTTTTCGAGGAGTCTTTCTCTAATTTTTGTTGAAGAGATGCCTGCTATGAAAGCGTCGCGAATATTGTCATCGCGGTTTGTTTTACTATCGACAGCAGAAAAATTACAATCTTTGGAAAGTTGCTTCAAGGCTTGGATGTATGTGTCGATAGTCTCGTGGCTACTTTGTCTCCTGGTGGCGAGAGCGTGGCGTGCGTACAGGATGTTGTTAGGTTTAACGTAAAGCTTGTTCAAGAGGTTTAATGCCTGTTCGTATGTTTCGCACTCGCTTATGTGAGTATACACGTTTGGAGACACGTGATTAATTAATATAGTAAGCTTGACCTTATCTGTAGTGGTGGAGTCCTGCACCGCAAGAAAGTTGACGAAAGTTTTCTTCCAGTGAGCCCACTCCGCGGCTGCAGTGCTTAGGGACGGGTCCCCATCGAACCGCTCAGGTCTTAGATATTTATCCATAGGATTGTAGTAGTTTTGTTTTGCTAATTAAATTGAAATAATAGCCAAAACCTTACTAGAAGGTTTTAATTAGCAAAACGTGACATGAAGTATTACATATTTTGACAATGACAAATATTCGTAATCTAACAAAAGAATTTAAGTATATAAAAGAGGTTCACTACACATGGCATGCAAACGACTGGTAGCGGTTGGTACGTTGGTAACAGATCGTATTTATTTCATCAATATGCGTATTCAAATAAACATTAAATAAAACGAACTTAGGAAACTTTTTTAGTTTGTTAGCTCAATTTGTCCTGTTATTTCAATTTCTATGGTTCCCACCTAGAATTCCATAATCCTCTTGCTACACTACCGTTACCGCCCAATTCCAGACTTATAACAATACAGCTATTGAATTCCTTTTTTTACAGGTGGTGGTTCTGGCTTCATTGGAAGTCATTTAGGGAAACTTCTTACTTCAAGATGTTACAATGTCATTAACATAGCTCGTACACCTGGCACGTATAACATTTCATGGAATGTGCTCGGGGTTTGCGGCTTGCCTAAAGGTGTATGCGCTGTTGTAAATTGTGCAGGACAACCATTCATGGATAGTAAAATGAAATGGGCCCCTGAGTAAGATAAACCAATCTACTTATTATATAATTCATATACCAACTCCTTTCCTTGTATCCTGCGAGAAAAGTACTACCTACACAAGCCTTGACCGCAAGTATGGCAGCTACGGTTTGTATATTGTGTAGCTATAGTTACAGACAATCGTAAGGTGCCGGTTCCAGATTTTACATTCGTCCTTTCCATACTTAAATCCTGATTTAGCCCTCCGCTGCAGTAATGTGTTTACTATTGTGCCCATACGAGCGACTTAGTTTATTGACAATACTTCAGTGCAGGACTAAGTTGTTAAGTTTAAGTTAGAGTAATAAACATTACATTAATAATTAATTGTTGTTAGGTTTAAACTTAACGTAAGGAACTCCAGAGTCAACACAACCAGAATTTTAGCTGATGCAATCAACGAAACTCAGGTCAAACCATTGGTTTATGTGGTCATATCCGGTGTTGGAGTATATGCACCTTCAGACGTCAAAATATACGATGAATTAAGTACTATAACGGGATGCGACTTTTTTACTGAGCTAGCTCTTGAGATAGAAAGTGCTGCCTCGCGTGTAAAATCACCTGTGAGACTTGTGAGTCTACATGTAATTGTGAAATATGAAAAATAAAAAAACAATTGTGAAATATGAATATTAATGTGCAGTAAGTGAGCTCGTGATTTTCTTTAGGTGATAATCCGCGCTGGTGCTGTGTTGGGCCGCAAGGGCGGCATGATCAAGAGTATGTTCTTACCATTCTACCTCGGACTCGGCGGCCGCATCGGCAGCGGCTCGCAGTACCTGCCTTGGATTCACATCGACGACCTCGCACGGCTAATCGTCTTTGCTATTGAAAATTGCCAAGTTTGCGGTATACTGAACGGAGTAGCGCCTCAAGTTATAACCAACTATGAGTTTACTAAAGTATGCAGTTGTTTAATTATTATTTTTGTTTGTTTGTTTAATGACACTTGCCAGCGACTTCTGTAAACTGTACTTACAGAAGAACTTAAGTATAACGCATAACCAAACTTGAACTAATACAAAAAACTACAGGCTAATTAGATTGTTTAGAAATACGGTAGCAAAAGAATAAACGTAACTACTCTCTATTGACTCTGGGCCGTAATCAAGATATAACAGGGCTAGTACAAAAAACTGCAATAATGCGATCGCAAAATCTGAGACTCCTTGCCGTCCGAAATCGCATCGCAGCAATTCGCGACGCGTCGCAGTTTTGTGTTCAAGTCCTCAAATCGCTATGTTTAAAACTAGCTGTCCCGCACGGTTTCACGTTCGTCTTTGGTTACTGCTTGCTCCCGTAGGTCGTAGCGTGACGTTATACTATAGGTATTAGTCTATTGCCTTTTTCTATCCAACACAAACAATTTTTCAGTTCTTACCGTTTTTTTTCAAAGAAAAGTTATAAAGCCAAAGAGCTTTAGAAATTACTAAAGATTATATATAATATTAGTATAGATAACAAATACTTTCATAAATTTTCAGTCATTTGCTAAAGCGTTGCGGAGACCAGCTATTCTGCCAGTTCCAGAAATGATTTTGAACAGACTATTCCACAAAGAGAGAGCAATGGTAATGACCAAAGGACAGTACGTCTTACCGAAAAGAGTTCTACAATATGGTTTTCAATATTGTTACCCGGGTATTGACGATGCTTGTAAACAACTCGCACAATGCCCGGAGGTAGAACCAGAGAAATAAGTAATTTTATTGTTGAAGTAGCTTATCTTTACGGATTTGTTACCTGAGCACAAGAGTGACCACAGTTTTTTTTTTATTGTTTTCAAAACATCGAGTCATCTTAAACTCTTTTTGTTTGTATTTTGACAAATATCATGTGTGTAAGTGAATAAGGCTTATTGTGCATGAGGGTGCAGGTTCGATACCTGGTTTATGAAATATTAAACACTAGTTAGTACTTAGGGTATTGTGGTGTATTGCACGTAAGCATACTCTTGAATATATAATACCTACTTTAAAAGTACGCTAAAATACTCTATTTATTCCAATTTTTATTTTACTAATATCAGTTATGTTTGTAATTTGTTTTGTGCTGTTTGTTGTGTGCTGCAAAGACCTTGAAAAAGTTCTTTTTTTATTACTCTATTTTAAACGTTAATACTTTATTAGCCCTCTCTAAAATGACATATACTGGATATATGTGGGAAGGTTCGAAGGTTTAAAAACAAGTGGCACGCCCTAGGTATACCTGACTGATTCACCTGCACTGTCTTACTAACCTAATGTGGAAGCATGCAGTTTTGCAATAAACACGATCTGGTTAACCTGTATGGGTAAACCCGTCGTTTGTGAGCACATTATTATCTGTTTTAAGTAAATCCGTTGGTTATAGCTCAACGTGTATTATAAAGTAAAGAAGAATTTTCTGTATTTTTTTAAATTTTATAACCATATTTAAATTTTTTTTTTTTTATGTAAGTAGGTACGTCCAAAATAAATAAATTGAATAATAAGTGTGCGTTGTCCCAGCGGAAAAGTGTCGATTTTCTAAATTTCAGTTTAGCAGATAATTAGTGTATGACGTCCTGTAAATGTGTATGCTAAATTCAAAAAGACTCGATTTTTTTACTAAACCCTTGAAATATAATTTGTAATATTGTTATTGTTCGAACCGGGGTTGTTATTTAATAAAATTAGTATGTATCTGGAGTGTACTACGTGAGCTCGACAAATGGATGGGCGTTTAACGCTTGTGCGACAAAACTGTACAGCGACTCACCATAGTTCGAATGCACGCTAGTGCGACACACTGAAGATCGACATCACGCAAGTGTGACAAACGATTTCGCGACAGTAATTTGACACTACGGTAGTGCGACACTACGGTAGTACAACAGTACTCTGATTCGACAGTACGTTGGTGTAGTATTACAGTAGTTTGACACTACCCAAGTGATTATGCAGACGCGATCGGCGGGGCTGACCTCTCGCACCCGGCGCTGGCTTAGGCCATGCTCCGGGGCGAGACTGAATGGGAAGCGGTCGCCTTCTTTTGCGCAGCAGTCATGCTGGAGAAGGAGGCGGGGCGGGTAAGGCAGCGTCCAGCCTCACGCCGCGGACAGAGACCCAGGCGTAGGCGTCAAAAGTCGCAAGTCGACTACCGGCCGCCATAGGCGCGGAACTGCGGAAAGCGAGCGATAGGTAGCTCGCAGCCCGATAAGGACCAGGCCTGTGTCGATGGCGCGTTTGCTCCACGCGCGACTCAAAGAGCAGTCGGCACGTGACGGGGCTCTCCGGCACGTTGCAGAATGATTCTAATCGTTACAATAATAAAGGGCAACCGAAGGAACATGAGTGGGTTTTAGTCAGTAAAAGTCTGACACTCCCTCATGAGAATTCATTTGAAGTCATTTTATAAAACTCGCTGACTGATATCACCGTTTGTTGTTATTTAACTAACTAGAGACATGAAACTTGGTGGGTTTATTCTTTGTGAAGAGTAAATAGCCACTAAGAAAGTATTTTGTTAATTTAACCCCTAAAGGGTTAAAATAGTGGATAGAAGTTCGACACCCCGAAAGCCAGAAAGCCGAAATCCGAAAGCTAGTATTGAATACAAATGTGTCTTCATGTCGTACTAGCGTGATGTCGATCTTCAGTGTGTCGCACTAGCGTTACATGTCGTGATGGCCTAGTGGTTAAGGCGATGCAAGAGTTTGTGGCTTCGAATCCGGGCAAGTACTTATGTGACTTTTTCAATTCATATGTACTTTCTAAAGATTACCTTAGAGATCACAGACATCGGTGAAGGAAAACACCGTGAGGAAACCTGGACTTGTAGTGAATATAAGTCTGAAATCGCCAATCTGCCTTGAGCAAGCGTGGTGATCAATGTTCGTACCTTCTCTGTATGTGAAGAGGCCTTTGCCCTGCAGTGGGACAGTTATAGGCTGGTATTATCTGTTACAAAGTTTAAAGATGCTTTATAGTTTTAAATTAAACAAAATCTCATTAAAAGGTATATAGGTTGCGGAAGCGACGCCTGGGTGTCACCACTGCAGCAACTGTAGCCTGGAGGACACGGTCGAGCACACGGTGGAGGTGTGCCCCGCATGGGCGAGCCATCGCCGTGTCCTCTGAATGGGAAGCCGTCGCCTCCTTCTGCGAAGCAGTTAGGCTAGTGCAGAAGCGGCGGCGCGCGAGAGGCAACGACGAGCCTCTCGCCCCGGACATGGACCCAGAAGTAGACGTCGAGAGTCGCATGTTGACTACAGTCCACCGCATCCACCGCAGGCGCGGGACTGCGGACCGCGAGCGATGGATAGCTCGCCGCCCGACTAGGATCAGGCCCGTGTCGCTGGCGCGTTTAGTTTACGCGCGCCTCAAAGAACATTTATTATGGATGGGTCATGAAATGACTTTTCCCGCCTTGAGCGGGGCGGGAGGGCGTGTCAGACTTTTACTGGCTAAAAGCCACCCAGTCCTTCGGTTGCCCTTGTGAGTTTTGCGGCCGCAGGAACTATTCCGCAACATTTATTTAATTGGCATGCTGTTGTTGTGCCTGCGTGTTGATGGCAACACTAATACCACCGTGATTATCCAGATTCTATTCATAGAGGTCTAAGGCCCGTATTAATAGACGTCACTCAACTCCGAGACGCTCTCAAGTCTCTTGCTGTCCTTGTCATTCTAAAGGGAAAAAATAAGGACAGCAATAAACTTGAGAGCGTCTCAGTATTGAGTGACGTCTATTAATACAGGCCTCAATAAAGATGGTGACCAAACTTAGAACATTAGCGGGCCATCCACTAACGTTCATTCCTGCCGGAATGTACAATCCTTACAGAATGAACGCCAGTGGATTTGCAACAACGAGAAAGAATGACGGTATTAAAATCCCACCATCCATCCCGTCGCGACAATCCTTACGGAATGAAAACCAGTGGATTTGCAAGAGCAAGAAAGAATGACGGTATTAAAATCCCGCCACCCGTACCGTCGCGACAATCCTTACGGAATGAACACCAGTGGATTTGCAAGAGCAAGAAAGAACGACGGTATAAAACCTCGCTACCAGTCCTGTCGCTACTGGCGCGACGCGCGCTGTGATCAAGTTAGTGTCTGTTTATAAATATAAATATGTTCTGCCTAAGTGTAGGGCCTGAGTGCCCGCTCAAATCGAGCGTCTAGCAGGGCGGGGCGTGCGGCGTCCATATCAAACAGATGCATTTACACGTAGGTGTCCTGAGTGGCGACCTAGTGGCGCGAGAACAACTTGCACGCAACGCTGCACGCTCCGCTCAACGCTCCGCTGAACGCTCTTCACTCAGTTCGTACACTAAGGCATTTTGATGCAGGGTGATGCAGAGACAAATCATGGTAGATGCAAAATGCAAAGGTACAAAAATAATACCAAAATTAAATATATATATTTACATAATATAGTAGTATATATATAAATACATATAGGTACACTCACATAAACATAAAGATAAATATAAACATAATTGTTGCAAAATGAAAATAATCCATAAAGATTATTCAAAATGACGAGCATTCCTTTCAAATGACAACAATCTTCATAAAATAGGAGGATTGTCACCATCCACACACGCGCAATCCCTCGGTATGGCTGACAAGATGCAAAGTGACAGGAATGTACACAAACGTGTGGATGGTCACTAAAGGATTGTTTTTCCTGCCGGACTGGCGCGTCGTGATAAAGCCAGGGGAAAGAACGAAGGATTGTGGTTTAGTTAGTGGCTTCAACGGTTTTATTTTATCCCGTCGCATTTCTGTACGGATTGAACGACGGGACAAGCCTGAAGGAATGAACGTTAGTGGATGGCCCGCTATTAGCTTGAGTCAATGACAATCCCTACTGTCTATCTCGCTCTCGGAGGGTTGACATCTCTTTTTAGTGTAGATGTGTTATATGTGGACAATGATTTGTGAATACTGTTGGAGAATGCTGATTAAGACGTTATTTTGCAATATCATTGCTTTCAAAGTCGGCGAAGACGATGATAATTATATTAGTTCGTAGTTGTAAAAGTGATAATTTTTTTCCGATAAATTGTAAAATGAGCTAACGTACAGTTTTTATGCATTGTGTCATAATTAATAGTTCATTCAATGTATTTATAAATAAGCTAAATTGAAAGCATCTACTTAAAACAATATCCAGGGAAAAATATAATAATGGTTACCCTGCTTAGAAAGACAGGGACTGCAACAAAGAGCGAGATAGAAATAAATAGGCTATTTTCAATTTTTCAAGAAGTGAGAGCTCCATCTTTATTAATACTTATTTTGTCATTTGTCACTTTTGAGTTTGACTTTATTCATTTGTCAATGTAACATCAAAATCAGATGTTGTTATTTTTTCAAAATACGATACATACAACCAATCTTATTTAGTTTATCATTTGAATTTGAACTTTTGTTTCTAATTAATGAGAATTTTAAGCTTTTCCAATATAGTGTATAAAGTTTTGTTAATATAACTCTCTTTTTATTTTCAAATAATGTCTACTTAATGAAAGAACATTCTATAGTGGTGAACTGGTTATATAATTTCCAAAATAATGGCAAGCAGACGAGTCATTGTTGGTACGTTTTTCTACCGATCGTTATCGTTTGATATCTTTGTAAATCAACACAGAATGAAAGCGGTGCTGAGATGCCTCTCAGCACCGCTTATTAAGGTTGTTAAAAAATAAATTATTAAGTATGTAGGTTGTGTTGTAGTCTTGTAAAAGTATAACAACACCGGTAGGTAGATAAACATTCGTCGTATATGGTTCTTCTTCTTCTGCAAACTGTTTCTTTGTACTAATATAATACTTACAGTACTGTAATGCTTTGAAATTGTTGCGTTGCAGCAAACATTTTATAGTAGTTTATAGTGAGAAAAATACCGAATTTTTCTCACTATAAACTACTATAAAAATTTTTGAATTTAACCCTAGAACCCTACACTGTTTGGCCTGATCAGTGTTCCTTCCTACATTAGGGAGAGGTATCTCAAAATACCTGAAAAAGCAAAATAAAAGCCATTTTAGAGAATAAAAAACTTAAAAAAAAAATTAAAATCATAAATCAACACTAGGCCCTAAACAATTATGCCCTTACTAATAATCACTGTGTAAAGTTATGCAATGAATAAAGCCTGTGTAACCATACATTTTTTGACGTATAAACCTGTCATAACTTTATGCAGCGTTTATTAGTAAGGCGCTTAAAGTACAGTTTTGGTTCACTTTAACTTGATGCTCTAAATTAATGGGAATTTTGCTGCACTGAATCAACATATATACCTTCCTTAAATCCTTAGATGTAACGTCTAAAACCTGGAAGGTTTACAAAAACATTTCTTTTATAATCTGCCTCAAATTGGCCTTAAATTGGTTATTGGTTTATTTGATCTAGAGTTAACCTCTAACAAGATGACAAACTCTCAGTTTGCCAAACTTTACCTGTTTGTAATAATTACCAGACACTGAAATAGTTTATTTAAACCACATGACTACATGTTTACCACAACAGTTTGATAGTCACAGTAACCATAAAAAACTGCAATCATTATTGATTAAATTATGTAGCTATCACTACACTTCTCCATGAGCCAAACCCACTACCTACCCACTACCTACCAACTACCTACCCGCTACCTACCCACTACCTACCCACTACCTACCCACTACCTACCCACTACCTACCCACTACCTACCCACTACCTACCTACTACCTACCCACTACCTACCCACTACCTACCCACTACCTACCCACTACCTACCCACTACCTACCCACTACCTACCCACTACCTACCCACTACCTACCCACTACCTACCTACTACCACATCAAAGAGACGTTCCTTTACATTTCAAGTGACATTTTACGTAAGATAATTCGTGTTTGACGACGATACGATACTAACGTCACTCAATTGTTTTGGCTTCCCGAAACCTCTCGACTAACACTTGAACTTTATGGTATGGTGTTAAAGCTCAAATTGACTCTACGTTTTAGTTAGAAAACGTTTGTATGGCAAAAAGAAAAGGGCTGTTTTTAGGGCTTTCCCGACAATTATTCGTTTTTTTTTTGCCATATAAACCATCCTTGAACTACAACGAACATTTAAAAAAAAAAAGCAGCCAAATCGGTCAAGCCGTTATCATGCCAAGTCGTGACAACGGAAAACGGGTTTCATTTTTATATATAAGAAGAAGAAGATTGTTGCATGCTTTAAAATTAAAATATTTAGAGCTTCAATTTAGTTTTAATTTCTCAGTAAAAAATAGCATTAGAACATTACTGCATCATGTCTTATAAGCTACATTATTTAGAATTTAGAATTTTATAAGAAAAAAATTGCTTTCATAGTACATGAACTTCATACATTAAGTACACCTACTAAAAATTAAAATATTTTTTGTGGCTGATAAACTAAATAAGTATGTAAAGAATATTGTATGTTTTACAGAATTTTATATGTATAAAGTATAAGTTCAAGCACAAGTATATTCTATAAATATATTATTTTTGTGCAGGTGGTGGCACTGGGTTCATTGGAGGCAGTTTAGGGGATCTTCTGGTTTCAAAAGGGTACAATGTTATCAATGTAGCTCGCATGCCAGGCACCTCCAACATTTCATGGACTGAGTTAGAGAAGTCTGGCTTGCCCAGAAAGGCCTGTGCTGTTGTCAATTGTGCAGGACAACAATTCATGGACTTTAAAAAATCTTGGACACCGGGGTAAGACCAAAAAAAAAAATCCTAATGTTTAACAATTTTTATTAAAATTTTTCAATATTATCTTGATGCTGGCCAACCCATATCCCATATCAATTTTGAGTATTTGCTATCTGTAGTTGAATGAGTAGTTCCTGAGATCAGGGGGTTAAGCCCAACAAATTCTTCAGATTTATAACGTTAGATGATGCAGTAAAAAGATTTTTTTATTAATCACACAACTCTATCTAGTTCCTCTACAATTGTTTTATTATATAGTTCCTCTACAATTAATTTGTACAAATCAGGGGAAGAGACTGCACAAAATAGTTACATTCAGACAATCACTGTTATCAGGTTCAAACAAAATGTCCACAACTCCAGAGTGTACACAACTAAGGCACTAGCTACAGCAATTAATCAAAGTCAGGACAAGCCAAAGGTTTTTGTTGTGATCACTGGTGTTGGGGCTTATGAGCCTTCAGAGCGCAACCAGTATGATGAAAGCAGTCCCACCACTGGTACCGACTTTTTCTCTAAGCTCACTGTTGAGTGGGAGAAAGCTGCCTATGTAGATCCACCTGTGAGGCTCGTAAGTATACGTTGAACTGTTAATATCGACATGAATGTTTAAAAGTTATCATTCACTTACTGACTGACTAACACGTAATCCCGAAAATCTATGTAGACGTCCCTGAGAACAACAACGCCTCCATAGCCGTTTCCCAACTATGTTGCGGTCGGCTGACTGACAAACTAACCAGATTCAGCTGAATACCAATGTTTTACGTTATGCTGAAGCGACTGCCTATCAGACTTCTGGAATCCAGTAACTGGGCGACACGATACCTCTTTCTTGGTTAGACTGGTCTGACTTTCTGGCATCTGACTATCCCTAACAACGGGCTTTCTGAGGCACTTGCCCGGATTCGAACCCACAACCTCACGACGCCAACGACGAACACGAGAGACGGGGGGCCTTATCTATAGGTAGTACTGAGGAGTATTTGCACACATTTCAGAGCAGGCGTTTCACAAGACGAAATACCCGAATTCTACGGTTGTCTATTGTTTGCCCGAAGATTATATGCCATAATCATCATTTTCCCGAATTTCATTTACCCGAATTTCATTTGCCCGAATGTTTCATTTGCCCTAAAAGACATATGACATACTTTTAATTGCCCGAATTTTAGATACCATAATATACGAATGCCATAAGTATTGTTTGCCCTATTTTTATGTGCCATAATAATTATTAGACATAATATTTAAATGTCATAATATTTAAATGGCATAACAAGTATTAGACAAATATTTAAGCCCCGTAATGGTTTTTTTTTCTGTGCATGGTTGATGGTGGGCTAGGTCGACGGAGCCCCGCTTCGCGGGGCTCCTACTTCTGTGTGGTTTATAAAAAAATAACCACGAAGGGGATGGCGGGGTCTATTCGCTCGCTTCGCTCGCTCACACGACCCCGCCATCCCCTTCTAACCTAACCTGTCCGAGTCGGGGTGCCCTAAAGTCCCAATTGCATCCAATTTCTCTTGATATAAACAACCGTTATACACCCAATGTCGATGGCAAATTATGTTATGGCATATCATAATTATGGCATGTGATAATTAGGACATGTGATAATTATGGCTTACAATGATTATGGCAAATGATGTTATGGCAAGTGACTTTATGGGAAACAATGATTCTGGCACGTGACTAATATGGCAAATGAGAGTAGGGCAAATGAGTATTATGTCATATGATATTATGGCTGTTGACTATTATGGCAAATGAAATTAGGGCAAATAAAATTCGGGTAAACGGCGGTATACCGAATTCTACTAACTTTTTGTTGCTTAATTCTCAAAACATCCCCAATGGTGGTGATTTGGCACTTGGGATTGCTAGAATAAACCTGAGCAATTTGCTATTTATAACTTTATCGTAAATAAACTGTCTAGCTAACTCAAATTTAAACTGCAAACATGAAACACTTACTGATCTAATAATAATTTTCAACCACAGTTGTCCAAAATGCAATCTATGTCATTTTGCAAATGTTTATAGGTAATAATTCGCGCTGGTGCAGTGTTGGGCCGCTGGGGAGGCATGATCAAGAATATGTTTTTACCGTTCTACCTCGGACTCGGCGGCCGCCTCGGCAGCGGCAGGCAGTACCTACCATGGATCCACATAGATGACCTCGCACGGCTAATTCTTTTTGCTATCGAAAATGACAAAGTTTATGGAGTATTAAACGGCGTGGCGCCACAAATTATTACCAACGAAGATTTTACTAAGGTCAGTAAGAAGGATTAACTCCATTTTTAACCGACTTAAAAAAAGTAGGTTCTCAGTTCGTCCTGTATGTATGTAATTATGTATGTTTGTCCGCGATTATCTCGCGTTTGGCTGAACCGATTTTGATGGGGTTTTCAGCAAAGTGTTTGTTACATTCTGGGGAAAGTTTCAGTATATAGCACTAATGGATATCCCGTGACGTTGCCCGCATAGATCGCGTTTTGCGTCGTAAATGCGTTCTGCGTTTGGGTCGTAGTAAGGTTAACCCTAATATATTATTATTTTTCCAGTCATTCGCCAAAGCATTGCAGAGACCGGCTGTGCTGCCAGTTCCCGAGATGATGTTGAATCTATTGTTCAACCCAGAGAGAGCGATGATAATGACCAAAGGGCAATACGTCGTACCGAAAAGAGTTCTAGAATACGGTTTCCAATATAATTACTCTGGTATTGACGAAGCTTGCAGAGAATTCGCACACCTTTGGCCGAAGAAACATCCTCTCAAATAGATAATTGTTAAAATGGCTTTACTTGTTATTTATTTTTTATGAATTATGTAAGTACCTTCCTAGTTACTTTGTTCCAAACGCACAGATCATGGGTGTTATACCTAGATACTGTATCTTTTGTATGTAATTAACATCTCTTCTCATTTGCTCACATTGTTTTTGTTTTAAATGATGTACCTAAATTAATAATTAAATTACTGTTATCGAATAATCAAAAATGTATTTTAATATTCACTCGTCATGTCCACTGTTAAAATTATAATAACTAATGCTTTTTCATATTTGTATGCAACACGTGCCGTCCATAAATTTAGCCCAGTTTTATAGATCTCAAGCTAGGATTTATGCACACGTATTGATTCTATAAACAATGGAAAATGATAAAATTGCTTGCTTGCATTGCATGTTTTGTACCTAACTACTCTGAGAAGAAACATCCGAAACAAACTTAAGAGGTCAGTCTCTTGCAGCCCACACAATTGTATCGTTGAAATGATGCGAAGATCCTACCATTGCCGTTGTCCCCGCTTTTTGTACCTCAGAGGAGGACAGCCGAACACAATTTCTCAACATCATTCCATTAAATTCTTTTTTTTTGTGGGGTAAGACTTATAAATATCCTTTCTCCCATTACAGTAGATTTTTTATAAATGAGAGGCGATGCAGCCTTTTTACTACTCTCAGCAGTGCGATTCCGTAAGAAATCACGTATCTCATTTCCTAACTCACCAGAAGTGAAAAGTATTTGGTATTCAATGTCAACAAATTAGACAACTTTTTACTAAAAATAGTTAGTTCCCTTCACCTACGTCCTCATTGAATGGCGCTAGCGTAGTTTTCATTGGGATACAGAATACCTAATACAGTTTTCACCGCGGAATCAGAAGTGAGCACTGATGTGAGATCTTACAGAATAGCACTGCTGATAAATATGTGTCCCTATCGCTTGCTGGGGGTGTCGATAGAAGTTACGGGAGTAGACCTGTCCAGTCAGTAACAGCAAACAGTAATACCAATAAAATTAGCATCATCCTCGCCAGCATTTATACCAGTAGTGTGTTAATCTCTTTCAAAACTCGATTACCCTTAACTACTTTATTCGAACTGAAATTTCATTTGAATTCTGGTAACACTGGATTTCTAAGTATACTAAGTAAGGGTCTGAGTGCTGGTAATAATACGTGCAACGACATTTTTAAAATAATTTTATTAAAAAATATGTTCTTGTTATTATCTTATCTTTAATTCTCATTGAACACAACTTCTAACAGATTGAGCTTGTTCAAGATTTTAATAGGTATACATATAAACTCTTACTAGGTATAATTAAATTAGACCGAGATATGTAAACGTTACACAACATATATTAGGTAGATGCTTGTTTTATTAGATTCCCCTCTACTTTACACTTGCATGTGTGCTGGTTGGGTTACAGTGATAGAAATTATGCTTAGCTTAGCATAAGCAAAGCACACATAAGTATAGATAACGTTTATTTTTTTCGGCCTTTTTTCATCCTTATCTAAGACATAACATTGGTATAAAACTTACAAACAATCGTAACAGCCTTAATTACCTATCATAAATATATCAATTACAAATTGTCCTATGTAAACGTAAATTATCATTATTTACTTAGCTACATTTAAATATACAATAAAAAAAATATCATTTTATGATAATTGAAATTTGAAAATAAAATGATCTCTCTAAAACAAAATGGCTGCCAATAACGGCTTGACGTTTGAATTTACTACTCTACAATTTGCTGTTTTTCACATTGCGAAACAAATGACATCCCTCGAGGTATTAGTTCATCAAAGTAGACCAGAGTTTCTATGACTGTAGAGTATACTTGGAATTCAGGTAGTATAATGAGAATTTTCAAGGGTTGAGCTCCTCGATCTGTGCGAACCTTTCGACTAGCTTGTTGACGAATTTGCTCAAAATATCCTGGCGCATGCGTCCTACATCTAAGACCTCTTCGTGATTGGCTTCGTCGCTGTTCTCGTAGCTCGTCACACATTCGTTGGTGATGAGAGACAGCGCGAACACCTTCAAGTCGCAATGTCTTGCGGTGATTACCTGTAATCAAAAATACGTAATAAGAATAGGGATGACGACAACATTAAAACACATTACCCTTTGCGTCGCGCAGTCGGGTAAAAATGGCATTCTGTTTAGTCCATCTGATAGACCGGCCAAAAATACGGGACACATATTTTTTGCGTGGTCGAATTAATAAATAAATACAAAGATAAAGAACAACAAAGTTCTGAAGTCCTTTTGACGGCACTGTTCAGCATAAATTGTACCAAACGTGACGTCACGTGAAACTTCAACGCACTGTATCGTCGTCATTTTTCGTTTACGAGAAAAAAGAAAAAATACTTGTCCAAAATTTTTTGATAATCTAAGTAACTGAGGGACGGACTACTTAATTACTTTTTTTCGTCGTCTCGTCGATTTAGGTCAAATGACCGTTTGGCAAATATATCCCTGCCGAAATTGATCATTGGTATCGTTCTGCAAATCTTATCTGAATCATTAATTTGTCTTTGTTTTTCTTTTTATTGCCATGATAATTAGCTGGCTGCCATTATATCGCAGTATTATCAGATGTAATACCTCATGAACGGTGGACATGCCAACAGCATCGACTCCGACCATCTTCAACATGTTCAGTTCAGCCACGGTCTCGAAGTTAGGTCCTCCGAGGCACGTGTAGACTCCTTCGCGCACAATGTTGTTTATGTTTAATTGTGTTGCTACCTGTAAATAATAAATGGACTATGTAGGCTAGTTTTAATTCGCAATGTTACTGCTATGGCGGTTTTTTCCACAAAGGTGGTGCAGGAAAAAATGCATATAATTAGTTGGTTTCGCTTTACCTCTGTGACAAAGCTATTTTTATTTTATCAAACGCAATAAATTTAAGGATCTAATCGCCTTAGACCGTAAACTCTTTTTATATTGTATTGTTGTCAGACAGTATGTTTTTTAGTTCCGTCACTTTTGGGAAAACCTGTCACCTGAGTCGGCATTAAATGCAGATTCGTTTTAGATAATCAGTTTATTGATTAAAACTTAGGTACCTACCTACGAACGTATAACCGGGTGTAATATGAAATAATCAAGAAACCCTAGATGATTAAGACCACGCCTTTATCTAGTCATGTTGTCAGTATTTTTATAGGTATTTATTACTATAATCTTAGCGCTTCTTGCTCATAAACGTAGCGCCAGTCACGTACTTTGTCTACTTGTAATTATACATCGGAATTTAAGTCTTTAAAATCTGGAATGATCTGAATGATAATACCGCATTATTGACGCGTTTCATTTTGTTGTGTGCCGAGTTGTAAATCGTACACACGACCCCTCTGATAACCTTGGCCCTAGTTATGTTAATGAGGCCCGGATATACACAAAACATTTTTAAAGGATAACAATGAAACTGTTTACATATCTAAATCTTAAGCTGTATCTTCCATATATACGCACGTTACATGCGTAAAGCCAAAGATTAAGACTCACGTGCAAGGAAATGTGTCACTGAAAATATTATTTAAACGACATTACCCCTGTACTAATGTCATGAATGGTAGATAACACTCGGATTAATAAAAAAGGCTATCTGAACACTAATGCCGGTGATTAAAAATGTTTAAAAAGGTATCATCAAAATAGCTTTACCTAAAACAACAGCATAATTTAAGTCTGACGTACTTATGACTAATTATTTTAGTGGGTGTGTAACTCACACCTACTAAAATAACAGGTATTTTTGAGAGAAACATTTTAAATTTTTGACATGTTCAACTAAAATGTACCAATGTAAAAGTACCAATGTGACTTTTTCAATTCATATGTACTTTCTAAAGTTTATCTTAGACATCACAGGCATCGGTGAAGGAAAACATCGTGAGGAAACCTGGACTTGTAGGAAATATAAGTCCGAAATCGCCAACCCGTCTTGAGCAAGCGTGGTGATCAATGCTCGTGCCTTCTCTGTATGAGAAGAGGCCTTTGCCCAGCAGTGGGACAGTTATAGGCTGGTATTATTATTATTATCAACTAAAATCTATGTCAATGCGAGGTTTTCCGCTTTGATTCTGTCTGCTATCCGCGCCGCCGACTCACGACCTTATGACCCTATTGCTTCAGCCGATCTCATGATACCCACTGATGGTTCCTAGAACATTTTTAACTTAAATAATAAGGCAGGACTCACCTCTCGAGCAACTTTTCTATATTCATAGTTGTAAGCTCTGCTCATAGGAGGGAAGCGAGGTCCAAACCTCTCGTCGTTGGGGCCATGCAAAGGGTTGTTGCCGGCGAATCCCATCATGTTGATGTGGTCCTTCACGATCATGATGTCACCTATCTTGTAGGAAGGGTTTAATCCTCCAGCTGCGTTGGTAGCGATCAACGCTTTGATACCAATGAGCTTCATCACACGAACCGGTAGGCAGCACTGAAATTTTACAAAATAATCGTTATTAAAGCTTTTGACCCTTTAATTTTCCGTGTTATCCACAATCCAATCATAAAATCTTCCAGAATACCTACACCTCATTCTGATGTAGCAATACGACAAATCGACAACGACATAATCAAATGATTTCCCATATTTTACAGATACCGATATGTATATTTCGTAGAGAATAATAATGATAAGTATGACAAAATTGACAAAACATGTCGATAACGCGTGAACAGCTGCTCTAATAAAACAATATAAATTATTACAGTTAATTAACTTGATTGATTACTGTTTGTAGAATTTTATGAATCAAGTTGCCCATACCGCGAATGTATGATGAATTGATGACCCGTGACGTGTGAAGCATGATCATCAGTTTTCGGGAGTTACCACATGAGCTGCCTACATGTGCAAAACGGGTTTATCCCCATTGTCGTACCCAAATAAATTAACAAGCTTAATGTTATTTAGGTTCCATTGAAAGTGTTTATCTGATTTATTTTATTGTCATGTATCAGCTTCTACGTTTTAAATGTTTGTCATTTTAAAAGATCATAAAAAAGAACAAAAGCGTCGGTTGCTAGAAGTATTTTATCTCAACGTGTCCGTTACTCTCCATTGTGATGCTCACAACAAGAGATAACCCCACTGCTGGGGGTCGAGAGCGCTTTACATCAGCCACATCCAGATAATTATGGATACGACGAGAATTTTCCGTAGCTAATAATAATAATGTTTGTTGACGCGTAGTTTAGTACGTACTTAGAGATCGTAAGACTGAAGAAGTATTTCAGAAGTTCATCATTGTTTATATTGTTTGTGCGATGGCAAGACGTGACGTGGGGCGATGGAAAACATGACCTATTAGACCCTGACTACGAATTGGGCACTAGATCGGAAATACAATCATCTCTTTCTAATGCAAATTGCGTCTGGAAAGTGTTGTGTACCTTCCACAATGGATATCCTTCGTAGTAGTGGAAGCGTCCTTGCATGGCTACCACAGGAATTCCACTGATTTTGCCGAACACCAGCTGTCCATGATGTCCCTCGACTGTGCTAACCGGGAAATTGGGGATCTCTTCATAAGAAATAGATACCGGCTCTGTGATGGTCTCTGCTAAAGATCCTGTGAAAGATTTGAACGTAGAATGGAATTGTATCGCTTTGCCACATATTTTATGGGATTTCTGTAATGTTTTTAGTGTCTGCCTGCTTATTTATTTGTTTATTTATAACATAGATTATTAATTACAACGATTAAATAACAATTAAATTAGATAAAGCATAAGCTCTATGTCAATCACAGTAATTCCCACCATCCCGCCACCACGGTTAATGGAATTCCCATTTTTTAAATATTTTTTTATGTCCGTCATACCTATTTACTTACTCCCATACCTACCTGTAGAGCAGCTACAAACTAATTCAATCTGCTATTTCATTCATTTTGTTTTACAATAGTCCTTAAAGTAGGTAGGCAAACAAGGCAGTTTCACTTATTACAGTTTTGCAGGGCGAAGTTGCGCAAAGTGAAGCTTGGAATAGAAAACTTAAATTGGAATAATCAATTAAATGTACGTTTGTGTCCAATTAACTCTTTGACAAAAAAAAATGCAAATGGTTTACTTTTTAAACCTTCGAACACAAGTGATTCGAGACACAATAGAAAGACAATAGCAGCCCGACAGCCGGCGGTCGGTTATATTCTGATTTCTCGAAGCATTTTAGTTTGTTAAATTGTCTACATTTTGTTGTAATTAAGTCAATTAGTATCCAACTAGATTTCTGTTGCCATTATGTTCCCTTTGCAAAACTTCGCAGGTTAAAATAGCGAGAATTAATATATACCGTCTTTCCAATACGAACCCATCCCAGAGCCGCAAATAATGCCGATGTGTGGTTTCACCGATGTTCGTGACAGCAAGAAATTTGCTATCTCTAGTAGAGTTTCATAAGAGTATCTGAAACAACATGAAAATTAACATTATCGTCATGATCGCTTGATATCTACCTAATGGTCGGTCCGGTCTACCCTGTTATGGATGAGCATCCACAACTACGTCAGGTGAGGATTTATGTTTAGGATATAGGCATTTAAACTTGCTGACTAGAATGCTGAAATCCTTTGGGGACCATAGGACCGTAGGCAAGCTCTAGATCACAAATTCCTATACCTTTACATTTGTGTTCTTTCTCCACACGTATAGGGAGAGCTCTATAAGAAACTAGCAGCTGTCCTCCGCGATCTTCGTTTACTGCTTCGTTAGCTTAATGTTATAGTCTTTTCGTTATTACAATGAACATAATACTATAAGTAGGGATTGCAATCCGGTACAAATTTGAATCCGGCCGGATCCGGCCGGATTCACGAGAATTCCGCCGGATCCGGTCGGATCCGGCCGGATTGGTATTTTTGGTGTTCAACATAGCGCATATTTCTAACTTTATGGCATAATATGTGAAATAATCTACGGGAAAAATAGAAACGAATTTGTACGAAAACCAACTCTTCTTTATTTATAGCTAGCTTTTGCCCGCGACTTCGTCAGCGTGGAATAATAGTTCCCGATCCCGCAAAATTTCCGGGATAAAAACTATCTTATGTCCTTACTGACTAAATCTGTGCCAAATTTCATTCAAATCGGTTTAGTGATTTAGGCATGAAGAAGAGACAGACAGACAAAGTTACTTTCACATTTATAATATTAGTATGGATTATTTTCCGTCAGTTATTATAAAGGGTGTCTCAATAACAGTGCACTTTTTAAAATTGGAATATTTTTTTTCTCATGCATGTGGCAACTCTGAAATTTGACTGTTGTCACCTCTGTTTATTCCGGTTATTAAAATGAAGGGCTTCTCGAAAGAACAACGCGTTATAATTGTAAAAACTCATTACAAAAATTAAACCGCTCGCAAAGTTTGCCAAATTTTCAGCCAACCGTTCGAAGATTTGTCAACAATTTTGAAAAAACTGCCAATATATGGTTTCAGCAGGACGGCGCAACCTCACCGCGCATTAAATAATCGATTTATTGCAGCAACAATTTCCAAAACACATCATCTCACGAAATTCTGTGGTCAACTGGTCGCCAAGATTGTGCGATTTAACGCCGTGCGTTTTCTTTGGGGTTTTGTGAAATCTCTGGGTGTATGCGAAAAAACCCGAAACAATTCCTGAGCTCAAACCAGAAATCCAACGCGTCATCGGTGAGATACAGCTACATCTCTGTGCAAAAGTCATAGAAAAATTCATGAAAAGAGTAATGGCTTATCATTGGAGCCGTGAGGGTCATTTGCCGAATATTTTAATCCATAATTAATTGGAACATGTCTTCTTTACAATACATTAAAAATATCACAATTCTATCATAAAATACTTGTTTTTATTTCGAAATGAAAAGTGCACTCTTACTGAGACACCCTACATAATATAATAATCAGTCTCAAAGATTACAAACAACAGTGAATTATTTATGGTTTAAATTAAATTTAACCCGTTCATAAAAACCCGTTCTTAAAATTTTCTAATTCAATAGCTTATGGATACTGTACGATTTTGCATACGCCGTGTTTTTTAGTACTTTTGCACGATTTTGATGAGAGAAATTGCGTTTTTCTTATTTACCGGATCCGGCCACCGGATCCGGGGATTTTGCCGGATCCGGTAGGCAACAAAAACGTACCGGATCCGCCGGATTACCGGATCCGCCGGACCGGATTGCAATCCCTAACTATAAGCTATGTCTGTTAAGTTTCAATAAAATTAGTTCAATACTTCATACATCTATCGCTCCTCACAAACTTTGACATTTATAATACTTATTAGAAGGACAATAAAATAGGTTTTATCAATTTAATGTAATATAACTTACAAAAGAGTTTTCACATCTACTATACTACTACTAACTTACGTTACAAACTGGCTGCTATATCCAAAAAAAAAACTGGTGATGGCCATTATCAGTTGTGAAAAATAAGAAATGAAAAAGAAACACAAATGGCGTTTTTCTATTTTTTGACGAAAGAAGGCCGGTAATCCTTGTTAAATAATAAATCAAAGAAGAATAAGGTTTTATACAATATTTTGTATACTATTGTATTCGATTTTTTAATGACCGAAAGGTCTTTCTTTAAGGAGTCTACAGCGATGCTTACTTTTATTTTTAACACTATGTTAGCAAAACGTAATCCTTATGATAAAGCCTTTCGATCGATATGATAAAGCTGCACGGTAATTATTTTTCTTGAGTAACAGGTTCGATTTCCGGTTCAACCATGTAATTATTTAAATATCTATGAATGCAGTTTGAATTGTTTTTGAAATTCAAATAAAGTCTTCCTTCAATAAAATGTTCTATCTAAATATTTAAGGTACTTTCCCTCCGTGTGGGATGTCCGATGGATGCCTGTATAACATGTAAACTAATTGACTGCCTGTTGATATATCAACGCACAACCAAAATCGCTGGTCCTAGAGCTCTCCTTGATAGAGACATGAAACTTGTAGGGAATGTTCTTTGTGAAAAGTAAGTGTCCTAAGAAAGGATGTTTCGAAATTCGACCCCTAAAGAGGTAAAATAGGGGATGGAAGTTTTGAAAACAACCCTTACATAATTAAGTTTGTTTGTTTGTTTGTTTGTATATTCAACTGAAAAAAAAAAAACAATTATATTCATCTTTATAACCATGTACCACTTGTATCACTTAAAGACTCTACTCACTGTAATTTACCCGATTAAATCCACACACTTATGGAAGAGACACATGCGCACATTGCGCCCCAATTATTATTTACGCTGACCATTCCCCACTTTTAGGCTGCCTTTGACCTCTGGGAGTCGATATAGAACAAATTGGGAAATAATTCTTCGTTCATCTTTAGCAAAACCGTCAATTACGTACGACGGATAATTATCAGCAGAGTTAATAAAGATTGCAGTGATTCAATATTATTTATTGACAGTAAAAAATATTGTGTAATGTTATTGTAGGTCTACTCCGGCTTCATCACTTATGTTTAATGGCTAATTTTTAATGTTTTCAGGATGTTATAAAATCTAAAGTTTTCACCTTCAAAATGTGAAACTGAAGTTACGGCTTACGGAACGGAAAACTGTTTGGTATTAATTTAAAAAACTACATCTATAGATACTTAACTTTGTAAGAAAGACAAACATATTATCGCTGCTTGCAATTTTTCAGCCTATATCGACTTTTAGGTACCTAGTTTATGTTTAGTTGAGAAGGTACATAGTCCTTTAAATATATTCTTATATGATATACCTACATTTCCACAATAAATTCAATCTTCGTTTATATGATATGACACTGTTTCATTGCAGGCAATAAATTGTTGAGTTGCATTGTGACAAGGTCTAATTTATATAAATTCAATGCAAGAGTTATCGTCGAGTCGTCGACACATCCTATATCATATTGACAAACTAGGAAAGCATGGAAATATTATTATATAGATTGATATGTTAATGTTTTACGTCTTTTGCAAAAAAAACTATCTACTTGTTAGCCTTGTACGGCAAGAATAGATTCGGAAACATAATCTTCACCTACTAAAATCTTTTATTGATAAAAAAGCACAGCAAACATGACAGACGTTAAACGAATTTATTTTAAATATGAAATATCAACTAGAAAATAAAAAATAAAAAACCGACCAAGAGCGTGTCGGGCCACGCTCAATGTAGGGTTCCGTAGTTTCCCGTCCGTCACAATAAGTGTTCCCATTTATGAGTTTAAAAAACCGGCCAAGAGCGTGTCGGGCCACGCTCAATGTAGAGTTCCGTAGTTTCCCGTCCATCACAATAAGTGTTGTGCTTATAAATTAAAAAAAAGGCTATTTGTTACGTTAACATACTAAGTACGCATAAATTATTTTTACAATTTTTTGTCTTTTTGTACAAAAGCTGTTCTTACCAACAAGTTCAAAATAATTTTCCTAGAAGGTCCTTATAAAGTTCGACTCATTTCTGGGTTAAGCTCGCCATTGTACATAAGTTTTTATTTTAGTTTTGCTTTAAGGATGTTTGTACTTTATTTTTTTTGTGCAATAAAGAATATGAAAAAAAAAAAAAGTTGACTTTTCAGATTTTTTTCATATTTTTAAAACTTATGGTTCAAAAGTTAGGGGTGGGGGGACACATTGTTTTTTACTTTTGGAGCGATTATTTCCGAAATGATTTACATTATCAAAAAACGATGTTAGTAAACCCCTATTCATTTTTAAATACCTATCCAACACTATATCACACGTTAGGGTTGAAATAAAAAAAAATATCACTTCCCTACCCTATAAAACATATTTTTTCCAATTTTTATTTTACCACTTTGTCGGCGTGATTGATATACATATTGGTACCAAATTTCAGCTTTCTAGTGCTAACGGTCACAGAGGTTAAGCGAGAACGGACAGACCGACAGACAGACGAACGGACAGACAGACATGGCGAAACTATTAGGGTTCCTAGTTGACTACGGAACCCTAAAAAGTGTTAGCATAAACGTTAAACAAGTTTTTGTCTTCTATTTTTGTTTAAATTTAAAAGTGGTTTTGTCTATTATTATTCACTATTTTTTATTATCACATTTTTATTAGGTAGTTTTATTTTTGACATTTTGAGTTTTAATGTCTATCTCCTACTCTATAATCAGACCCTCTTAAACAAGCTGAAATTACATGCTTAATAATATGATAGTGTTGTATTCTCATAGAAACTCATTACATGGAAAGCTTAATAAGAGAGACAGTTATTTTATACAAGTAAATTAAAATATCTATACTAATACCATATTGGTGGGTAATATTCATCTACTTTTTTGTAGTTTAAATACACAATTTTCTGAAACAACCACGCTGATTGGACTAATTGTATTTGTATTGAGTATAGCCAGATTTATGAAATGGAATTGTATGGGTTATCATATCACAAAGCATGTAATGAAAGCGGACTATGGAAGCGGAGCAGTAAGTCAAGTCCGACTGGGCTGCAAGTACTAAATAAACCCGTCTAATAAAAATGTGTTGTATTGAAACCAATTTTTTTTTTTTTAAATATCTTAGGACAACTCACATACGGTCATCTGATCCCAAGCTAAGCAGAGCTTGTGTTATGGTAACCAGACAACTGATATACATACTTATATACTTTATAAATACATACATATTATAGATAAATTACACCCAGACACAGAACAAACTATCATGCTCATCACACAAAGTTTGTCCTGGGTGAGAATCGAACCCACGACCTTCGGCTTAGCGGTCAGGGTCACTAACCACTAGACCAACTGGCCCGTCAAATTAACAATTGAATGTAATATAGCCGTCAGAGCAACTTTTTGTTCCTGATTCCTATGTGCCTGTCATTAAGTTATTAACCAAGGTTTTTTATGTACCTTCAAGACTCGTGAATTCTAAGTAAAAAAATATGACTATGCAATGTTATCATTCTAATCACATTATTGCACTATGTACTATTATGGTATTGTTTGTTGTGCAATTTTCCTAGAAAATATTTAAATATTGTTTTGATAACACTTTGTAATCGATTACTATCTACTTACACTAAACTATATCTATCTATTTTCTATCTACTTTTTGAGATAAATAAATAAAATATTATTATTATTATATTATTATAATAATTCCTAGGATTTGCTTTTCCTACGTTATCTTCGTGGCTAGGGTTCCTGTCATTATGCCGAGAATCAAAGGTTTTTCTCAATACAAATATTACACACAATAAATATAGATATGTAACTCTATCTTGTTGCTAGGATACAGGATAAGAATATACATATATGCTAGGCTATCGGCTATAACCGCGATTTGGAATGCACCCGTGATAATCGACATTCACATTGGCCAAAGCGCGAGCAATAACTAGACGGGGGTATATAAACCAGTACATGCTGTCTCCCGCGGTTTTCAGAGCGATAATATAGCTCTTTGGAGACTGCTCCGTTCCCATATATCATAAGCGTGATATTATGTAGCCTATGAGTTATTTTGATAAGGTTTGTTACTCTAATGCTTCTTCAAAATCCGTTCAACAGTTTTTGCGTAAAAGAGTCTATCCATCTTCAAAAACTTTAGTAAGAAGTTATTTTTCTCAGATACCAGTCTATTTTTATTATCAGAACCAAAGACATTGTTTACTTATAGCTTTATCTGGACCACTATCAGTCAAGATAATTTCTAGATAACTTAACACGCCCCCACAATATAAATACTTCTGATAAAATATCTGCTTTTTAATCACGATTTAAAAGCATCAAATGTTAGGATAGGCAATGATTGTGTCAGTAGGTTGACAGGTAGGTTTATATTTTAAATATTTTTTCTTCACTTTTATTGTTTTTACTTATAGAAGCAACACGAATTATAATCTTAACAAGATAAATGGTGCCGATTCTCTTGTGCACAAACTAACGTAAATTTAAGTTTTGTGCACTCTCTCTTTCCGTTTAATTAAGAAAAGGACAGAAGATCAAATATTAGTTAAGTCCTGTCAAATTTAGACACTCCATAGATAATTTAGACGCAATTTAAAAACATGGCGTCTAAATATACGTCAATTTTCATCAGGCGCTGTCTAATTTGGCAGGATTAAACTAAAATGTATCTTCTGTCCTTTTCTTTATGAAATGGAAAGAGAAAGATGCACTTAACTTAAATTTACGTCAGTTTGTGCATAAGAGAATCGGCACCATTGCAATACGTCCAACGAGTTTCTTGCTTGTCCTTCTCCGTAGAGACTAACTACGTCTTGGAATCAGCATCTAACTACTTAATGACTAACGGACCGTCTCTTTTACAATTTATAAGTGCCTGTCTAAGTTATATTATTTTGTTTTAAATTTGTAGAAAGGATCTTCAAACATTAAAGATATTTTGTTATTTATATCGGTCCAAGTTTCTTGCTCGTTTTTCTCCAAAGATACAAACCTACGTCTTGGAACAAGTAACTAGCTTTAACTGACTTCTACCGACTCTTTGGCATTCATTTTATAAGGGGAATAGAAGTGGACCTTGAATTTGTTAAACATAGGACCTTAAAAAAATTTAAAAAGTTTGTCGTTGGTCGGTATTCTTGAGGCATGTTATCACCGCACTGGTTGCTGGGTCCCGCATACCTAGAAATTGCATGTAATTTGCAATCTGCATCTCTCCCGCCTCCAGCGTTCACGGCTTTGCTGAGGTAATATGATTGCTGCTCGTGTAGTCATTATACTACCATTCCGCTGAGTTGAGGAAAAAACTCGTTACATAAAATTACTTCTTGGATTTAATTTTTATGTTGTTTACATGATCAAGGATATAGAGGAAAAACGTTTCTTTGGCAGTAAGAAGACGTACATATTGAAAAGTTGACTTGGACTTGGTTAACTGGTACACTGTTTGTGTATGAAGTGTGTTTTTAAATCAAATACGTTGCCTCACAACCTCACACTAGGATTTTTTTCTGTATGTCATGGGTGTGCTTTTAAGCATATTAACTCACAATCACAATCAATATGAATCGGTCAGAACAACTGTTATAGGCTAGGTTATAATATGAATATTTGTCACATACTGAAATCTATCCCCCAAATACATAGCGCTGTAGCAAAGATCTCTACCACTGCACCTAGGTATGATACCGCATTGCATTAAAGATTTATTTAATGACAAATAGTTAACATTGATCTGTATGAATTAATAAAAAAATAACGGAGCTTATTACAAGTTAACATAGCAATAACGATAGCGTTATAACGTTAATTCTTTAATATTAAATGAATTTCTCATATTAAAATATGAGCAATTTCCTACAGCAGTGCAGCTGTAGTAAGTGCCTGTTGTTTTTGCAATAATAACGATGATTCAGATGTAGTTAATAGCTGTTGGATTCCCGCTGCGTATAATTTGTATTAGTAAGCCAGGGAAAAGATATACGGATATACCTACAAGTAGCGGACCAATTACAGTGCTAGCAATGTCACATTACAAAAAAATGACAATCGAATGAAAACCTCGAAATCGGTTAAAAAGCAATTGTAATGCTATCGAATATTAATAATATGATTTTTGGCAAAAAACTCGTTTTCGTCTTATACGTTTGCATGTTTTATTTTTAAGTTAACTTGAATGTCAGCAATTTAGGTCAGTAGCTAACTTCTTATATTTTTAACGCTGTTAATTAAACCTCGAACCCAGCAGTTGCTCTGTAATGATTCCAACAGAACGAATTCAAAATCATTCTAATTATACCTAATTTTATTTCCTTATTTATTTATTTTATTTTACAGAAGGCTTACAGGCTAACATTCTTAACAAATAGCTAATTACAAGCCATTATTGCATTGTTAGTTGCAATTACGAATTGTTTATATCATTACATCAACATATACATATTGATGTAAACTGCCTACGTACTTACATCATAAATGTAATTGATTGATCGAATAATTTTCAAGGATAGAGAAGTTTCTGAACATTGCGATTCATTGTTATCGTTTCATTTATCGTTTAACCCTTGTTAAGTCTATTGGATCGTATGCAAAACAATACAATCCTTCTAGAAATTAACGATATACGAGAATATAAAGTTCTGGAGAACGGAAAACGGTTAGAACTTTTGAACGAAGCATTACTGCCGTGATAGTAACTAATTGATTTAAATTGACTGTTAACTAATTGCGAGGTAAATTATTTACCAAAAACTAGTTTCTTATGCAAGTTAAGATAAATATTACATGGGGACACGAAAATATAACAAGAAGACTGGAACTGGTGAAATTGTTTTAAAATTACTTAAATGAAATGGACGCTAAGACGCTTCACGCTTCCATAAATATTTTAACTACCTGCCTAAAACTCTGTGCAATTCTGTATTTGTAAATAGGTATCAAAAATTTAGGTTTTTAGTAAGTACATACCCTTTCGTTGCATTCCCATTTCCATTAGCACCTTCAGTTTCTACTTCAGGCAAAACTTTCTTCGCCGGTACAAAAGCCTGCTTCGCGTCATTTATGTCATTAGCGTTAATAGGAGCCATCACTGCACTTGTTTAATTGACTGTAATTAGAAACAATCTTAGCGTAGGTCTTTATTGGTTGATGTCCGAGAATGAAATGCGGTGAACGATTGAGTACGTCAGTTTTATACACTGGACGCTTTGATACAGTTATCGTACGCAATTTTATTGGGTGTGTTAGTTTCAGAGTGATCAGTAGAAGGCAAGGGTACGTCCTCGCTTATCGCTAAAAAATAAACGTTTAATCTCTGTTTTAATCATTTTAAAAGAAGATTTTGTTTTCGTGAGTAATTACGCGTATTTTCACTTGGTTACATCATTACAGTTGTATTTTACATGTATCTACAGCATACACTTTATCTGATATAGACTACGTAAGTGTTCATCTAAGAATCCGTACTAATATTATAAATGCGAAAGTAACTCTGTCTGTCTGTCTCTTCTTCACGCCTAAACCACTGAACCGATTTGAATACAGATATAGTCTGGGTCCCGAGAAAGGACATAGGATACTTTTTATCCCGGAAATCCTCCGGGAACGGGAACTATTAATCCACGCGGACAAAGTCGCGGGCAATAGCTAGTTAATTATAAATTAGGTTGAACGTTGGAGAATTTGCGTCATTGGTAGCGTGGGTTCAAGTTTAGTGAAGGCAATTTATTAAAGAAAGGCGAGGATGGCATATATGTCGCAGGTTTTTCATAAAATTAGGTTTTTGATCAAAAACCTAGGCTTTTGGTAAAAAACCGGAAGATGGCAAATTTTAAACTCAATTTCATCATAAAACTGTTACTGTTGCGGACGACCTGGGTGTGTTCAGCACCCTTGGGCCGTGCCTGGGACGTCTCCCAATTTTGTTGACGTGTGCTAACGTAGGTCTTGCGACCCCGCTGGTAGCACGTGTCACCACGCACCCCTGAATGCGTCGTGTTCAGGTACCCCACTTGAGAGGGGAAGGACTGAGGGCAGGACCGCTTCAGACTTGAGGCTTCAAATAAAAGAGATCTTCTATTGTTCTTTCTTGGCTTGCAGATCTTGGCTTGATTTTTCTTCCTTGTTGTTGCCTCTTCGACGGCTGAGCTGCGACTGAATTCAACCGGCGAATGGCGTGCCTTTTATACTCGCGTGTATTACCTTTTTGAGAGCCGCGTATTTTGAGCCATTTCGCCCGTCAAATTTCGTCAAGCCAAGATCTGTTTTGCCCCCTTTTTATTTATTTCCTTTCAAGATATTTACATAAAATTTGTACAGGAATTGTGCAATTATGTCCTTAATCTAATAAGATTCTAATTAGAAACATATCTATTAAAATAAAAAATATCCTAGAACAAAAACATATAAAATTCCTTAAGTTCACAAACTTCCTTACATGAAAATGGCTATAATTCCTAAACTACAAGTCCGATCCTTACAATTCAAACGCGGATGTTAGTTTTAGAGCCATGCCCTTACATTAAAACAAAAATAATAAAAATCTAATAAGAATTAAAAAAGTCGAATTTCAAGTTACGTAATTTTCACTGAACAAAAATTTACTTATAAGAAACCTTTAAAAAACCTATCTTATTAGATTGGATTACTTATTCTAATAACAAATATGATTAAATTAGACTATCTAAACCAATAATAACATAAGAAATTGGAAAAATCACAATTACATAAAACTATTTACAGCAATTTTCTGATTGGTTGTCGCGAATACCGTTTGTTTCGGTGCGGCCACTACTTGCACCATCGTGCCCGGATGGGGTCTCGTCGCCGACAGTCTCCCCCTCGTGCGCAGCACCATCTCCCTGGCTCGGCGATACTCCCGGCACCAACAGCACCACTCTCGAACTGGGTCTTCGCAGAACTCCTCCTCGTGTCTCGACGTCGACGATTCTGGTCCGCCCGTCTGGTCCAGGATACACCCGCTGGATTCTGCCGCGTGGCCAGGTGCATCTCGGCAGGCTGTGGTCGATGATCAGGACGATGTCGCCTACGCGTAGGTCTGTAGCGCTGCTCCTTCCCGTAGTCTTCCTTGGCAGTAGAGTGGGCAGGTATTCGCGCAGCCAGCGTTGCCAGAAGTGGTCGGCAAGCCGCTGCGTAGTCTTCCAGGTGTGTTTGCCCACGAGCTCGTTGTCTTCGAAGCTGCCGATTCTCGCTGCGCCGCTGGACCGCCCGATGAGGAAGTGGTTGGGCGTGAGTGCTTCTTCTTCAAGGTTCGCGGAGAGGTGGGTGAGAGGCCGAGAGTTGACTATGTGCTCAGCCTCTAGCAGGAGGGTATGGAGGACCTCCTCACGTGGATGCCTTTCGTTGAGTGTGGCGTATAGTGCGGTTTTTATGGATCGCACCAGACGCTCCCATGCGCCGCCCATGTTAGGCGCACCAGGAGGGATGAATATCCACTGCACGCCGATCTTCTCTGCTTCTGAAGTGAGGTCTTCTTTCTTCATGTCTTCTAGCGCCTCTTTGAGTTCTTTGTTGGCGCCGACGAAATTAGTCCCGTTGTCGGAGTAGATGGTCTTCGGCATTCCTCTTCTTGCGGCGAAACGTCGCAGCGCCATGATCATGCTGTCGGTGGAGAGGGAAGGAGTGAGCTCAATGTGCACAGCTCTTGTGGTTAAGCATGTGAATAGAGCGCCCCATCTCTTCTCTTGACGCCTTCCTATGATGATCGTCATCGGGCCGAAGTAGTCTACGCCGGTGCTCGTAAAGGGAGGGTTGTTGTGCATCAGCCTCTCTTTCGGTAGGTTGCCCGTCGGTAGTTCTTGAGGTCTTGCTTTCTTCACCTTGCACCACTGACATTGGTGCTGGACTGCCTTGATTGCTGACCTCAGTCCTAGAACCCAGAAGCGTTGCCTCACTTCGTTCATTACTGTCGCGTGATTCCCGTGGTTGAAGCGGCAGTGGAAATCTTCAACGATGAGTCTGGTTATCTTCTCCTTGCTGTCGAGTACGATGGGACGCTTGTAGTCTCTGCTGACTCCTTGTATGGCGTCGATTCTTCCCTTTAAACGCAGGAGGCCTTCTTCATATACTACGTCGAGCTTCTTCAACTTGCTGCTGCCTTCTAGTTGCTTCCCTTGTTCTAGACGTTTGATGTCGTCTCTGAAGCTCCTTTCTTGACTCAACTTCAACAGCATAGTTTCAGCTCGCTCCAGTAGGTCAGCGTTTAAAGGTGCGTACTTCCTTTCTATCTTCTCTTTTGAAGACCGATGTCGCTTCTCGACTGTATCTGTCTTCCCTTTCTTCGTTCTTCTCCAGGTGGGATCTTCTTTGCTGGCGTTGACCTTTTCTTTCGTTCTGCAGAGTTGTATAAATTGGAGTACTCTTGCTGTAGCTCGCCAAAGTCTCTTCCAGGACGAGAACCTCTCAGTATCTGGTGATGTGTGCACGATGCTTGCTGCTGCTGTGACGTCCGCCGTCTTTTCTTCCCCGGTGGTTTCCTTCTTGAAGGTTCTTGCCGCAGGCCAGCCATCTTCTTCTTTTCTCAGGAAGTCTGGGCCCGTGTACCATCGGTGATTGCAGTCGAAGTCTTCTGGCACGTCACGCGTTGCGTCATCTGCAGGGTTCTGCGCTGTCGGCACCCATCTCCATTCTTGCGGCTTGGTGAGATCTTCTATCTCCGCTAATCTATGAGCCACGAACGTCTTGAATGTTCTTGGGTCCGTCTTGATCCAGGAGAGCACGATGCTGGAGTCTGTCCAAAAGGTCTTCTTCTTAACCTTCAGATCCATTTCTTCTTCTATTGAGTGAGCCAGTCTGCTGCCTAGGAGTGCTGCTTGCAGTTCCAGTCTTGGGATTGATACCGGCTTCAATGGCGTGACTCGAACCTTCGCCGCCACCAAGCTTACGTGGTATGTTCCTTCTGCATCTTCTGTTCTCCAGTAGACTGTGGCTGCATACGCTGTTTCGCTGGCATCAGTGAAAGTGTGCAGCTCCCCCTCGGTGCGATGTGGCGCCAGACATCTCGGGATCTGAAGGTCTTGTAGCAGTTTCATCTTCTCTAGATAAGTTTCCCACGCTATGTAGTCCTTGTCTTCTATTTCATCATCCCAGCCAACGCCGCTCCTCCAGATGTTTTGAAGCAACTTCTTTCCTTGGATGAGGACTGGTGATGCTAAACCCAGTGGATCAAAGGTTGACATCACTGCGCTAGTGACTTCTCTCTTCGTAGGCACCTTGAAACCCTTGGCTATTTCTTCTGGTGTGTTTCGAAGGTTCGCCCGGAAGCCGATGGAGTCCCTTTCTGTGAACCAGCGTAGTCCCAATGTCTTCTCTTCCTTTTCACCTAGGTCCACTTCTGTTGTCTCGATGGCTTCAGTCTTCACGCCTTGTAGCAGCTCTGGCCGGTTTGATGCCCATCCTCTGAGTTCGAAGCCCGCCTTTTTGTGTATGAAGTCCACCTGCGCCGTAATTCTTCTGAAGTCCTCTTGTGAGTGGAAGCTATGCAGGTAGTCATCCATGTAGTGGTTCAGCTCGATTGCCCTTGTAGCCTCTGGATACTGCTCTTTGTAGTCCGCCGCGTTCCGGTTCTTCACATATATGGCTGTGCTCGGAGAAGATGTAGCGCCGAAGATGACTGACGTCATTCGATATTTCTTCGGAGTCGTGTCTCGCTGATCTCCCCGCCACAGGAACCGCAGGCTGTCTCTGTCTTCTGGTCTGATGCGGACTTGCAGGAACATTTCCTTGATGTCGGCTGCCACTGCTAATGGTCCCTGCCGGAACCGAAGTAGCACGCCGAAGAGTGACTGCAGTAGGTCTGGTCCGGGCAGCAGAGCGTCGTTGAGGCTTCTTCCTCTGGACTTGGCCGCAGCGTCGAAGACTATCCTTATCTTTTTCTTCAATGGATGAACCACGGAGAAGTGAGGGAGGTACCATAGCTTCTTTGGTTCTTCTTCTCCATCGGGTGCTTCTTCTGCGTACTTGCTGTCGATAAGATGCTGGATCTGCTTGTTGTATTCCGCCTTCAATCGCGGATCCTTGTCTATCTTCTTCTCAATGCTAACGAGTCGGTTCTTGGCAGACGTGTAACTTTCCGGCATCGTATCTTCTGAGTTCTTCTACAGAAGTCCAGTTTCGAAGCGACCATCTTCTAGTCTTCGGTAGGTCTTCTCTAAGATGGTGAGTGCTCTGCCTTCTGAGTCCGTTGTCGGTCTTCTTGGTTGCACGCCCAGTGCCTCGATCGCGAAGTGATCCTTTATCGCCTGATGCATCTCTTCTTCAGGTGTGGCGACGTGTAGACACGAGTTAATGAAGTGCACCTTCTTCGTACTTCCGACGTCTGACCCGTGGAGCACCCATCCAAGCCCTGTCTTCGAAGCGACTGGTTCCCCTGGTCTTCCTCTTCTCACTTCTTGTGTCACGATGAGCTCCCAATTATCTTGCCCGATGAGTAGTTGCGGTGGCTCCCCTTCATAATACAGAGAGTCGGCGATCTTCTTCAGATGTTGGTAGTCTTGAATTTTCTTCTTGTTCAGGAACTGTGGTGTGAGCTTCAGATCATTTACAGTTCGCACTCTCTTTAGAGTCTTCTTGGCTGCCTGATGAACCCCTTTAATCGTGAGGTCCATTGTCTGGGAGTTCTTCTCTCGGATGATCTTCCCGCCCACAGTTTCGATGACCAACTCTTCCCTTTTGCCTTGAGCGCCGACTTCTTGTGCCACCTTCTCATCTAAGAGTGACACCGTAGACCCCTCATCCATGAGGGCCAGTACCTTCTTTGATCCTTTTGCGCCGAAGACTTCCACTGAGATTATCTTCAAGTACGCCCTTGTGTTGTTCACCGTGTTGACTGATGCCGTGGCAGTTCCTTCTTGCGGTGTCTCCTTTTCTTCTGAGTTCTTCTCTTCTGCAGACTCCACGTGCAGCATGTGGTGATGCCACCTCTTGCACTCCTTGCAGGGCGGCCTTCGGCAACTCTCCTTCCTATGCTTCCCCTGAAGACACTTGAAGCAGATGCGACATCTTTTTACCACAGCCCACCTGTCTTTCACAGATATCTTCTGGAACTTCTGACACTCCAGCAGATGATGTTCCCCTTCGCACATAGGGCAAATCTTCTCAGGTTGTCTCGATCCTTTTTCTTTGAAGTTCCTTTCCTTTGCTGTGTGTGTTGCTTGTCGACTGGTCTTCCTGAATCCGCTCTTCTCTTCTGAGGTCGCGAAGGCTCCACACTTGTCTGCCTCCACGTTCAGAAACCTGGATACTAGCGTCAGGTTGGAGAAGTCGCCTTCTTCTGATGCTGCAGTGTAGTCGTACCACCGGAACTTGAGTACTGTCGGCATCTTCTCGATGATCTGCTTCACCATTTCAGGTGAGTGCAGGTATTGTGGCTTCTTCAAGCCCCTTATAGCTGCTACGCTGTTGCTTATTTGGCTTGCGAAGACGCAGATGTCCCTCGGGTTCTCTTGTATCTTCGGAAGCGCCCTTATTTTTTCCAGCTCCGCCAGCACCAGCGCATCAGGTCTTCCGTACCTTCTTCTGAGGGCTTGCATTACTTCTGATGGAGCTGCTTCGGAGTACAGCAGACTCTTGATGGCTTCCCTCGCATTTCCTTTCAGCGCTCTTCTTAGACGCGCCATGTTCTGGACTTCGTTGAACATAGGTGCCGTGTCTTCATAGACGACCTTGAACGCCATCCATTCGCTGCTGTTGCCGTCGAAGAAGGGAAGCTCGTGGATGTAGCTCGGCTGTGGTGCTGGTCCTCCTCTTGTGGAGAACGCTTCCTTCAATGCACTCGTCAAAGCTTGAATCTCGATTGTAGCTCCTTTTTCTGAGGAGTTCTCTTCAGGCTTCTTTGTCTTCTGGGGCTCTTCTGCAGCATGATGACTTCGTTGTTCAGGTTCCTTCTGGCCGCCGACTTCCATAACTGAAGACTCGATCCAGTTCTGCACCTGTGCTGTTCTTTCTTCTTGGTCTTCTTCATCTTCTTCCACGGAGTCCTCGTCCTCACATTGCACCATTTCCAATCTGACGCGGGCCAGCTTCGCCGCAGCCTGTGCTTGCTTCAGCTCCAGACGTGCTAATTCTTCTCTGGCTTCCAGCTCGCGTCTTCTGGCCGAGGAGCTCGTGGTCTTCGAAGACCTGGCACGGCGACCGACCCCCTTCGGTTTCAGGGTCGCGGCCGAACCGCGGGCGCCCTCTTCCGGGACATCTTCTGGGGTCTTCTTGGTCGCTTCCTTTCGGTTGGCATCTTCCTTCTTCTTCTGTGTTGACGCCGTGGTCGCAGTCTCAGCCGTAGTTTCTGTAGCCGTGGTTCCTTCCGTTGTTGTAGTACCCGAAGAAGTGTTCGTGCCTGATGAAGCTGTTGTTTCTGATGACGCTGACGTTGACGCAGACGTGACCTCTTCTGTCCCCGACCTTTCTTCTGTCCCGTCCACAGTGGTAGGACGAGACGGGGCGCGTGAGGGGGCATCCTTCTGCGACCTGGTTACTGGCATCTTCAAATCTTCTTATCTTCTGGTTTCTTCTGGCTTCTTCTGGCTTCTTCTGCAGGGAATCCGGCTCGAAGACCAACTGTTGCGGACGACCTGGGTGTGTTCAGCACCCTTGGGCCGTGCCTGGGACGTCTCCCAATTTTGTTGACGTGTGCTAACGTAGGTCTTGCGACCCCGCTGGTAGCACGTGTCACCACGCACCCCTGAATGCGTCGTGTTCAGGTACCCCACTTGAGAGGGGAAGGACTGAGGGCAGGACCGCTTCAGACTTGAGGCTTCAAATAAAAGAGATCTTCTATTGTTCTTTCTTGGCTTGCAGATCTTGGCTTGATTTTTCTTCCTTGTTGTTGCCTCTTCGACGGCTGAGCTGCGACTGAATTCAACCGGCGAATGGCGTGCCTTTTATACTCGCGTGTATTACCTTTTTGAGAGCCGCGTATTTTGAGCCATTTCGCCCGTCAAATTTCGTCAAGCCAAGATCTGTTTTGCCCCCTTTTTATTTATTTCCTTTCAAGATATTTACATAAAATTTGTACAGGAATTGTGCAATTATGTCCTTAATCTAATAAGATTCTAATTAGAAACATATCTATTAAAATAAAAAATATCCTAGAACAAAAACATATAAAATTCCTTAAGTTCACAAACTTCCTTACATGAAAATGGCTATAATTCCTAAACTACAAGTCCGATCCTTACAATTCAAACGCGGATGTTAGTTTTAGAGCCATGCCCTTACATTAAAACAAAAATAATAAAAATCTAATAAGAATTAAAAAAGTC
Organism: Athetis lepigone; assembly: GCA_033675125.1. Classification (NCBI taxonomy): domain Eukaryota; kingdom Metazoa; phylum Arthropoda; class Insecta; order Lepidoptera; family Noctuidae; genus Athetis; species Athetis lepigone. The sequence goes on from CM066215.1 coordinate 9,207,017, forward strand.
GAATTTCAAGTTACGTAATTTTCACTGAACAAAAATTTACTTATAAGAAACCTTTAAAAAACCTATCTTATTAGATTGGATTACTTATTCTAATAACAAATATGATTAAATTAGACTATCTAAACCAATAATAACATAAGAAATTGGAAAAATCACAATTACATAAAACTATTTACAGCAATTTTCTGATTGGTTGTCGCGAATACCGTTTGTTTCGGTGCGGCCACTACTTGCACCATCGTGCCCGGATGGGGTCTCGTCGCCGACAGTTACAGTCCAGGGAGGCAATTCTCGTGCACTCGAATTAAACACGAATTCGAAAAAAAGTTCGAATTCGAACTTTTTTCGAGTGCAAATGAAGTTATGCTATTCTGGCAATGTCGAATGAGACGCTTTTCGAACGCTGCCCGCTCGAAGAGCTTCGAGTGGTCAGCACCGTTCGAGACGTCATCTCACATTCGACATTACAGGTTTAAATAAAAATATATTACCGGAACTCAAGCCTCCCAAGTTTTTTTTGCGCCATTTAAGGCATTTAATTTTTCTTCTATTTCCTTCCACCTTTTTTCACTATCTTTTTTTGTAAAAGAAGCAGTAAATTTTCCACTTCGTAATTCCGGGTCGGCTTCCACGAGTTGAACTAGTAATTGTTTTTGTTGCGGCGAGGGGTAGTTTTTTTTTAAGCTCATAATTTAAATTAATTGTTATCTAACGAAGAAGAGATATTCAAAATTTACAGACTACACCGTACACGTTTGAAATTCAACACAAACAAACATTGTAATCACAGACAAAAACAAAACAACCATTTTTTTGTCAATGTGTTCCGTTACACGATTTTAGAATGGGAACATGTTAATATTTCTTTACGAAAAGTAGGTAAAAGTAAGGAACCGTATGTTATTTCGTAGTTAATTATAATCACTAGCATTTACAATGATATCTCTAAAATGTTGAGTGCATGGAGAATTGTTTTATTGTAACTTATGACGAGCGTTTTAAAAAACGCTCTATTTGTGTGAAATGGAACGTCTCACGCAGCATATTTTGTTCACAATGGCAACATTGTACACCTTAAATCAACATTCATTCGCAGTAAATATCTGTTTAATCTATGTTCATTCGAATTTTATTTCGATGCCTGCCGAGAATACAGCATTCGAGAAAAAGACTTCGTGTTTCGAAATTTTTTTGTCGAGATAGGGTTCGAATCGTAATCTCTACTTCGAGATCATTTCGAAGGAAACGAGAATTGGGTCCCTGATTTTGAATCAAAAACCTGAACTAGTTTAGGTTTATGATGAAGTTCTGGGCAAAATTGCTGTTTTATGACAAAATCAATTTAATATAAGGTTAAAGTTACGTAAAAATTATGTGCAAAATAATTGTTCCTCCTAAAAAGTTCTTAAAAAAGTCCGCGACAGCATTATGTCTAATATTTATAGTTTACTCACTATAATCATTTTTGAGGCAATGAAATCAGTTCTACAATAATTCATGATTTGCCAGGACTTTTTTTATGAATATAGTACCTATTAATACTTATCAAAGTAAATACGTTATCCAATAAAAGTTTGAAATTTTGTACAAAATTGCCGTTTACATCATTTGATTGCAATAAATATCTTCGGAGATGAATCACAGCTTTAAAATGTTTCCGCAGCAAAATATAATGATGGTAATGTACGGGCAGTGATAAGTCTGGCCGATGGCTTTGCAAGATATTCGTAGCTTATGCTTCAGAATAACACATAACATTGTTCTACATTACATTGCGCCATCAGCCACGGGAGCCGATCAGTTACCAAAAAGCTAACATAACGCAGGTAAAAATCAGTAAAAATCAGTAAAATCATATTTATTTTGTAAATAGGTTAAAACATAACACTTTACACTTTTACACGTCAATATTGTTTTTTTTTTTTAAATTAAGCGAACGATGGGGCCGGTGTTCGTAGCTGGACTGCTCTGAGAAGAAACATCCGAAACAAACTCAGAGGTCAAAGTCTCTTTTAAAGTCCATACAATCGTATTGGTCAAAAATGTACGCGTGAATAGTGCCTCTGTGGTGACCTCTCGCGCCCGGCGCTAGTTCAGGCCATGCTCCGGGGCGAGAATGAATGAGAAGGAGGCGGCGGCGCACGTGAGGCAGCGTCAAGCCTCACGCCCCGGGCAGAGACCCAGGGAGCCAATTCTCGGTTTTAGAGATGATGTCGAATTCGACAAAAAAGTCGAATGACGTCATTTTTTCGTCAAATTTTAAAAGTTGCTATTCTGGGGATGTCGAGTTCGACATTTGTCGAAGGCTAACGTTAGAGTTCATGTCGAGTGCTTCTGAGCAGTAGAGATGTCATGTCGATTGTAGAGATACGTCATTTCTGTGTGAATTCGTTTAGTTTTGGATTGTACCCTGTGTTTTATTTCCTTATTTTTTTAATAAAATACGGCTTGGCATCTCATACCTACTGGAAATTCGATTTATACTTTTTGATTTGTGCATTGTGTTTTTTTGAAACGACGACCACGATTAGACTTGAAACCACTGAAAGATGGACGAGTTTATTTGTTTATTAGAATTTCTATCTTGCACACCCTAAAATACCTAATTTACGTGTTTGTTGAGTGCACAATTATTGTAACCGATTTTATTATAATTGATTTTTTGTATGACTTAACTATTTTTATTTTAAAATAAAGAACTTTATTGTTTACTTCCTACCTAACACTTGAATTCTGTCATTGACAGACAGTCAACTGTCAAACTGATTATTTTTACACTAAACGTTTCGTTTTATAGTTAAATATTCGTATATTCAGCATTTTAAAACGAAATCATTCATTCACTTAATATGCTACTTTTACTAAGCTTCCAAAAACGGAACGTGCGATTCTTCATAATGGTAACATTATCTTCACTCGACTCGACATTTTCGTGACATTTATTTCTATTTTGACTGAGAATACGGAATTCTGCTCAATTCGCCATTTTTTGGTAGAGATAGAGATTTTTTTGGTAGACATAGAGATAGACTTACAATCTCGAACTCGAGATAAATGGCGAAAATCGAGAATTGGCCCCCAGGCGTAGACGTCGAAAGTCGCAAGACGGTGCGGTGGCACGTGACGGGGCCCTGTAAGGGGTTGTCTATTGTTTGCCCGAAGATTTTATGCCATAATAATCATTTTCCAGAATTTCATTTACCCGAATTTCATTTGCCCGAATGTTTCATTTGCCCTAAAAGACATGTGACATACTTTTAATTGTCCGAATTTTAGATACCATAAGATACGAATGCCATAAGTATTGTTTGCCATATTTTTATATGCCATAATAATTATTAGACATAATATTTAAATGGCATAATATTTAAATGGCATAATAAGTATTAGACAAATATTTAAGCCCCGTAATGGTTTTTTTTTCTGTGCATGGTTTATGGTGGGCTAGGTCAACGGAGCCCCGCTTCGCGGGGCTCCTACTTCTGTGTGGTTTATAAAAAAATAACCACGAAGGGGATGGCGGGGTCTATTCGCTCGCTTCGCTCGCTCACACGACCCCGCCGCCATCCCCTTTTAACCTAACCTGTCCGAGTCGGGTTGCCCTAAAGTCCCAATTGCATCCAATTTCTCTTGATATAAACAACCGTTATACACCCGATGTCGATGGCAAATTATGTTATGGCATATCATAATTATGGCATGTGATAATTAGGGCATGTGATAATTAGGGCATGTGATAATTAGGGCTTACAATGATTATGGCAAATGATGTTATGGTAAGTGACTTTATGGGAAACAATGATTCTGGCACGTGACTAATATGGCAAATGAGAGTAGGGCAAATGAGTATTATGTCGTATGATATTATGGCTGTTGACTATTATGGCAAATGATATTAGGGCAAATAAAATTCGGGTAAACGGCGGTATACCCCTGTAAGGCTAATGCCTGCCGGGGTTGCGGAATAGTTCTAATAGTTACCGCGGTCCCGGAACATGAAGGGCAACCGAACAAACAAGGGTGGGTTTATGTCAGTAAAAGTCTGACACTCCCACACACCCTCATAAGAAATGTTTTTCCCTAAAGGGTTAAAATAGAGGACAGAAGTACGATATACATGCGGGCAAAGCTGCGGGCTAAAGCTAGTTTATAATAAGAGATTTATAAAAAAGCAAGCACGCGGTAAACTTTTCTTTATTACATTTTTTTTTAATTTGACTCTGTTTAGTCGTATTTAATAATAATAAGTAACTAAAAATCAAGCAAAATTAAAACATTATCATAATAGATTGAAGAACGAGAATATTGATTGGATCATGGATGTAAAATTATGATAAATAAAAAATTGTTTCCTTTCTACTAAGTTACAAATGATGATAGATTGTTTTATTTATTTCATTAAAATTGATTTTGTCATAAAACAAAGCAATTTTGCCCAGAACTTCATCATAAACCTAAACTAGTTCAGGTTTTTGATCAAAAATCTGGACTGTAACAAGTTTATGATGAAATTGAGTTTAAAATTTGTCATCTTCCAGTTTTTTATCGAAAACCTAGGTTTTTGATCGAAAACCTAATTTTGTGAAAAACCTGCGACATATAGATAGACATTTTATTGTTCCGGACGGGTTTATTAGTTTGTGGCGGCTATCAAATCTTTTGCTGTATATAAAAGAAAAAATATAAACCTAAGATATTAAATAAAATTCCCTTTTCTGAGTAGCTTCGATCGGCTTCATGTAAGAACTTACTTAAAATCTGACTTTACTTTGTTTTGTATTTTGTTGCCTACCATCCTTTTCTTGAAGTAATTTAGGCCATTTTCAAACCCCTACTTCGTTTTGAAACTAGAAGCCTGAATTTTCAGTAACCAAGCAATTTTCTTTGAATCAGTAGTTTGTGATTTATAACTAGTCATTCTTAATTGTGTCACTGCACTCACAGACCGATCATCAAAACTTCTAGCAGACATAAAAGCTTTAAATTGAGAATACTATTGTTTAGTGTCTTATCCATTCTCCATACTAATATTACAAATGCGAAAGTAACTCTGTCTGTCTGTCTTTTCTTCACGCCTAAACCACTGAACCGATTTGAATGAAATTTGGTACAGATATATTCTAGGACCCGAGAAAGGACATAGGATAGTTTTCATCCCGGACAACCCCCGGAAACGGGAACTATTATTCCACGCGGACGAAGTCGCGGGCAAAAGCTAGTAATTTACTGTATCAAGGAAAATTTTGCAATTTAGGGCCTACGCACACCACGTTTTTTAAACGCGCCGATGACGCGCATTTGTAGTGATACAGACGCGATACGCACGCACGTCAGACGCAGCCTATAGACTTTTGCACACCTGTATAAATTCAAATACGCGTTTGAATCAATACAGACGCGCGTGTATAGCGATACAGACGCAATACAAACGCGCGTGTGTAGCGATACAGACGCGATACAAACGCGCTTGTGTATCGATACAAACGCGCTGGCATTTTACGTTTTTAAGCAGAACCTCATCAACAGTGTAGCAAGATGGCGTCGGTCGAGACAGCATTGATTGCATGCGCTTTGTTAATAATTTTTCCTCAAAATTTTCACAAAATAGACTACATATTTGATCCCAGTCATTTTTCTTTAACACATTCGAATAATCCACATTACAGATATACATAGAGAATTCTTAAATAAGCATAATAAAAATAAAAAGTGCATTACAGCAGTGCAGTGTCGCGCGTTTGAATTGATACAAACGCTAGATACTAACGCGCGTGTGTATCGAAACAGATGCGCCGGTGCCGCGCGTTTGAATCGATACAAACGATAACAAACTGCCATGTAGGATAAAAGCGCGCTGTCGACGCGCGTTTCTACAACGCCCGTCGACGGCGCGTTTAAAAATCGTGGTGTGCACAGGCCCTTAGATCTAATTGTATATAGCACATACACCACGTTTTTTATCTACAAAAAGAAATGAGATGCCATAAAAACATAACCTGTAATAAAACCGCCAGTCTCGTAACTCCTTACACAAAAAATAATAAAAAAAAAAAAAAAATCATTTATTGTCTTATTAAAATTTTACAAATTTGAAAAATGAAGTAAATTAAGCATACTTTGTTGTTAGTGTTGTTTAAATTTTTACCAGATTTTTTGTTTTTTTTATCTTTTTTTAAGTTAAAAGCTCTACTCATAAATAAATAAATAAATAATTAAATGTTGATGAAATTGGCTATAATAGGTTTTTAGGGTTCCGTAGTCAACTAGGATTCCTTATAGTTTCGCCATGTCTGTCTGTCCGTCTGTCTGTCTGTCTGTCCTCGCTTAATCTCTGTGACCATTAGCACTAGAAAGCTGAAATTTGGTACCAATATGTATATGAATCACGCCGACAAAGTGGTAAAATAAAAATTTGAAAAAGTGTTTTGTTAGGGTAGCCTATATGAAAGTGGGAAGTGATTTTTTTTTATTTTAACCCTAACGTGTGATATATCGTTGGATAGGTATCTAAAATAATATTTTGATAATGTCAATCATTTCTAAAATAATCACTCCAAAAGTAAAAAACAGTGTGTCCCCCCACCCCTGACTTTTGAACCATAAGTTTAAAAAATATGAAAAAAATATGAAAAGTAGAACTTTATAAGGACTTTCTATGAAAATTATTTTGAACTTGATGGAAAGATCAGTTTTTTTACAAAAAAAGACAAAAAGTTATACAAAATAATTTCTTCGTACTTTAAACCATTTAAACCATTTATTTTGCTACACATACATAAAGTGAACACAAAAAAATAAACATTTAGAAAAAAAGAAATACAGCGTAGCAAGGGATCCATTTTAGTATGTCAATGTAACAAATAGCCTTTTTTTTAACTCATAGGTGGGAACACTTATAGTTACGGACAGGAAACTACGGAACCCTATACTGAGCGTGACCCGACACACTCTTGGCCGGTTTTTTAATTTAAAGGTCTATCTGCAACAGTTTGGGCCAAATTGCAATTTTAAAAGTGTTGGTAATAAGTTTTGAAGGCCAGTGAGTCCTACCGTGCTGCTATGTATGTTTTAGGGCCACGGTAAATTGTGTACCTAACTAAAGTGACTACATTTAATTGACAAGTTCTTGCCATATTCATTGAAAATTAATCGGCATCTATATGCATATAATCACAAATATTAGTACCTACTACCAATAGTAGTTTTGAGTAAACTTCAAGCAACGCAACACCACAATAATAACACTCAGGATAATAAATACATAGAAAGATACTTAAAACTACCCACACTATCTCTTTTATTTGAAACTAGCTTTCGTCCGCGGCTTCGCCTGCGTGGATGTCGAACTTCTATCCACTGTTTTAACCCCTTAGTACAACCTAAAAAATATCCTTGTTCCTTCGGTTGCCCTTTATATTCCGGGGCCGCGGTAAATATTAGAACTATTCCGCAATCCCTGAAGGCATTAACCCTAGAGGGCACCGTGACGTGCCGACTGCTCTTTTAGGCGCGAGTGGAACAAACGCACCGTCGACATGGACCTGGTCCTTATCGGGCGGCGAGCTACCCATCGCTCACCGTTTCCAGGCCCGCGCCTACAGACGCCTACGCCGTGATCTCTGTCGCGTTCCGCCTCTTTCTCTAACATGACTGCTTCGCAGAAGGAGGCGACGGCTTCCCATTTAGTCTCTCCCCGGAGCATGGCCTGGATGATCAGTACCGGGCGCGAATTGTCATCCCCGCCGATCAACTCTGCAAGGACACGACGGTGGTCCGCCCAAGTGGGGCACCCGAACCACGAAAAGTCCTTGTCCGGTGAGGACCTGAGTCAGGCGATACGTGAGAGCGCCAAGGCGCCTCTCTAGCCACTCCTGAAATAGGCGTGCCCAGCACTGGGTTGTGACAGTCGCAGTCCCCATTCCGCCATGAGATCACGCAGGAGCTCTGTTTACTTTGACGCTTTATTAGTGCAAAATAGATACATAAAAGGGACAGTAAGGTCCTCTATAGTAATAAATAGTACCATAATCACTTTATTCGTATCTGTTACAGTGCAGAACATTAAAGATTCTTTTGTATGGTCCTGTAAACGTTCTAAGAGCTAAATTATAGAACTTAATTTTATAGAACCATAAAGCTTTGTTAAAAACCTTTATAGTACAGGCAGTCACAATGGTTACTATAACAGGCCTACTATAACACTGTTTGGTGACAAAACGCCTTGGTTATAGAACCTTTTGCTATCGTGCTGTTGTGATTTTGCCGCATATAAAAAGAAGTGTAATATGCCAAAAGGGATCTCTATTTGGCACTGTTTGGGCCTTCACTGTGTACTTTTAAGTACAAACCCCTAAAAACGGAACAAAAATATGATGTATTATTTAGACTAGGTATAAATTATAGGTATATTCAAGTATTTTACCTACCTTGCAAGGGCATCTGAGTACCTAAGCTATACCTCAGAGAGCTCAACTAAATCTCATCTATTTGATTAATATAAAACACATGCAATTAGTTACTACTTTTTTTGTAGTTACAATTAGTTATCACCAACACAGGCACAGCGACATCTAACTTAGTGGTCAGCAAATTTTTAATAGTTACACGTGTATTTAAAGAAGCAGCGTCTATCTTCAAATAGATTTTTTTTTATAACGCAAAGATCATTATTTTTCTTTGTCTGTGTGTAAGTTATTTACATTTAATATGTAAGTACATATGTATTTATAAATTATATAAGTATGTGTTTCAGTTATCTGGTAACCATAACACAAGCTCTGCTTGTATTGGGATCAGATGGCCGGGTGTGAGTTGTCCCAAGATGCATATTAATGCAGTAGGAAATATTTGTTTGCAGTTTTATTTCTCTTTAAAAAGTCAGTGAAATAATCTATCTTAATAATTTAAAGTAGTTTTCCTCCATCCATTCCGTCTTAAAAGTAAAACATAACCTGTCAACAAAATCACGTGAATAATCTATATCTATACTAATATTATAAAGAGGTAAAATTGGTAAGTTTGTAGGTTTGTAAGTTTGTATGTAGGGGGTAATCTGTGGAACTACTGGTCCGATTTGAAAAATTCTTTCAGTGGTCCATAGCCCATTTATCGAGGAATGCTATAGGCTATATACCATCACGTTACGACCCACGGGAGCGGAGCAGTAACGAAAAATGCGGGTGAAACCGCAGGGGACAGCTAGTTTAAATAAACTTTGACCTCTGAGTTTGTTTCGGTTGTTTCTTCTCAGAGTAGTCCAGCTAGGAAACACCGGCCCCATCGTTCGATTAAAATAAGAAAAAAAAAGTGTAATTTATTACCTATTTACAGAAATAAAAATCATTTTAATAATTTTTTAAACGTGATGATCTTGATCTAAACCAAAAACCAAACAGGAATTGCGGCTTTTGATTTGTATAATTAAGTCCGCCTCTGTACATGAATTTTGTGCATAAAGTGTAAATAAATAAATAATTAAAGTGTGCTATATTTAGATAGACCCTGTATGACCCTGTGTTCACAAACAGTTTTCTTGTTTTGTATACCGTCGCAACCTTGTAAGCTCATTCCAGTCGGGGCTCAGGCCTGGGCACAGCACAACCTCCGCTCTGCTTAAAGTGACTGGTGACATTCGAACTGCAATGGGAGAAACTAAGGTTACTGTGTTGGTCCTAATCGACTTTTCCAATGCATTTAATGCTGTCAGCCATGACATTCTCTTAGGTATCCATCTAATGGTTTCTTGTGAGGCACTGGAATGGTACTCCTCTTATCTTCGGGGTCGTCGGCAGTCAGTGCGCGCTGATGAGAGCTCATCAAGTTGGCGTGAGCTGGATGCTGGTGTTCCACAAGGCGGTATTCTTTCTCGTTTACTATTCTCTATCTTTGCTGGGGTTGCGGAATATTTATAATAGCTACCGTGACCCGGAACATAAAGGGCAATCAAAGGAACATGAGTGGGTTTTAGTCAGTAAGAGTCTGACACGCCCTCCCACCACACCCAGGACGGCAGCAGTCATTGGATAATTTCCCACTCACCAAAAAAAAAAAACAAAACTATTCTCTATCTTCATTAACTTTATAACTCATTGTCTTCGGTGTTCGTATCATCTTTATGCCGATGACTTGCAACTGTACACATCTACTCGGGTAGAAAGTTTATCAGACGCTATAGAAGATGTAAACCGCGACTTGGAAGCTATCAAAAAATGGTCTGAAAGATTTGGGGTGTTGGCAAACCCCTCAAAATGTCAGGCTATTATAATTGGAAGCTCTCGCATGATTGGTAGAGTGCCGTATAGTTTTCTTCCTCCAATTATTTTTAACGGTACCGCCATTCCTATTAGCCCAAGTGTAAAAATCTCGGTTTACATCTTGACTCCACTCTTGACTGGCAGAGTCAAGTTTCTAACGTTAGCCAAAGAGTCAACGGTACTTTACGATCCTTATATCGTCTGAAAAACGTTTTGCCTGTTAAAACGAAGACTATGCTTGTGCAGACCTTAATTTTCCCTCTAATCGACTATGGTGATGTGTGTTACTTTGACCTGAATGGATAAGCTAGATAGGATCATAAACAATTGCATTAGGTTCATATATAACTTAAGAAAGTATGACCATGTGTCAAATTTTAGGTCTGAACTTAAATGCGCCAGAGAAGAGATATGCGTGCGTTGACAACGCTTTACTCCTTGCTCAATTCTCCCTCGTCTCCTTCTTACCTATTGTCTCATTTTCAATATCTATGTTCTTCGCACGCTAGAAATCTGCGTTATTCCAACAATCTTCTCTTGCTTTGTCCTTCCCATTCTTCTGATTTTGTTCACTCTTCCTTTAACATTCAGGCCATTCTTCTCAGGAATGTGCTTCCTCTTGATATCAGGACGGCGACTAGCCGTTACGCGTTCAAACTGAAACTCAAGTCTCATTTACTGCTCAATTAGGCAGAGTACTTTCATAATCATCTTTCTTGAAATATATATATGTACTAGCTTCTGCCCGCGGCTTCGCTCGCGTTAGAAAGAGACAAAAAGTAGCCTATGTTACTCTCCATCCCTTCAACTATCTCCACTTAAAAAATCACGTCAATCCGTCGCTCCGTTTTGCCGTGAAAGAAAGACAAACAGACAGACAGACAGACACACTTTCCCATTTATAATATTAGTATGGATGTATTTATTTTGTATTATATATATTTTTTGAATTTATTTATTTATGTTATATATATGTGATTATTTATTTTATTACGTTTATGTATTTTTATTGATTTGACTTTCTGTCTTATTAAAAATATAATTTTCTCTTAAATTTGCATTCGCCATCATATCTCTGCAATACCGATGGTTGACTGGCAGAGAATGCCTAAGGCATTAAGTCCGCCTCTGTACATTAATTTTGTGCATAAAGTATAAATAAAATAATATAAATGCAAAGAAAATGTAACCTGAAATCAATTCTTAGAAAATGTATTGTTTTGGCATCAGTTGATAACAACTGATAAGAGAAAGTGAAAATGTTTGTCAAATTATTCTAATATACATTATAAACACGAATGTGTTTTATTTTATAATCTCACATAAAAAATCAGTGAACAACTTGTTTTTAATCCGCCATAATAATCACAAGTCGGAAAGAGGACAAAAAAAATAAGGACTAATAAAATGTAAGAGAAAGTTATAATCAGAACCTATGAAAAACAATAATTTACAGTCATTTCTGGAAATCTGTGAATGGAGAAACAAGGAATTATGAAAAGTCTCTTCAGACCATCTTCGTATTGATGCAACAGTTAAAGTCGTTCCTCTTTTATTGGCCCACTGAAAGTTACCATCCTGCTTACATAAATAGTCTTAACAGTCCCGCGGTTTAACAACCCATTAAATATTTCACACGTAAACCCATTCGATGATATTCAAAACTTTAAACATAATCATACTGATTAAATCCACATCACACGTAGGATTTCTCTCAACTTCATTACAAATATAGATTTCACTTAGTTAGGACACGAACTACCAACCACTACCTGAATAAATATGAGGAAATTCAAATTACTCATTCAAACATTACAGATTTGATCTTTTGAAAGAGCTATTGTGCACGCAATAAGTAGGGTTGTATTCAGGACATTACTTCAGTTGGTTTCCTGGAGGCAAACACGATGTGGTTCCTCTTGGCATTTTTAGTACTGATATTATATTTGTTAAAAAACAAGTCCAGAAGACCACGTCTCTATCCTCCAGGTTGTGTTTTTGAGTTGGTTTCGATATTAAGTTGGGAGATATTATAAAATAACTGTTTGTTTTTAGGACCAACACCATTACCATTTTTGGGGAACTTGTTATCAGTTGCTTTTAATTTGAGGACTCATATCGCCCACCATACATTATGGCGATCCTGGGCTCGTTTGTATGGGAATATACTTGGCTTGAGACTAGGACTCATCAACGTTGTGATCGTCTCCGGGAAAGACTTAATAAAGGAGGTTTCGACTCGCGAAGTTTTTGATGGTAGACCTGATGGTTTTTTCTTTATGATGAGATCATTCGGTAAAAAGCTTGGTAAGTAGCCTTTGCATTATTTTATTAAAATTAATTCATAAAATAACTATTAATGAACATTAGGTTAACCATCCCTGTATTGCCATTTTAGCCATGTGTCTGTCCATTAATAAATTTGTTATAATTATGTAGAAATAAATAAATCAATTGCTGTTACTCATTGAAACTCGAAAATGGCTTGACGTTTTTGTATATTTTTATTTTAATACAGGGGAGGTTTAAGACAAAAAAGTTATAAAAACTCATCACGAGACTAATTATGAGAAAGAATTAAAATTTTGTGGAGTGTAACAATATTTTTTGTTCGATTCCCACCCAGAACAAACTTTGTGTGATGAGCATGATTGTTTGTTCTGTGTCTGGGTGTAATTTATCTATAATAAGTAGTATTTATAAATTATATAAGTATGTTTATCAGCAAGTCTGGTTACCATAGTACAAGCTCTGCTTAGTTTGGGATCAGGTGATCGTGTGTGAGTTTTACAGGGATATTTATTTATTTATTTATTTATTATTAATTTTATTATTCTTTTGGTAAAAAACTTACAATCTTACTATGAATTATTTAGGAATAGTCTTCAACGACGGTGCCTCCTGGTCCAAAACAAGACGCATCGTACTGAAATATTTAAAGGGATTTGGATACAACACGCGGTTTATGGAAAACTACATAAGCGAGGAGTGCAGAGCTCTCGTCAAGTTGAGGATGGGCGACGCCGGGCAACCGGTTCTAGTTAATAGCATGTTTAATATCACGATCGTCAACATACTGTGGAGGCTCGTCGCCGGTAAAAGGTTACTGATTTTTGTTCTGTTTTTAACTATATTTATTGGTCTTTTTTTTTCAAATATTTTTTATTATTAATTTTTTCTAGTCTATGCGAGACGTATTGTAAACGATGGCCTTGGCAAAATTAAAGTTTTCACGCACTAAATATCGCATGTATTATTGCATAGTATAAAACAAAGTCGCTTTACTCTGTCTGCACCTATGTATGCAAAGACCAACCTTTAAAACTACGCAACGGATTTTGATTCGGTTTTGTTATATTGTTAATAATTCATACAAAACATAGCAGAAAAAGCCGGGATTTTCCAAGTTTTGTAACACTAAGCTTCACACGCTAGTAGATAATAATAAACCATGATATACTCACATGATACATAAATCATCAACCTACTACCGCACCCTGTTTACAGAAATATGATACATTCAGTGTACTTAAACACATATCTGTAAGTAGTGGTTAGATGATATAATTGATCATTTCATGAAATGCTCAACTATTGCGGAATTTTTATAATACTTACCGTGACCCTGGAACATAAAGGGCAATCGAAGGAACATGAGTGGGTTTTAGTCAGTAAGAGTCTGCCACGCCCTCCCGCCGCACCCAGGACGGGAGCAGTCATTGGATGATTTCCCACTCACCAAAAGAAAAAAAAATGTTTCAAAACATTTCATGAAAAAGTTAGGTTCGATTTTCTACGAAATCGACAATTTTATGTTCTTTTCACTACATAGTTACATAGACATGTACTTATAAATTAAATAACTTTTATCTACTGAATATCAGACGGTAAACTAATATTTAATTTACAAATTCTAGATACGATTTAGAAGACAAAAAGCTCAAATTACTATGTGATTTAATAATGAGGTTGTTTCGTGCCGTGGACATGAGTGGAGGGGTCCTGAACTTTCTGCCATTCATGAGGCATATAATACCAGGTCTATCGGGGTATACCGAGCTGAGTTCTATCCACAAGGCTCTGCACGACTTCCTGAGAGTAAGTAGATAAAAAATACGTAAAATCTATATAATTGTGAGGTCAAGTTCACAATAACAACGTATCAGCAAATAAGATAAGCTGTTATTTAGTTCAGGGACGGGTTTTGCGTATGAGGCTCTGGATGGTGATGACAGATTTATTTTTTTATTACAATTATTGACTTTTATTGTGTTTATTATCGGAGAAGTTTCGTATTACCCGCACTGCCGGTTGGCATACTCTAGTTAAACGATCGATAACTATTAAAATTTTGACATTTAAAAATCATTTTTCAATATCATGCGAAGCTTGGCTTTCAGGATATACCGGTCGTTATAAATGATTGATGGTTTTTGGTTTTAATGCTTATGATAATGACTAGCATTTGGTATGTCAATTTTGTACATAATATGTGAAAATAACAGGTGTTTACTAAAATATGAAAGTATACAACGTGCTTATAAAAAAAGTATGTCGGACTTTCATTGCGGCTTTCATGTCTAAGACTAACGATTGCTCTAAAAAATATTAATATACCATCCAAAAAAAAAAAATCAATGAAATCTGTTAAGTCAACGTGAGCAAAACCAGAGGCCTAGCTTGTAAATGATTTATTACTAGTAATTAGTAATAGTAGGAACTTCATGCGAGCTAGACCTCGCATAGAGTTCACTTCCTATTTAGAACGAACGCGCACTATTATCACAGCTATATATACATAATTTAATGAGAACCTTTTTAACAGGAAACCATAGAACAACATCAACAAAGCATCGACGTCAACAACCCACGTGACGTCATCGACGCCTTTCTTATTGAACAAATGGGATCCAAAGAGCAATTCTGTACGTATCTCGAAGTTATACCTAATTACCTACTATACCTAGATACTAACATAATTATATCTTCCAATAGATAATAATTTTATTCACATTCAATTTAATTGTTGACGCAAAAACGTCGAATAACAAGCAACATGTTTATGTTTTATTTTTATCATCATCTTATTTGGCCCCTGAAATGTCAACCTTACGACAAATTACTAAAGACGAACATCTCAGTTTTATTATTTAGTTGGTTGTTTGTTAATCGGAATAATTTAACTGACAATGATCAATTAAGTATGCATTATCTCTTAATCACCCTTGATAGAAAATGCCTAGGGCATTTAGTTCTCCTTCGTTTTCCGTGCTTAAAGTGCAAATAGGTAAATGAAACAATTACTTTCTTTGTACTTTCAATTATACCTTTGTAATCGTGGTAACGATTCAATAATAAGGTCAATATCGTTATGTCTAAAAACAATGCTGCGTTAGTTTCTTATTTCAGAGTGATAAAAAATCGTTTGTGCATGTTTAATTGACCTCCCTATTGATCTAGTGGTTACGAGTACGACCCTGATTTGATTGCTAAGCTCTGCATAAGAGGTCGTGGGTTCGATTCCCTCTCAAAACAAACTTTGGGTGGTGACTTGGTGAGCCGTGAGCGTGATTGTTAATCATGTCTGGGTAGAATTTATCATATGTATGTATTCATAAATAATATATGTATGGATATCGGTTATCTGGTCACCATACCACATGTCAGCTTAACTTTAGATCATATGGCCGTGTGTGAGTTGTTCCTAAATATTTATAAAAATCTAAGCGATTAAAGCTATATTTAGAGGAGTAATTAAAGTTTATCAATTGTTATCAATTTTCTTAACAATCTTGAAATAGTTTGGTGTTGCCGAGACGTCATACAAATGTAGTTATAAAAATCTATTAAAGAAATAACGCAAAAAAATATGACAGTATAAGCGGGCCTTCAGTGTTGTTACTATTCTGATATTTTTACACTACATAAGTATTGTTTTTGTTTTATTTTATAGTTTCACTAGCTAACCCCGATATACCCTGTCGTGTCGAATAAGTAAGCATTCACATATCATTCACATCACTTAAATATCCCGTTAAAAAAACCTTTTTCAAAAAAATAATAACCGCCTTCAAAAACTAAAAACCCAAAAAAAAACTAAAATTTCGGAAGTCGGTGGCTTCTGTTCTGCCAGTCAATTTGTGTTGCCACCGACTTCCGAAATTTTTGTTATTTTTGGGTTTTTAGTTTTTGAAGGCGGTTATTTTTTTTTTTTTTTAAGTTTTTTATTTATAAAATAAAAATAAATAAATATCCTGGGACATCTTACACACGGCTATCTGATCCCAAGCTAAGCAGAGCTTGTGTTATGGTAATCAGACAACTGATACACATACTTATATAATTTTTAAATACATACATATTATAGATAAATAACACCCAGACACAGAACAAACAATTATGCTTATCACACAAAGTTTGTCCTGGGTGGGAATCGAACCCACGACCTCTGGCTTAGCAGTCAGGGTCACTGACCACTAGACCAACAGGCCCGTCAATTTATAACTTTTTAATGTCGACCCCCAATGTTTGACTGTGTATTAAAGTATCTTTCAAAGTAATTTATTTTTAAAATAAAACTACTTACAATCTTATAAAACGAAAATAGAAACTTGAAGAAAATTTCGTCAATTTTTTTTTTTGTTCTTGGTGAATTTTTCAAGAAGCACGGTTCAGTGCTTCTCGAAAAATTCAATCGCCACAAAATTTATATGGGATCACCCTTGAATCATGACTTATCAAACAAAAAAAGATCCATCAAAATCCGTTTACAATTGACGGAGATATCGCGTAACAAACATACAAAAAAAAACATACAGACGAATTCAGAACCTCCTCCTTTTTTGAAGTCGGTTTAAAATAAGACATTCTGTTTGTATCAAAATGGAAAATTATCTAAACTACTTTTCCAACTATTTTCCTTCAATGAACCTTTTTCGGACATCCACAAAAATTTGAAAAAATACCATTTCACCGCATAATTTTTTTATACCTTTTAATTATTTTTCTCTGTTTTCAACTTTAGGTAAACCAGCTCTACTAATTACGGTGATTTCCCGATAAAATAAATCTATACTTATAATAAAACTAGAGAGACTAGTAGAGAGGTCAATTCTGTACATTGAATATATTTTTAAAATTTATGTGTGAGGATGATTAGTAATCGATACTGATGCCAAAAATGCATTTAGTAAATTTTTTGTCTGTCTGTCTGTCTGTCTGTATATGCACGCAGGAGATAAAAACTACTGAAGGGATTTTAATCAAACTTGGTACGATTGTAATACATACTCCCGGGCAGGTTATAGGCTATATAACATAACGCTAAGACACATAGGAGCCGAGCAGTAGTGAAAAGTGTGACAAAAACGGGAGAAAATTGTTCCTTTTGAAAGATTCCGTTGCGTGTGCTGCGTAAATGGTGGAAATTACGTAAAAATTATGTAACTTCTATAGAATTGTTCCGCTTAAAAAATTGTAAAAAAAGTCCGCGACAGCATATGTCTAATATTTATAGTTCACTCTCTATAACCATTTTTAAGGCAATCAAATTTGTTTGAAATGTTTTAAAGTAATTCATGATTTGCCATGAATAAAGTATGAATCCTTATTGTACCTGTAAATACGTTAGTCAATCTAAGTTCTTAATTTTGTACAAAATTGCAGTTCACATATTTTAATTTCAATAAATATCTTCGGAGATATCGCAGTTTTAAAATTACTCCGCAGCAATATAAATGATGATACGTACGAGTAGTAACAAGGCTGGCCTTTGCAAGATATTCGTAGCTAATACATCAGAATAACACATAATTTAGGGTGATAAGTTTAGATTTAGGAATAATTATATTAGTACGCTATCGCATTGGGGCACAAAAAAAACCTGTAATGATAGATGTAAGATGGAATAAATAAAAAATAAATAATATTGTGCTACATTGCGCCATGAGCCACGGGAGCCGATCAGTAACCAAAAACCTAACATATCGCGGGTTCGCGGGGACCGTACAGTCCATGGCCCACTACGGGGCTCGGATGTGGGCGCCCAGCTTGGCCTTGGCTCCGGCCCGGCTACTGAGGGCGTCCCATGGCCATTCGGATGGTGCAGGAATACCGTTCGATCTGCGAGGCGGTGATTTCACCGATTCTTGCAACGGTGTTGTCTTGATACCGGCCTGGTCCTTGCACACGTACCAGTGGCGCGTAGAAGTGCAACGCCGCGCCGGGGCGAAACTGCGCTTCCGCAGCTAATCACGGCACGGCGCACAAAGCTCCTGCGGGATCTCATGGCGGAATGGAGACTGCGACTGTCATAACCCAGTACTGGGTACGCCTCTTTGAGGAGTAGCTGGAGAGGCGCCTCGGCGTTCTCACGTATCGTTTGACACAGGCCCTCACCAGACAAGGACATTTCGGGTGGTTTTTGTGTCGGATTCGGGCGTAAGCTACGCCTGCGTGACACGGTGGAGCATACGGTGGATGTTTGCCCCGCTTGGGCGGACCACCGCCTTGTCCTTGCAGAGGCGATCGGCGGGGGTGACCTCTCGCGCCCAGCTCTGGTCAGGCCGTGCTCCGGGGCAAGACTGAATGGAAAGCCGTCGCCTCCTTCTACGAAGCAGTCATGCTCGAAAGAGGCGGGACGCGTGGGGCAGAGTCGCAAGTCGACTACCGGTCACAGAAGGCTCGGGGCTGCGGACGGCGAGCGTTGGGAAGCTCGTCGCCCGATGAGGGCCAGGCCCGTGTCGACGGTGTGTTTGTTCCGCTCGCGCCTCAAAGAGCAGTCAGCACGTGACGGAGCCCTCTAGGACTAATGCCTTCTGGAATTGCGAAATAGTTCTAATAGTTACCGCGGCCCCGGAACATAAAGGTCAACTGAAAGAACAAGGGTGGGTTTTAGTCAGTAAAAGCCTGACACTCCCTCATGAGAAGTTATTTGATGATTTTCCATCCATAAAAAAAACAACGCGGGTGAATATCGAAAAATATTAAACTCATTGACTGATATCAACGCGTTTGTTGTTTTTAAGTAACTCGATACATAATACTTAGAGGGTTTATTTTTTGTAAAGAGTAAATAGCCACAAAGAAAGGATATTTTTAATTCAACCCCTAAAGGGTGAAAATAGTGGATAGAAGTTCGACATCCACGGAGCGAAGCCGCGGGCTAAAGCTAGTAATATAATAAAATAATAATAAATGCCATTTGATCCCAAACTAAGCAGAGCTTGTACTATGGAAACCAGACAACTAAATAACTACATATATTAACGATTTGTTTTCACTTGTGGTGCCTGCGTCAATAACCATATCTATAAAGAACCAACAAATTAAAATAAATAAGTTGTTTAGTTACAGACGAAGAACTCCAGGTGGTGTGCCTAGACCTGCTGGAGGCTGGCATGGAGACGGTGTCCAACACGGCCGTGTTCATGCTCCTGCACATAGTATGCAACGATGACGTACAGCGGCGGCTGCACCACGAGATTGATGACGTCATCGGACCTCACAGACCACCTGCGTTGAGCGATAGAGCCAGGTATTTTATTTATTTGGCGATGTCAGTATTATCAGTACTGTACTATGTTGTTGAGTTTTGTCGTCACTCCTTTTTATG
Source organism: Athetis lepigone (assembly GCA_033675125.1). Taxonomy (NCBI): domain Eukaryota; kingdom Metazoa; phylum Arthropoda; class Insecta; order Lepidoptera; family Noctuidae; genus Athetis; species Athetis lepigone. Next base: position 9,226,883 of record CM066215.1, read on the forward strand.
ACAATAGTATACTTATCAAGAGTTTAATGTAATACCTAACAATTTTTTTGTCGTAGTGCACCTTACCTTGCGCTTATCATCCACAGCAATTTAAATTTGCAACGCACGCTTATAGCCTTATACCCTTTCTACATTATCGTGTTACGATTATGACGAATATTAGCGTTACCTACTTACAAAATGCAATAATTGACTTTATTTTCACAGACATAAGATATGATTTGCGTTTGAAAAAATAAATTCATATTAGGGATTCGTTTTGACTTAGTAGATGGTGCCTGCGTAAATAATTCAAATGTTCTTTCCAAGTCACTGATTTATCCTCGGAAAACGCGTTACGGCATTGGTTCCTGGTGTCATTCGTAAATCTTTGGTAATCGTTATGGGGTAGTTAGCAGCTGGATAGTCTGACAATCAATCTAACTAAGTAGTACCAAACCCATGTATGTTACCCATAGATAGTTAGAATGGAAGTCAAAACTAACATAGTGGGAAATGACTAGAGTTGGCTCTAAATCCGAAACAACCTAGGGCTGGGCACGCCGTAATAGCGGCGGTAAGACCCCTCTTTGAGGAGTGGCTGGAGAGGCGCCACGGCGCTCTCACGTTTCGCTTGACACAGGTCCTCACCGGTCACGGTCAGTTCGGGAGGCTCCTGTGTCGGATTAGGGCGGAAGCGACGCCTGGGTGTCACCACTGCAGCAACGGTCGCCTGGAGGACACGGTCGAGCACACGGTGGAGGTGTGCCCTGCATGGGCGAGCCATCGCCGTGTCCTCGTAGAGGCGATCGGCGGCGGTGACCTCTCGCGCCCAGCGCTGGTCCAGGCCATGCTCCGGAGCGAGACTGAATGGGAAGCCGTCGCCTCCTTCTGCGAAGCAGTTATACTAGTCAAGGAAGCGGCGGCGTGCGAGATGCAACGACGAGCCTCTCGCCCCGGACAGGGACCCAGGCGTAGACGTCGAGAGTCGCAAAACGACAACCGGCCACCATAGGCGCGGGTCGGTTACCTTGACCCCGGAACATAAAGGGCAACCGAAGGAACATGAGTGGGTTTTAGTCAGTAAAAGTCTGACACGAAGGATGGGAGATGTTATTTGATAATTTACCACTCACAAAACAAAAAGGATTCGAAATAATTTTTTGAAGTATTGACCTGACTAACTCGTTACCTGTAAAGGATGGTGTACACCGAGGCTGTGCTACTGGAATCTCTACGCATTTCAAGCGTAGCAGCTATGGGCATCCCACACATGGCTCTGGACGATGCGCGACTTGGCGAATATATTATACCTAAGGTAATGAAAACCTGACTTAAAACAATAAATCATTTTCTGATACCTTATTTACTAATGGCCTATTAATGACCGAAATTGGACCAAAATTCTAAGTATTTTTAAGATTTTGACTTCCCTCGTCCATTTAAACTTTGACAGTGCTAAATATCATCTTTCTCCATTCACTCAATATGTTAAAAAGGGGCACAAAGTTTACTCTTCAGGTAATTAAAGTATAATGTTATTAATCAGTAGGTATTACAATAGGACACTACAATTTTAAATATTGACTGTCGAATTTTGAATGCCTCAAAATAAAGGAAATAAATCATGAAATGGTTTTTAATGTTTTATTTTCTTTATTTTGCGGTATCATTGTGTATTAGAAAATGCTATTTAAAAAGGTAGTAAATATTGCACCGTCTCCTTGAATTAGATGTTAATAACAATTTTAATCAAAGTTTAATCATTTTCAGGGCACGTTTATACTATTGGCTATGTTCGATCTCCACAACGAGGACCATTGGAAGGATCCCGGCACATTCCGACCGGACAGATTCATCACCAAAGAAGGAAATCTCATTCAAGACGAGTGGCTCATGCCATTTGGAACAGGTTGGCTCTTAAAAAAAACATAACTACTTTGCCATTTAGAGAAATAGGTATGTTGTATTGAAGAAAAAATGTTTTGTCTTACCCATCTGCATTCCAAAGATCATATTCCACAAGAAACAGGTATTCTAAATTTAAACTTACGATACTAAAAGCGAGAGCATACCTCCTACCCGTCTTTTTTTAGAAGTCCCTAGATAAAGGTTGGTCTACTTATTAACTGCACGTCTGTGACTGACTGCTTATATTACTTATTGATATTAACTACTTATTTCATTTTTGTTTTCTAGGAAGAAGACGTTGTATAGGCGAAGGGTTGGCTCGGTCTGAACTATTCATGTTCCTCACGCATATTCTACAAAAATTCCGATTGAAGATACCAGATGGCGATAGTTTTCCTTCAGTTGAACCTATCGACGGTCTCTCGCTCTCGGCTAAACCTTTCCGAGTAGTGTTTGAAACAAGAAAATAATAGAATAGGCGAGATGACAAAAAAAAGTAATTAGTCCGTCAGTTAGATAATCAAAAAATTTGGGACACGTATTTTTTCTTTTTTCTCGTAAACAGAAAATGACGACAATACAGTGCGTTGAAGTTTCGTGAAACGTCACACCTTTGTATAATTTTTACTCAGAAGTGACGTCACAAGCCCCCTCTCCGGAACTTTGATGGTCTTTATCTTTGTATTTTGTTATTAATTTGATCAAGCAAAAAATACGTGTCCAGTATTTTTGGACTGTCTAACAGACGGACTAAACAGAATGTCATTCTTTTGATGTAGTCATCATCCCTATTACTTAGTAAAATAATATTCCTATCATAATGACTTACAATGAACTGACTGAATAGAACCGATTTAGTTTGAATGTACAGACGGCTTATTAATTAAAGATCGTTAACACCTGCAGAACTTGTTTTTATTGACGACACCTAAAGAGTTATTGTGAAATTTAATGTAAATATGGACTGTAAACACTCATTAAAAATACAATCTCACTATTTACTAAGAAACCTTTTTCATACGTTCAAATTAAGGACATAAACGAAAAGTAATAAATTCATAGATCAACTACCCAACTCTCCTTTTAAAGAATAGAAGAGTCGACCAATTTTTTGAAAACAACAAAATTAGACCAGCTACTACAGATTATAAAAAAAATGTGGAGTCTTCTCTCTACGACGTAGAGGGTTGTGAATGGGAAGTCTCCTCACTGAAAATCAATGTGTATCGCGCATGCGCTGCAGATTTTCTTCCGCCGCTGTCAAGAGCGCCGGCGGAGTATATTGTTTATAACACAGTGAATAATAAATATCTTGAAAACAAATCCATTCAAAACAAACGAATAATTTTAACGAAACCAAATACAAACAATCAAATACGTACTCAGATTATTATGACATTAGGTATTAAAGCTCTAACAATAAAATTCAAGCGATATTTGTAGGTGTGTTAATTGATTCTTGTAAAAATTTTAAAACAGAATTTGATAACGTTAAATAAACTAATATGCTAATTCTCTGATTTGGAAATAAAAAGACTAACTGATAAGTAGTGTTTATTTGGAACGTCAGCTGTAAACAATCAAATTCTAATTGATAAGAAAGTAACGATGTAGAAGTGTCGTAATCATCGCAAAATGAACGAGACCCTAGGTCGCGGGTACGCCCGTATCGAGGCGATCCGCGCAGCAAGGGGCGAGCCGCTGTCGAGCATGCCGGACCCAGGGGCCCCTCCGCCGGACCGGTACAACTCCGTCTACCTGACGCTCTTTGTTGCAGGCGCCGCCTTCTTGTTGCCCTTTAACAGGTAACTAACTTCCAGTTTCTACTTTCTTCTGCCTCTTAAAATCTACAACTGCATTTAATCTCCACTTGGCTTCGTCGCCTGGCTTATCTATCATCCCCATATTTAACGCTCCCGACTAAAATGATTCATAATTGCCGAAACGGTCAAATTGCCTAGAGATGAAGAGAGCAACATAAACTTACTGCTAACCTTATTTTGTAAAAAAACTTCGAGGTATTATGTTGATAAAAAGGTTGGAGGCACAATCACAGCTGATGAAGATTAACAACTTTCGTTTTCCTCTTATTCTGTTGACTATTATTAGGTATGAATATCAAACCATTAATATTCTAATCATTAAATATTCCAGTTTCATCATGGCGGTCGACTACTTCCAGATGCACTACCCCAACACCACAATAATGTTTGATATGTCCACTGTGTACATAGCGTCGGCGTGCGTCGCCGTCTGCCTGAACAACCTCCTGCTCGATTTGTTTACTTACAACACTAGGATTACCTTTGGTAAGCTTCGCGTTAAATTACATAAGACTTGTCCTAGTCTCTTATTATCCGGGGTTGCGGAATGTTATGTTTATAACTGTTACCGTGACCCTGGAACATAAAAGGCAATCGAAGGAACATGAGTGGGTTTTAGTCAGTAAGAGTCTGACACACCCTCCCGCCGCACCCAGGACGGGAGCAGTAATTGGATGATTTCCCACTCACCAAAAAAAAAAAAAAAAAAAAAAGTCTCTTATTATATTTCTATTACATTTCATCTAGTTTGAGTATTGCTTCATTAAAGCACGCTGAAAGCTACATTCCTGCCAGGACAAAAATGTTAAAAACATCTCGAATCACCTTCGAATCAATCCTTACTAAAGACTTACTTAATTTCTGGGGTCTGCTGTTAAAGTATTGGCTCGAAATCGATAAGAGTCTCGTCAGAAACTTTACAATTACAAAGATGCACCTCTATGTTTCCAGGTATCCTAGTATCTCTAGCGACGATGTTGTTTGTGGCTGTGTGCAATATCGGTTGGGACGGGTTCTCGACCCGAGTGTCCTATACCATTAACCTAGTTGCAATAGGGGTCGTCGCATTCGGCTGTACCGTGCAACAGGCTTCGTACTATGGGTTCACTGGTTGTCTTCCGCCAAGATATACACAGGCGGTAATGGCTGGCGAAAGTAAGTCTGACTTTAAAAAAATATATTAATTGCTTCCCTCAGCAATTAATATTAATTTAACCATTATTATATTAAATTTCCAAATCAATACCTTAGGTGCCGCTGGTTTTTGGGTGTCTCTGGATCGGATCGTCACAAAGTACGGTTTCCGTCAGCCGCAACGAAGTACTTTTATGTTCTTCGTGTTCTCCATACTGATTCTGCTGGGCCACTCAATGCTGCACCATGTTATGATGCGCCATCCCCTGGTGCAGCACTATCTACGACTGACCAATGAGTCGCGACACAGAAGGCGCATTCAACTACACTTGAACCCTAATGAAGATGCTACTTTGGTAAGATTTAATAAACAGATTGAATAAAATGAGTGTTTCAACGTTATAATTATCACTCCAATTGTCCAGAACATTAAAAATAACAACAATCTCAATATCGAAAAAGTCAAAGTCAAATTGCTTTAAATCTATTTGACCATTTTAAAAGGTACGGTGCAATGTCGTTTGGAAATAAAGTAGTCGCCTATTCCAAAAGATAGTTTTAAAGTATGGCATGATACTTTATACATTTCAAAGGACAGTGAATCATGTTTGCCAACATAGATACTTTAAATATATAATAAAATTTGTTTTAAAATACCTACAATAAGTAAAAAAACTTATTATAATTATACAGAATTAAATTAGCAACCAGATATTTTTGTTAAAAATCTATTTTTTTCTTGTGGAACCGGATCAATAAATTTTCAAAAATTAGTGACGTGATTTGAATATTATGATGATCCTCTAATTTGCTGTTAAGCTTTTAAAATATTTTTCGGTTACAAAATTAGTAGGTGTACCGCCTCAAGATAGTTTAAATTTTGTATTAGTTAGTAATAAGTGTTCTAAGACTGTAATTCTGTACTTAGTACAATTTCAGATGGAAAGTGAGGCGGGAGAAGCAAGTTACGGTGTATTAAAACTGCAAAGTCCCGTTCTCTCGACGACTGGACAAGGTAAAATAATTTTGTAGCATGAAATAGGTAACTTTATGTACTTTAAGTTGCAAAATCTTCTTTTTACATACAGATGTTTCACAAAGAGTTAACATGACATTCACATTTCGCCAGCCCGCCTTCAAAAAGACAACAATGATGAATTACACTTAACATTTTCAGGAGAAATTGAGACAAACGCCTTCAGTTTCGCCAACCCCGTCTACTCGCCGACAGCGGTCGTGCCCGCCCCGTCAGAGGGCGCTGTTGATCCCTTCCCGGATAGTGTGACTTCAGAACCATCATCAGCTCTGCGCACCCCTCGACCATCCTACAAAGTAGAAGACGTCGTATTCGAGTCTCCCGAAAGACCGACCTCCTGGAGAGCGTTCAAACGTAACTTCTTATTATTGCTTGCTAGAAGTTTCATTTCTTGGTTACTACAGCAATGTATAGACCGAATAGTACGTATTTTACCAGTAAGTAGAAGGTTCTCATGTAGTAACCACATACCGGAAAAAGCAGCGTGGGCAGACCTTTTGCAAAATGGACCGACGAATTCGTAAGGGCTAAATCTATGGCTCGCTGAATGCGGGTGGCACAAGATCGGTATTTGTGTTTTTTTTGTTGGGAGGCCTTTGTCCAGCAGTGGACATCTTTCGACTAATATGATGGTGATTATCAACAATAGGAAAACCTATAGGAACTTCTTTTTTTTTGACTCCGTATAAATACAGTTCAAACCAAGATCTACTAGCAGTTCCACTACTGTTTGCACAAACATATTAAAGAGCTCTTTATAAAAACTAGAAATTACTTCCTCTAGATCATACTCCAATTTCTACACACATTATGATATCTCGTCTATATTTGCAGGCGGAGTCTTGGCGCGCTGGGCGGTGGCTCGCGCGATCTACCCGTACATGGTGTCCATCGGGCTGGTGTACTTCACGACGCTCAGCCTGTACCCTGGCATCGCGTCCGAGGTGCCCTCCTGCCGCTTAGGGACCTGGATGCCCATTATACTTATGTCCGCCTTCAACCTTTTCGACTTCATTGGAAAAGTAAGCATCTGATACTTGAGAGAAAACTGATTTGTAGTGTAGTTTATACTAGGTCAAGGGCCACGGATTTTAGATGACTTGTTTTATTAAACTTAATTTTTATTTTTATTAGGTGTTGTTTTTTTTACCTTACGTAGTACTTTTACCCGGGCACTTCAAATTGAAATGCCAGTTTTGACCGCCGCTGCCGTAATGTTAATAAAAGGTCAAGTAGATATTACATTATTTTTCTAGATTGCAGCTGCTTGGCCATATGAATGGAGTCGCAGTCAGCTTCTGATGGCGAGCGGTCTTCGGTTACTTCTGGTACCTCTAATGCTGCTGTGCGCTGCACCTAGACATTCACCACATATTGTTGGCGATGTAAGTAATTATCTTCTATAGTCACCGATTATGAAAAATCTTTATTTTTAACTTTCATACTTTTCATGGTATTTCAGATCTACCCAATATTATTCTCCGTGGTTCTGGGATTTACAAATGGACTATTTGGTTCCGTTCCAATGATACTAGCGCCATCTCGTGTTGGCCGCGAGCATCGAGAGATTGCCGGTAAGAATATTTTCATTATTTTATCCTTATTACTTCGCAAAGGAAACCTTCTGTCGTGTTAAAGATATATAAGTTAAGGTTCGAAGGTATACATGACAATACAATTCGATAATCTACCTACTAAATCAAAAATTTAATACATGGAAAAATATCTATTTCACAAATTATTAGCATTAACTGGATGATAAACCAAAAAACATTCAGTATCTGCATTGCCCTGAATAAAAAAAATTGTTCATACCAATTTAATAGTGTACATCATCCCATCGTCGCTCAGGTAACATGATGACGCTGTCATACAACGGCGGGCTGCTGTCGGGCTCGCTGGTGTCGTACTTACTGCTGGGCATGCTGGGCCCGCCGGCGGGCGCGCCGTGCCGCCTCTACCCCACGCCGCCGCTGCCCACGCTGCCGCCCGCCACGCCGCCCAACATCACCTTCGCTGTCACAGTGTCGCACTAACTGCCTTACGAGATAAGAGTGTGAGATGAGAGAAATTAATGCCATACGATTACGAATGCCACGTTCATTAACGTGAATGGCGCCGCTACACTGTTTCGAAGGTGCCTCCTCAATGGGTGTTTATGACAGTGCTCTGTGCCATACGATTTATGAACGTTAATGGCGCCGCTGTAGTGCTTCGAAGGTGCTCCTCAATGGGTGTTTATATCAGTGCTCTGTGCCATACGTAGGTGCCTCCTCAACGGGTGTTTATGACAGGGCCTTACAAATGTTAATAAACATGAATGGCGTAACTACAGTACTTCGAAGGTGGGTGTTTATAACAGTGCCATACAATTTTAATGAACGTGAATGGCGTCGCTACACTGCTGCTTCGAAGGTGCCTCCTCAATAGGAGTTCTCGATAGATATAACAGCTATGATTTGAGCCCTAGAACAGTGATTGAGGAGAACCGAGCATGCTCGACAACCAGTCAGACGATATTGAAACGTAATGCTCAAAATCGATCCATGGGAATTCCAGGCGAATGTTCTACTTGAGGAAATACCTAGAAATGAATCTGTCAAGAACCCAGTGAGTGGCAGTGTAGGCTTCATTCCACTTCGCCTTGGAGAGTCGCAAATACTGCAACCCTATGAGGGGTTCCCTTTTGGCTATTAATGTTTCATAATAGCGAGATTGTCATATTGGTTATATTTTTTGTACAAGTAGAAACCTATTCTACTTGTTAAAAAAGTATAACAATTGATAGAACCAGACCAAAGAGCTGATGAAGCGATCTCTTAAGTTAAATGTTTGTACAGACGATGTTGCCCTGTGAGTACAATACGAAAAGGATAATCCGGCTCTATGGCAGAATAAATATAAAAGTTCCATCTACAATTTCATAGCAATAACGTTAATGCCACAAAACCATACAACTTTGAAAATTTTTGTCGCATAATTTTAAAGAGAGGTGATGTGGGTGTTGAAAAAGAAATGAGATAGAGAAAAATCGTTGAAAATCCATAGAATATGAGTGGGTGCTCAACTGCTCATCATCTGACGAAGTGTTGCCAGTTGCCACATACAAGTTATCCTGTACTTACCCTAATTTCTAGGGTCATGCATACAGGACTGCAATACAAGAATATTTTTTGTGTTTAAACTTTTTGCAAACCTATATAGCCATTTCAGCCCTAAACATTTTAACAAGAAGAATATTTTAGCTACTAGAAATTCCTAGTCATTGTACACAATAAAAATCAATGTATATTTTCGTTATAAATATGTAATAAGCACGTATAAATTATTTACAAAATAAGTACTTTACTATAAGTATACCGTCTTTTCTTAGGACGTCGACAACTAAATCTTCTAAACATATAAAATGAGAAAAACAACAGTTCTTTGTATTTAAAGCTTTTTTTTTTAATGTTCTCTGCATCTACGCTAGGCGTAGGCGATTCGATCAAGCGATGATTAGTAGCGAGTAATTGCTACGTGAATTTGTGCCAGTCATAGAGTCGCCAGTTCACCAATCCTAATAGCCGGACAGTCCTGTTAGATTGGCCGGACATTTGGGTAAAAACACCGGATACAGACATTATTGAGGATTTGGAGGATTTCAGTGTTATTAGGTACGCCAAAGGAAAAAAAATGTAAGCAATCAAGCTTTTTGATTATTAACAATCAATTATTAAATTCTAGAGTGTAAAAAGCCTAGTAAAAGCTGGACAAGCTGGACACCAGTAATTTTTCCGTTTTCCGGACACGCAATCAAAAAACCTAACTATGTCTGCTACTGCTTTACCCGGACGCCTGGCAACGCCAGCTACGCAAATAGCACCCTAGCGTAGATGTAGTTTTTACCTGCCCACTGTATGTGCGAATAAGTTAATGATATTGTTTCACTTAGTTACACCAATTATTAAGTAGAAAATAAAAGCATTATTTAGTACTTTAAACAAGACAAATGTAAATGGTGGGTCCATTTACATTTGTCTTGTTTTTTAAAAACATAATGTTAGGTAGAATTTCAACTTTTTTTTCCACACCTGCTGAAAAAACACATTTTGTGCAGCACTTACAAAATATACTTATCACATACTATTTGAACCTCTTAATAAATTATTTAAATTTTAAAACAAGTTATCCGCCGTAATAATTAAGTAGATAGGTGCCGATTCTCTTATTCACAAACCAACCTAAATTAAAGTTAATGTATCTTTCTCTTTCCATTTTATTAAGAACAGGCCAGAAGATAAAATATTTGTTAAGTCCTGTCAAATTAAGACACTTCATAGATGATTTAGACGCGATTAAAATAATGGCGACTAAAAATACGTAAATTTAGTTCAGGCGCTGTCTAATTTGGCGGATTAAACTAAAATGTATCTTCTGTCCTTTTCTTTAAGAAATGGAAAGCGAGAGATGCATTTAACTTAAATTTAGTGAAGTTTGTGTACAAGAGAATTAGCGCCATTATGTTAATATTTTTCGTGTCAGGAAACTTTTGCTAATAAATTTAAATAGGCACTTCGCATCGTTACCTAGAATGTAGGTAAATAATGAAAACAATAATGATAATATATGGTTAAAGTTATAAATATATTACAGACTTCTTGAAGGATAAACATAATTAATAATTAACTTGTACAAGTAATATAATGACGCTGTCACTGATTTGTATATTTTGCTTAAAATGGAATGGTAAATGTATGTAATAAAAAATGACAAAATCTTCGTGAGACTGAAAAAAAAATGTTTAGTGAGTGGAGTGACTTATAAACTGTTGTACGAATAATGTAAAAATATCAACTATGTAATGGCTACCTCTTGCTTTTCTACGAAACAAAATTGTTCTACATTGTAGATAATTGATTGTACATAGCGCCAGTGTAAATAATTATCAATTACATAGATACATATCTGGATATTTCGTTGTTTTTATTTGATCCGTGACTACCTAGTAATAGTCTCTTTTATAGAATTAAAGTTTGCTGGAAGATAACTCAACTTTGGGATAAGCTCGCCATTGTACATAATTCATATATTTATGCTGTTTTTTTATAAGTAGGTATTGTTTTTCTTGTGCTATAAAGAAAAATAATAAAGTCTCTCAAATGAAACCCCAATGTAACTTTTTAAACGACTATTTGTTATTTTAAGGACAAGATTTGCATTAATATAATATCTTTATACTATTTCTTAGAACTGTATGAGATCGTATGCCATCAAATCCAAAAAAAGTGATGTGGAGGCCGTTATTAGTTATAATAAAAACAAAATTATACATAGGTAGTTATTAACACTATAGCGTAGACTTCTTACAGGATAACCTTTAATACTACTACGACCACATTTTGTAAATGTTCTATACTTCTTGTACTATTTTAGATTAAAACCTCATTTGGATCTTCTTTGATTTTTTTTAAGGGTTGCTGGCCTTCTTTCGTCAAAGGAATTAGAAACGCCATTTGTGTTTCTTTTTTTATTTTTTATTTTTCTCAACAAATAATGCTCATCACCTGTTTTTTGAAGATAATTAACGGCCAGTATTGAATGTATTATATTGTTGGAATTGTGTGAAAACTCGAATTTTGTTAATTTTGTAAAACTTATTTGATTATTAACCTAATAATATTATGAATGGACCCACGGGGCAGCTTGTGGCGAGCTGTCGGGCAGTAGCGACCCCGTGGATCTGACCTCCTGGGAGACCCTTTGTTCTTCATCTCTGGCTTGCCTTAACTGGCCGGCCAGAGTGAGCACTGACGAGGAACGAAGTTCCCACCTCACTCTTGCACCTCGATATATGTTGCCCCCTTGTCGCTACGTCACTATGTGCTAGCGGCCGTTTTCGGGGGCCCATTTACTGAGTGTGCAAGTCACCCCCTGCCTTTTTATCCGTGTTTACAAGCATTGACCAGGCAGGGGCCATAGCTATTTAATAGTCAAAGACAAAGACATTTATTCGTAGAATATGGTAGGTTTACAGGTGTTTAATAAAGGTTCGTACAGCATAACGCATAGTCGCAGATAACTAATCCATCTTAGCAACCCAAACCCATAATCCAATATCTTCTTTATTCCATGACCTGCAATAGACCACCACAAACCGGGGGTTGACCGTAGGTGCACTTGAGTGATAATCGCTGGTTGGTGTCCCATTCCACATAAAGTTTTCCTCAAGGGGCCTCTGCGAGTTTGCTTCGGCCCCTTATACGCCTTCCAAAGGTCCGGGACCTCAGGGTCCCGAGATATGAAAACGTAGAAAAAAATTATGAATGGCAATCGTTATCAAAATGGTTGTAAAACCTTCGAACAAACGTGATTCGAGACACAATAGAAAGACAATAGCAGTTGCCGAAAGGTATGTGTAGCGCATAATGGGAAACAGAACTTTACTCTATGCTCTACCGAAGCTAACTCTATGCGTGACCTGACTGGGGCTGACACGCACTTGGCGAATTTATCTACAATAATATACATTGATTTCTTATTTACACTATCCTTAATCGTAATTTATTTTTATTTTCTACTTTTTAGTTGGAATTTCTATAAAAGAGCGGTTTTTAGTTTATTTTAACTATTTTTAATAGAACTTTTGCATCTACTTATAACAAGAGTATGGATATATGATATATTATCTATTAAATTAAATCTGCTCGGGCATAGGTATTGATGATATGGGAAATACAGATGGTCTGATTGAGTTGATCGATAAAGTAAATTATCGTATGTTATAGTTTGGAAATTACCATTTCTTTTAACTACGAACTTAAGTAGATAAACGGAAGATGATTCCACATTAATTTGATAAAGTCAAAAGTTTAATTAACGTTAAGTAAATTGATAAATTCATGGCAAAGGTCGTCCTATTTTTAATGAGGTCTGTCAAACAAAATAACTTGTTACTGGCGGTTTTTATTCTAATTCGGATGTCGCTAGAATAAAAGCTTTTTTCTCTTCTTACTAAAAAAAATATAGATTAGGATACTTCTTTTTATGTCGGTTTAAAGTCCATCATGTTTTAAGAACTGTACAATCCAAGAAGAATAATAGAAGAAGTGGCTACTACCTACTAATAAGCAATAAGCAAGTATAAGTAGTTTAGTTGTCCGTTGACTGGAGTCTTTGGGGCCTCCTGGGAGAATTAGCGACCACCGTAGGACCATAAGTATATACGACCCTTTGAAATACTACAATAATAACGCACATCGACCCAGAAGCCTTGGAGGTAAATGAGACCAATCAACGAGCGTACCTATAACTTGAAATTAAAAACGAGGTAACAAATATGTAAGATAAACAATAAAAAAATCGAATATTATATCTTGGCCCTCACTTCTTTCTTTAAGTCGGTTAAAAAGTAACACGCACTTATCTGCAAGTAATTTCTGAACTTACATCATTATTTATTATTCATTAGCGACTTATTTCAATTAACTTAAAAACATTTATCAGTAGCGTGCGTCTGATCCGAGGGCAATGTCCTTAAGCAGAGTGTGTATCATGCCATTTTAAAATAATATCCCTTCTTTATTGTCTGTCATTCATTCATATACAAGTACTTACATATACCTATTAAGACATTATTATTTTCATTAAGTAAGTACCTATGACCTATGTACTGGCCGTCCCCTGCGGTTTCACCTTCGTTAAGATGATTTCTGCGCAAAAAGTGTTTTAGGTATCTTTGTAACGCATTTTTTTTTTGTGTTTTTAGTTTAAGTTGTTATTTAAGTCTGTGAAAATTCCGCGCCACTGCCTCCTTTGCCTCTTGAAAGGTTTTGCAGAATCAGGAATACACCTTGTTTGTATGTTAGTTACGTAATGTTCAGACGCAACTAATGCATGACCGCAAACAATAAAGCTGCAATATTGATAACTCAAACCAATGATGTTTCAATAAACAGATATGTTATAGGCTCACAAAACAACCAAAAAAAATGTTCCGTGCAGCAGCGGCAGCACACACACACACATGTTATTCATTGTACATTTCACTACAAGTGAAATTAATAGAAAAGGACAGCATGATAAATCCAATAAGAAGAAAAGAAACAGCTATTGTTACCAGTTACGCTTGAATGTAAACAGTCATTTTTTTGACCACCAATCACAGCATGTTGGCATCATAGACTAACGACACAGAAGGTACACACCGTCGTCGGTCGTATACAAAATTCATAGACGCGGTTTGTACCCATAAAAACTAAAGATAGTTAGGTGACAAATTAAACACGCTATAAAAGAAAAAAAAATATTAAATATGTAATAAAAACAATCATACACCTTCGAAAAGATTTAATTTATTTCTTTTTTGTCTCTTAGAGAGTTTTTTAATTTCGGGATTATTTTTATGAGCACTATGTAGGCGGACTGAGGTGTATTTATCGATGATTAAAAGCAGGTGCCTGTTGTTTGGAATGTTCCAAAAGTGAAACAAATATATTGGTATTATATAAGTTTTTAAAACAAAGTTTTCATTCAAATGAGATTTTATAACCGATCCCGATTTTAAACATACTGAAAATAAGCTTTCTGATGCATAGTATAAGCCTCCCATGTTTCTGATTGTTACCAATTTGTGGAACCATAATTTTTCATTGGTACATAAAGCAAGATTTAAAATAAAACAGAATAAGAAAGTAACGACAGGGTAACAATAACTTTACTGCCTAATATTCGCATCTGTACTTTTATTCTTTGTCCGGAGCTCACGCGTCCTTGTCGCTCTCACGACAAAAGTGTATTTGCCATTACTTTCTTATTCAGAATAGTTGCAAAATAATTGAAAAATATTAATAAATCGAATTATATTGCGTATTTACTTGTGGTATGAGATCCCTTGTGCTTTATTTACTTTGGTATGGTAATTAGTATATTTTCTAAACACACACGATGGCATTTTTGTTTTTTTTTTCGTTGCAGCGTGCAGCGTATGACTCACAGCGATGCGTGACGCAGACTAAAGGCATTAGAGCATAATTATGTTCTAACTAGGTCTTCACTTTGGCGCGCTCATAACATATCTGTTTATTGAAACATCATTGACTCAAACAGACACTTCAATTTTATTTATTTGTATAGATTACACCGGTCGGTCGTCAATGAATCAGTTTACCCAGTAGAAACGGTGTTATTTTGCTTTAATCAGTGCAAGCAAGATACCTACTTACCTAAGCAATAATACAATTTACAATAATAATTATTAAGTCGTGTCTATCGTAGTATTTTGCCTTATTATAATAATTTATGGAGCACTTAGATAGATACATAACAACGATTATTAACAAGCAAACACCAATTAGGAACAAAAACATTAAAAATCATAGTTACGAATATAAGGTGGCTAGTGAACTCCGCCAAACGAAAGAGATAGGGTCTTTTATTTCGAAACGCGACTACGAATAAATGGGTACTGTACTTCATGACTCGCCCATATTTTTTCGGTTCCGGTTGATTAAACGGTTAATTTAGGTTTAGGTTTAGAAGAACCTTTATACATATAAAGGTTTCATTAGTATAGACTTCAATATTCAGATCTAGCCAGTCCTCTTGCTACATCCACCAGTGGCGCCAACGACGCAATCTCAGATCCCAGATCAGACCCAGATCTAGATGTGTGCCCCTGGCCCACAGAGGATGCCGTGTAGTCGCTTAATCGGTTAAACAGGCAACAAGCAGGTTACAAAATGCTACTCATATAAAAAACTCATAGTATAGGGTTCCGTAATGTTTTTTTTTGCATTATAGTTTAAAAACCATTTCGCGTTTTGTCGTTTTCAAGATTTGGGATTATATCGTTTCTCAAGCATACTCCTAAACTTACAAAGTATTATAAACCGTTATAAAAGTTTATCACGAATTTTTCAGATTTTTTAAGCCAGCCGCCCTCTAATATACACTTTTAAGAGGAGGGGACTGCCCTACTTAAAAAAATACGCTTTTAAACTTTCGAACACACGTGATTCGAGACACAATAGAAAGACAATATATAGCAGCCCGACAGCCGGCTGTCGCTTGGTCGTTGAAAGATTAAGTTGAATACCTATCTTGCGAACGGCAACCTTAATCAAAAACCGCTTTAGCAACGTCTGAATGTTTTAAAAAGACCTACTGAGTATCTGATGATACTCCACACAATGAAAGAAATATTAAAGACAATATTTTTCGTGATTTTCTATAACCATTTTCCTTTTTGAACATCCATACTAATCCATACTAATATTATAAAATAATGGGACAGTGTGTCTGTCTGTCTGAATGTTTGTCTTTCTTTCACGGCAAAACGGAGCGACGAATTGACATGATTTTTTAAGTGGATTAGTAGAGATAGCTGAAGGGATGGAGAGTAACATAGGCTAATTTTTGTCTCTTTCTAACGCTAGTGAAGCCGCGGGCAAAAGCTAGTATTATAAATGGGAAAGTGTGTCTGTCTGTCTGTATGTCTTTCTTTCACGGCTAAACGGAGCGACGAATTGACGTGATTTTTTAAGTGGGGATAGTTTAAGGGATGGAGAGTAACACAGGCTACTTTTTGTCTCTTTTTAACGCGAGCGAAGTCGCGGGCAAAAGCTAGTGGTAAATAAAATCACCTATCCATGCAAACTTTTACAGTTTTAGCCCTATCCGTTTGGTCGGTAAGTCGGGGACTGACCGTCCTTTAACATGACGCAACTTTAAGGTTTGATTTTGGACCATTTTGGTAAAAAAAACGCAACTTTAAGGGTTCAATTTTATTTTGTACCATATTTCATTTTGTACCATTTTGGTACAAAATGTCTTGCCACAATCAGTAGACTTTCTTCTAAAGGCAGTTTTGTATGAAAAAGAATGGGCCCGAAAAAGAAAACCCCTTACTTTCTCTCTAAAAAATAAATAGGTACTTGTTTTACAAATTTTGAATCGCATTATCTACCCTAACTTAAAGAACACATTGCCATAACCTTTCAGGGAATAGTCGTATGTTATATTATGTAAGGAATGTACGCTTTATTGCGTAAACATAATGACGATGACGTACAAAACTTATTGGGACTTAATTGTACAGTCTGAACTGTGACCTGTCTGTACCTACCAGCTACCTATCAGGCACGTGCAGGCCATACTTTTGGCGCATTCATTGCTAATTGCCACGTGCAGGCCAGACTTTTGGCGCATTCATTGCTATTGCCGCTGTCGGGCTGCTATTGTCTTTCTATTGTGTTTCAAATCACGTGTGGTTGAAGGATTAAATGTAATATTTTTGTGAAGATAACCAACTTAATAAAATATCAAAATAACCTAGGTGGCGTACGTTACCCTGCACTGCTGTTTGTGACCAATTCGCAAATAAATTTATATATGGTAGGTAGGATAGGTTGCCTCGCTAGAGGCGAGGAGAAAAACTGTAATTTTTCGTATGATAATCCATACTAATATTATAAATGCAAAAAATAACTCTGTCTGTCTGTCTGTCTCTTCTTCACGCATAAACCACTAAACCGATTTGAATGAAATTTGGTACAGATATAGTCTGGGATCCGCTTCACTTCCTGGTCTTCGATTAGGATGAAATTTTGCACACGCTTTAAGTTCTTCTTCTGATGACAATCATGACTAGCTAAGAAACGTCATTACAGATCCAATATGGCCTCCCCAAGGTAGCGGATTGGCTATATGAAATACAGCCCTTTGATTTAGGTATAAAATTAAATGGTTTGCTGAAAATGATGTCCTATGGGTATCAATCAATAAGGTTTGACGAGAGAATTACGAAGATTGAACTTTGAGTCAATGAAATCCCACCCAAGCCAAGGTAAAACAATAATAAGAAGACTAAAAAGCTAAAAAGTATAAAATAAAAATGATAGTTTAAAAAACTAAAAACACGCTTTTATTGAAAAAAGCAAAGAAAGCGTGGAGCGTTTATGTCATCTTTACTCTTTTTGGACAAAACATTATTTTGTAATTTTAATTGCTTGCTAAAAGCGTGTTTTTAGTTTTTTAAACTACAATATTGATTAGATAGTAATATTGCTTAGCCGAACCACTTGCCAAGCCACGCATTTTTGTATCTGTAGTCTTGTACAGTCATGAGCATAAACATGTATACTAATCAAAATTTAATAGCAATTTTCTCTGAAAAAGACAGTTTAACTTTATTAATCTGTGGTTTAACTTTCAGTGGAGACATATTTTATAGTAGTCTCTAATACAAAATATAATAAAATATGTCTTTACTGAAAATAATTAGCTGTTTCAAGAGAAAATTGGTTTCAAGTTTTGCTTTATGTATAAGTAAATACATGTTCAAGCTCATGACTGTACTTTCCACTTGGGATTTATTTCTTGTAGGCTAGCAGTTTCAAATCACAGTTAACAATAGATTGGAAACCAATATTAAAAACGTATATGATTTCATTATTAATTGATGATATGATTTCATTATTAATACTTTCAATTATTTTCCTGTCACTGGGTTAAACACTAGTCAATACAAATTAATTTTATCCTCAGAGTGGGGCCCTTCATCTAAATACAGATGACAACAAATCAAGATACTGCAATCTGTAAAATTTCTATGAAAGCTATTTTCAACTTAATTGCTAAAGCAATAGAATCAAGATTGGTTGGGAAAATTTGACAGTTACGGGTAACTTGGATTGTTGGCGTCGGTGCCTAAACTTCGATAATTACGTGTGTCACACTATCGTCCATGACCTTGATTTCAACTAGGTGCTTGATACATGACCTTTGTACTTGAAGTTCAATATTCAGCATCCGTTTTGTATGTTTGTCATTTACGACCGTCAGCAATCCTATCAGTTATTAGATATAATTTGTGGTTCATGGCTTCCTGTGAGGCTGTGAGATTGCTACTCTGTCTGATATGTATTGGCAATATTTATTGTTGTTTTTTTAATGAACGTACGTGACATTATTACTGTTTACTCAGAACTTCAAGTGATCTTAATTTTATTTTCAAGTTAAGTCTGTAGGGTTACCATAATAATTTGAACTGAACTTGACCAAATTATCTACATAATATTTAGATACCTAACTAGCCTAATTATTAAGCATTACCAATACAGGCATCACGAAAAGGTAAAACCAACATAACTATAAGTAAACTCGCTATGAATTTATTAATCTTGATTTAGATCATTAGTTATGATCTAAAATCAAGATTAATAAATTTTGTTATTTGAAAATGAGAAGCTGAAACATATTGCATACCTATGTAATGCACTACCTCTCGGCATTTAGTGTTCATAGTTTCATGTGTGTCTGTGTGTAAAAGTGTGAAATTACTTTTGTCGTTGACTGTACCTACCCAGGTTTAGACAATAAAACACAGGTTTATTTGTAACTGAATAATAATTTATTAAATAATGTTAATATTAATTATCATTAAGTAATAATAATATCACAACTGAATTGGCAATGGCTAGGAGCGCCAACGGCTGATCGGTCGTCAGGCTTGGTGTCTGCCTCCGACGCGACGTTGTTGAGGATTGATATCCCAGGATGAAACTCGAGTGGTGTGTTCAACACTTTCACACTGTCCTATCTTTTGCGGCGCCGCGTCCGGGACTGCTGCGACGAGCGCGAGCTCCACTCCAGGCTCAGATCACTTGAAGATGGAGGTGTCTCCGGGAACTGGGCGTGCGACGTCCAGCGACACGAGTCACACGCTGCTTTCGGCGTCTCTGGAACTTTGCCGGGTTTTCCATTTGGACTGTATGACTCCAAAATGTGCTTGTAGGCGCACTCCGAGGGCTCAGGACTGCGACCCCGAGCGGCACTTAAACGGGCACGCACGCAGGCGGTGCAGTAACCACAACTATCTTCGCGAAGAGCACTGCGAACCATTTTGACTAATGTGTGGATGGTGACGCACTGAGAGGACTGAAGCCGGTTGTCAGAGAGCGAAGATATTTATGCGCACGCCAGGCGGCGCGCACGCGCCTCGCCGATAACCCCGGCTCCGGCGCCAGCGCTACCGACGACCGCGCTAACTAGTAACTGCGG
This sequence comes from Athetis lepigone, assembly GCA_033675125.1. Lineage (NCBI taxonomy): Eukaryota > Metazoa > Arthropoda > Insecta > Lepidoptera > Noctuidae > Athetis > Athetis lepigone. Next base: position 9,246,806 of record CM066215.1, read on the forward strand.
CACGAGCTGAAAAATATCCCTCTAATTTATATTATTATTTAATCAACATAGGTAATCAGGAGTCATCTGTGCTTACGTATATTTGGCCTCTGCTATTGCTATGTAAAATACAAATTATTTCATAATATGAGTAGATAAGTAATATTTTTATTTACCACTTTTAATATATTGGTAGGTACAACCTACTCCAAACTAAAGATCACCCGATTTTCAACCGGATGGTGTCGCCCTGGGTTGACTGGTAGAGAATGTCTGTGGCATTTAATACGCCTTTATACCTTTTGTGCATGAAGTTAAAATAGTGGCTGCGCTCTCCTAAGACCAAATAAAAAGTTGTATCTGCTAGCTTATAGTTAAGCCTCTAGGTAGCTTAACTGTAGTGGCAGTAAAAGAGGCAAAGCGAACTAATTATTAGAGCTTCCATTAAATGCTGTAACTACTTATGTACCTCTGTAGATGTACAATATACTTTGTACATACTATGACGAATGTAGCGCGTGCGAGCGGTGTGACACTAGTAGTAAATTATTTTGTATAAGTAGTAAGTAGGTAGGTTACTTATTGTAGGTACAAGAGATGTAACATTCTACGAGTTATTACTGCACATGGCTACAAACGAGTAGATAAGCAAGTGCCTGCCTAGTAGTATCACAAGCTGATACCTTTGTAATTTGGTACTTAGCTATATTTTCTGATAAAAGAAGGATATCGTCGGACAATGAGATGGACCATTTATCCTTCAATTATTTGTTGCTAACCGAAACTTAAAAAAAATGGATAATATGTTGGTTGGCATATACCCAAAAGTATGAGTTGCACAGCAGTTTGTTTTCAATCTTATATCTAAACTAATATTGTTTTAGTTACTTATATTTAAACAATATGTATTAAGTATTAGCATATCAATGGACGTGTCTGTAGGTAGTACATTACTATTAGGTAGAACGTCTCTATTATTGAAGCACATTCTAGATAAAGGCAGCTGCTCCAAATCTCGACCGGTTATTTCCAGTTAAACCTGCTCGTTAGAGATTGTAATGCATTGATATGCGTTATGTAAATAACTAAATAGGGAGACATCTATAGACTTCTAGAAAGACACAGAACTTACATGACTAACATACACACAAAAAAGTATAAATGAACATGCAAATACTTAAAAAAAAACATAGCTATTAATTAAAAAAATTGTCTCGTCATCGAATAAATTGTATTAATTCTGGAATCATCTGGACGTCGTTTGTGAGCTGTCTCTTATCTGTCGGCAACATGGTGTAAACAACTCGACTATTTATAAAGTCCTGTACCTAAATAACTTGACCACTTAGTGACCCATCGGGCCTATCGGGCCTTTTCAAAGCCTTACTCTAGGTCGGTGGTGCCACCCACAACGGTGCTACAACAGCATTGATAAACAAAACAATACTACTTATAGTACCTATCAATACCGTACCTAGACATAATCAAGTCTGGCTATATTTAGATTGCAAACAAATGCTTCACGCATCATCTAAACAAAGGATACAACTAGTTCGATTAGTAATTGAAGTTGAACTTCATTCATTGATTGACCGCCCTTCGAGATGATGAAACTGTCGTATCTAATTGCGAGCGGATAATACCTCGGATATTTATTGGTGCATGAGTAACACCACAATGTTCTTACATCCTTCGTAATGATGTAACTAGGACAGATTCTTACTGATCAAAATTATTGAAAGGCAACAACAATTTTCGTCACGCATATTTTTATTGTTGTTTTAAACAAAATCTGGGGACTGCCACAATCTCATCAAATAGTATTACAAATTGTAGTATTTTTTTTTTTTGTAATGTCAACTCTACCCTGAGCCGAACGTTGAACATTCATCAGTGCGGAAAAAGTACCAATTAAATTAAATAATACTTAAGTGAGATGGCGGTAGCCCCTAGAGATAGCGTATCTACTAATCGAAAATTACAACCTCAGACTACAACAATTTTTCATGATATTTTTACAAGGTTCCATCTTTATTATCGGAGTCTTAACAAGTATGTATAGATACCTAATTAGTTAACCAATTACTTAACAATATAATTTGATAATACGGTGTCCAATGCCAGTGCAGTATTTAAAGCGAGTCGTGTGATTTTGTGAAAATGGAGATAAGGTTTTAAAGTGGATCTTTGTTTTGCTTTTTACAAAACTCTATGGAATATTTGCAAAAAAAACCTAATACGTAGAATACTCAGTACGTCTGAATACTCATTATTTTTTAGGAAAAGTAAATATCACGATAAGGGGTCATTAACTTCGCAGTTTGTACGGAGTGTAATGTTTTAACTTTTAAGGTCACTTTGGTATGAAAAGAACATGCCAAAGGCATGACAAGTGGAAAAAATGTTATGGAGGGAAGTGAAACGAACTTTGTAACATAACAAAGTCAAATACAGGCCAGTAATAACTGATCATTTAATTTGAATTAAGCACATTGTTTATTTCTCTAGCATAATGAGAAGTAATTAGTAAATAAATAATCATAAGCCATGACCTATAAATGGACGCATTATGTTATTGTAGGACAGCCAAGTAGGTGCCCTATTCCTTTTATCTGACTGCATAAAGGTACAATGTAATAAAATAAATAAATACACATTGGGACTAGGCAAAGAGAGAAATTGTATAGTAGAGTACGGAGGAACAGTTACAGTCAACTCAGGAATAGACACGACAGCGCTAACCTTCGAAAAACACAATCGCTAAGGTAATAGCCGACAACAGCAGTCGACAGTGGTCTGAGTGGAACTGTTACGGGCAATTTGATAATTTCGGGCACTATTAATAATGACCGACTCAATTGAGCAATGTGATTAAAACAGCATAATTAATCACTTTTTCCGGCTATTATGAATAATTCTCACCTATCTTGGGCAAAGTAATAAAATAGGAGAACTGTAGTGTTTTTGCAGGCCAAGTGTGGCTTAGGTGAGTAACTACAATAAAAAACCAACATCGTTAAAATCCTGTTATTTTTCCTAAACGGGCCTAAACCCCTTTGGAAATAGGAGCTCCGCGAAGCGGGGCTTTGTCGGTCACTCTTGGAAGTTGCACGGTGCCCGGAATACGGTAGTTTCCACCATTATCAATTGACGTACTTTTTATGAGCTGTCAAAACGCCATTCTCCAATAGATTTTGTATGGCAATGGCGACTTATGACGTCACTAAAATAACAACTCAGTTGACTATCTATTTATTGATTTCAACACAACTAAAAATCAAATTTTATAGCAAATTGAAAATGAGCCGAATTTATTAGGCTGAAATTAATATAGGTTTTATAGGAATTGTCTCTAACATTTATTGGTTAATGGTGGAAACTACCTAATTATTCATACTGCCCGGTCCAAGTTATAAATGCAACTATCTGTAACACTGACTTATTACATGGACCACGAGCCGTCGGGCATTATTAATAATGGCCGGTCAAAGTGATAAATTAATCACTTTGCCAATCTCTCTTGGGCAATTTATTAATAATGGCCGGTCCGTATTAATAATGCCCAGTTAATCATGTTGCCCGTAACAGAACGACATTATCTTGTGACTTGAATAATCAACCTTATTTTCACTACCTGTAGACACAAAAAAGCTTGTGCGAAAACGTTCTAGACGCTCGCTCTACGCGCGACCCATGTACGGTCTGCGTCGAAGTTCAAACAACTTAGCACTTTATCACAACGTGATATTATTCATGATCCGTAAAGCCTCGTGTCTTCTTTTTCAGTCGGGTGCGCTAAACCTTAGCGATTGTACGTACGGCCGCTTTTACAACGCGCTAGAGATTTTATTTATCTAATTTTTAGGATGCCTCTTCGTGTAGCGGAGAAAAGCGGAGTAGCAGCAAGTCTTGGCGTTAAAAAAGTGCCCGTGTGAACAAGCTGGCTTTATATAAAATGACGGTTTTACCCGCATTTTTCTTTACTGCTCCGCTCCCGTGGGTTGTAGCGTGATGGTATATAGCCTATAGCATTCCTCAATAAATGGGCTATGTAACACTGAAAGAATTTTTCGATTCGGACCAGTAGTTCCAGAGATTACCCCCTACATACAAACTTACAAACCTACAAACTTACAAATTTTACCTCTTTATAATATTAGTATAGATGATAATATACATTAAAAATATCAGCATAAACGCACACTAGAGTCACGATGCGATTATATAGTATAGCAGAAGCATAAAATTATATTGCATATTGAAGGATAAGGAATAACTTAATTAACTTACTTAATTCTATAAAAGATTTTAGTATTTTTTAGAATTAAAATAAGTAATAGTATATATAACATTGAAAAGCACTAATTTTCCGTTTCGCATCGTGTATAAGTAGTGTACGTCAAAGCTCAATCTACAATAAGAACTGAAATGGGGCTAAATGATCTATGTTTATATAAGTATCTGTTACCAAGTAATTAGTTACATAAAAAAATAACATAAGATTTAAGACAAATTTGTTATTTTACAGATATTGTTATCTAAATGTGTGATAAACCAATAACTCTGTTCTCAGACAGACAAAACAGGAATAGGTACCCGTTGCCAAGAGATAAATTGTTTAAATTCTACGAAAAACAATTTTAATTTTAGCAACTATGGGCAAAAATAACTTCATTATCAAATGTTGCGTAATTGTGTATATTGTCAGAACTAATGAGCCATAGCCAGAGTTCGTGCACTTTCTGCGGCTAGGTGATTAGCGAAAAGTACACTTTTGATCACTAAAACAATTTTAATTTACACTAACAACAATAACAACTCTACAAATCCGATTACTTAATCAGTACGCTGCGGCTGCGCCATCAATAACCATACATATACCATAAAACCAAAATTCAAAACAATAGTATAACTATCATTTATTTCAATTCCCTAACATAACCTAGTTAAATATTTTACAAGTACTCAAACATATTAGAAACATAATAATATATTATCTATCATTCATTACAATTATTGATGTTTAATTCAGCTCTTTCATTAGAACATAAACTGTCACAGAGGTTATCAAAAGTATCACTTTTACAAAGAACACTCAGGGATTTGAGATAGTGGCAGAATCGATTGTTTCTCTTCATGTTGGTATCATTCTTGGACTTTTCAAGTCGACATATCGTTCTGCACGACGGCCAGTAGTCCAGCGCAAGAGCTCTTCTATCTAATACTGCTGATGGATTTAAGAAGCTGGTCAAGCTGTTATGCCTCGATACCACTCTATCTCTTTGCCTGTAACAAAAGATAGTGCCTACATGAAATATACTTTACGTAAGATAAAATTCATATTAAAATGCGCAACGCGCGAGATGACATTGATGACGATATTTTGACCTTCGGAAAGTGTAAGTAGCTTTGGCACCTAAACCGAACCTCTTAACCGAACTGAATAATCTTTACTTGATTGTTTTAATTTTATGTTTTATCGTTAGTATGTATAACTTTTCGTGGAAGCAGATACTGAATGTTTGCGCTCGGGTTTGCCCGCGCGCGTCCCTACTACCTACTACTACATCCGTTTTGCGCCCACGTCGACCTTTTCTACACAACACGCTTCGGCGCGGCGGGCGGCGATATACCAAGTACATAGCACGATTAGAAAGGACAGATAACATTTTAGTAGGTACTCTACTGAAAATAAAATAATTAAAATATCACTTAATTTTAACCGACTTCTTAATTATTTTATTTCTATTGCCTGAAATAGGTATTTAATAAAAATTACGTCTACAGTTGTTTACCAATAAGTGTAGGTAAAGGTCACAAGATAATACCAGTAATAAAAAAGTGCAATTACTTTTATGCGTTATGAAAAATAATGGAAAAAGAAACAACATGCGCCGTAAATGGTGCCAAATCCGAATCTGCTAGATACCGCGCATGTGGGATTACTTTTTTTTTTTTTTCGTGATCTTTCGAAGACACGTAAAGATTCGTGACACAATAGAAAGACAAAAGCAGCCCGACAGCCTGCTGTCGCTTGGTCGTTGAAAGGTTTAAATTGTTACAGCCGTTGTAACAGTGCAATGACGTATTAGACCGCGTAGAGAGAGAGGGTCATAGGTATTGGAAGCCACGTATATAATTTGGTAAAGAAAAGAAAAAGTATGTGTCAAATTAATAACAAAGGACCTCCCTTACTATCTGCGCTATCCCGTACCGTTTCTGCAAATTATAATACTAGCGCGAACTTTAGCTTAGCTATGTTTCGTCTCTAACTTGCACTTGACGTTCGACAGTTGTGTACTAAAAATAACAGATACCTATGTGTACTTAAGTTCGTGCTAAGTAACGACTATTTATCTTGCCCTTAGACTTTACATGAACTAATCACCGTAAATTTATTATGCTAATATGAACACTATATTGATAAGCATAAGGTTCATATTTCATTACACGAATTTACCAGATTCATTCGTAAATTCATTCAAATAAGGACATTAAGCTAAGTCAGTAAACTTAAATTCGAATGAATATACTAAAGTAAAACCTAGGTATGTTTAATAGACCTCAGCCTAGCCTTGGAGTAGAAAAAAGTAATGAGTAGCATAGAGGCAGCAACTTTTTGTGTTCGAACTGACCCGAAATAAGGAAAATAAAAATAATATTACCTGTGTAAATTCATGCCTGGAAAACTGATATCTGTTTTGCTATGACACCTTAGAACATCTTGAGCTGTCCGAATTGAAGTGGTCACTATTGTGTGACAAATGTCATTTGTGACTTCATATTCTTTATGGTAATAATCTGAGTTTTCTTTTTCCGATACACTGTGTCCTTCAGGATGACGCCAAGGTTGTGATGTAATGTAGGTGTTTGCATCTGGGTTGATATGACCAAAATAATCAGACAGTGAAAATGCATCTGCTGCATTGGCCATTACTTCTAGTTCAAGTCTAGATCTATCATTTTTCTGTTGAGGGTTACTGTTAATCTTTCCTATAGGGTCATCAATATTATCTCCAGTAGCCAAAAGATAAGGCATACTCCACCAAATGTTAAATAACTGTAAAGGATATGTTAAGTTCAACAAATTAGAATGCTTGTAAACAAAATCCGACCATATAGTATTTGTCTCAAAATCTTCATTATTATTAACTGATGCAATCATTCTTCCTTCAGAGTCATCATTTTCCGCCCAAGATGGACAAGAGCTTTCATCATCAATGTTATTCTTATAAAAATCAACATTTTGTGAAGCAGTTTCCTCCTCTGGGGAAATACCATGTACATAACTAGGTATGCAGAACTGTAAATAATTGATTGTTTTCCGAATATCTCCTTTGAAATAATTTAAGAATTTAGCTCCTACCCCTGGCCAGCATATTCCACTATCAGATAGGCACATTATATCTAGCCATGTCCCAAGCATCCTAGGTAGAAGAGGACTCATCTTCAATAGTTTCCCATTCTGCAGAAATCTTTGCAAATGAGGACACACTAGGGATGATGTAATCAATATTACAGGTCGTTTAGAACACTGTACCAGCTGCACTATAGCTGAAGAAAAGCCATCATCCTGTTCAAATACTATGTCAGCATCATCAATAAGGATAAGAGATGAATCTGTCCTTGTGCTTTCTTGACTTAAAGATGCAACACTTGAAACTTCAGGCTTTCCTGATAGCTTTATAGTTTTCTCATCATCAAGTGACTTTTTTGGTCTACCTCGCTTTTTAATCTTTTTTTGCAAATCTGTTTGTAGTCTCTCTTGCGATTTCTGACTATTGTCTGAATTACCTGTACCTCTATTAACTTTATGGGATTGGGTGGCTTCCTGTAAGTCCTGCAACATTATTTTGCCTGTCCTTCTACTACTAGCATTCACTTCAATCACCTTCATTGCTAGATCTGAAGCAACAGCATATACACTTGCAGTTTTGCCACATCCTGTGGGACCAGTCAATATGAGAAGATTATTCATACACTTCATACTCTCTCTACTGTCCGATTCAGATTGGTAGTAATCAGAAGAATCTGATCCAGGCTTAGATTTTGTTTTTGATTTCACTTCATTCTCAGTCCATGAAACCAACCATTTCCTTAATTCTTTTGTAGTTTCAAAATTACCTATAATATGATTAGTTGAATTAGCTTTGTATTTATCAGTCCAATTTAATCTGTCAGGGCTATCATTGATAACATCCACCACATCAGAAATAATTTCAATACTGTTATCTACATCTACATATGGGCAGTCTTTAAATTCTCCCTTTCCTTTACCTTTTAAATACCGATATGTCCTATAGACTGGAAATTTTGGATGCAGTTGTTTCATATTATATAACATGGTCTGTGTGCTTTTCTTTTGTTTAGCATCTATGTTACAAGAGCTTTTTGCCTCATTTAGAAACAACAATTTTTGAAATGCATTATTTTCATAATTCAATGGATAACTATCATCACTAACATTCATCATAGGTATAATGACAGTGGGTTTATTTCTTTCAGAAGTTATATTGCTTTGTTGCACATGAACAACAATAGGAAAACTGTTGTCAGGTGCAGAGCAATTTTGTTGTTGTTGGATTATTTTCTTTAGCTTCTCTGGAACACCACTTTGAAGAAATTTTTGTTTAGCTTCTAAAGCAGCTAGATCTTGTTTGGCTACAAATATGGGTGCTAGTTTGGCCGGTTTCTTGGGTGTCACTGTATCTTTAACAACCTTCTCTTTCTTGTCAGGTTTGCGTTTCACAGGTTCATCAAGAGATTTACTTTGTTTTAGAAGTACAGGTTTGTTATCATTTACTACTTCAATGTGCTTTTTCTTTTTTGGAGTAAAGATATTTAAATCTTCATCAGAACTTGACAGACATGCATCATCAATATATTTAACAGGTCTTTTCACTGATCTCTTTGGTCTGTTCTCATTACTGACTATTGCATTTGTATACTCGTCTCTTGAGTCAGTTACTTTGACTTTAGACTTACGTTTCCTTTTCTGTCTTTCAGTCTTCACATCTGTATCTCCTACATCAGCATTATTATTCAAAGATTCATTTTCCACCAATACAGTTCTGGGTAGGGTAATATTAGTGGTATCTTGCACTTTATCGTCATTCCTTTCTTCTTTAGTTTTTATACTTTCTTTTGGAAAAGCTATGTGGTTCTCCTCAGTAATATTACCAGTTACTCCATTGTTATCTTGATCATTTAATTCAATTGAATCACAGAAGTCTAAAGTGTCTCTCTTTAGACTTAACTTTTTCTTCTTGCCTCTTTTTTTGTTTCTAGGTTGTAGTTTTACCTTTATAAGATTATCATTTTCTGAATTAGTGGGGGAACTATCTTTATCTAACTTTTTAAAATAGCTCAGCATGCTTTCTTTTTTCTTCAGAGATGGGGATAATTTGTTCAGAAATTCTTGATCTTCCTTAGGTATAAATTTTTTAACTGGGCTAATCTTATTGGAAATACTGACAGGATCTTCAATAGCATTAAATATATCAACAATTTTCAATGTTTTTGTTTGTTTCTTTGTTTTTTTGTAATCAACAATAGCTTCCGACTTGTGCTGTAAAGAAGAATTTTGGTTATCATCTATTGCTGGAACTGTATTATTTGAGCTTTCATTTTCTTTCACTGATTTGCCATCTTTTAAAATCATACTTTTTAATTTTTCAGCCCGTTTTTCCATTTGCTTTTTAATTATATTGTCCTGGTATTCTTCTTTTTCCTTGTTTTTTATAGACCCTTTTGCTTCAGCCATTTTTTGAAGGAGTAAGTGCCTTTTTGCCTTAATGTTTTTCCTTTCAGCAACCTCTTCAATATCTGAATTTTCATTGTTTCTGTCTTTACCTGGAGAGTTACATCCAATACTTTTATTTCTTGAGTCCATTAACAATTTAAAAGCATTTGTTTGTTTCTTTTCTTGACTATTGGCCGCTAAAGGAATGGCAATAGTTATAGGCACATTTTGGATATTCATATCTGTATTGGAATTCTTTAAACTTTCACTTATTTTACCAGCTTGTTTTCTTACCATCTTGAACAGATAGTTTCGAGGTATTAAGTCTTTAAAATCACTTTCGCCACCTTCACATACTATAGGTTGTTGCTGATTATTTGGAGATTTTATAATTAATGATGATCCAAGGATTTTCGAAACATCTAATACATCTTGATCCTCCTGGCCATCTTGTCTAAGCTTGTATTTCTTTAGTTTTCTCTTAAGCACCTTGTTACATCTGTGTTTGTATGTATTTTCCTTGGACCTAAGGATGTGTCTTAGTGGACGCTTCCTACAGCAATTTGAGCTAGATTCAATCCCTGATACTGATTTGTTTTCGTCGGCCACTGTTGAGACGGACTCAGATGCTAACAAACTTGTCATTCCTTCCCTGAAAGTTACACAAAATCACTTTATTACGTATAAAAGTTATCACTTTGTTGATGACTCTTATGCACTAGAAAAAGTACTGTTAGGTTAGATTTATCAGGCTAAATTTTGACAGGAATACGCCGTATTATCGCGCATTAATTATATGTGTTTAATGTGGTAGCATAAAAGCACATAAAAGATTTAAAAGAATTATTATAACAATTGTTATGAATGCATACCGAAAATCAATTTGGCGGCATTATTGACTGACCGTGGTGTACGTGACTGACGTTTGACAGGAAGAGAAATTTGACATTATTATTCGAATAAAAAGTTAACCATGTTCACTATGGAAATATAGATGTATAAAGGTGAACGCAGACTTGGCCGCACCACACGAGCCGCCGCCCGCCGCGGCCGGGCGGCGCGGCGCGCGGCGCCGGCGCGGGCGGCCGCAGTCTTCGCATTCGAATTCTTTGACTGGACTGCGGCTCGTGCGGTGCGGCCAAGTCTGCGTTCACCTTAATGATGAATGGATGGACATGGATGGAATCGGGTGACTCTTCTAATATTATTACTGTGATACCAAAGATTTTTAAACTTTCGAACACACGTGATTCGAGACACAATAGAAAGAAAATAGCAGCCTGACAGCCGCCGGCTGTCGCATGGTCACAGTGTGTTTGCTGGGCTGTGGAAGGCAAATAGTTTGCCGAATAATACGCCAAGTAAAGTCGCACCATGAGATAATAAATATTGTATGAATCGCTAACTAATGACGTATTGAGTGTTTTTTGATGTGAAACATCTATAGCCGCACGTAAAACCATTTCTGGCGTGGAGACGCAAACCGTGGCGACGCGTCGCCACGCTATATGATGGTGTATATATACAGTCACAGTCTTGTGTACTGTCACTGTGTGGCGATGATATAATATAATGTCGATGTCGATGTTTCACATCTGCCAGGCGTCCCGTGACAGCTCACTTTTTTTTATGTATATTGTAATTCCATGCCGAAAAAGCTGTCTCCTCTTCGCTGTCATCAGTGTCATCTGTCAGCTTGTGTGTCTGTCATATTGATTGTGAAGTTTTCCGCACCCCCGCCCGCGACGTGCTACTGATTGCAGAGCAATCTAAAATTGAAAAAATCTTTGAAATGGCATCGAAAACGAAAACTATTATGTCTCCCCTTATTCGTCATGTGGCGGTAAATATCTAGCACTCTACCGATATTAGCCATCTAATTATAATAATCCTTTCAGCAATATGATGTGAACTGTCAAACCCCCTGTTATGTAAACCTTTTTGACATTTTCTATGAGGTTTTACGTGATAAAATAATCCTGAAACATGTTCTACTCGACTTACAGACCAGGGGCTATGCCCAAGTTGCACCTTCACTCAGCAAGAGCCCCAGGGTATCGAGCAAAGTCCTGCCCAACAAAGCCATAGTAGTTGCTCTTGACAATGGGTCCCCTGTTACTCGAGTAACCGTAGCCTTCAAGTAAGTACCTATCATTTCATTGGAGAGAAGGAATTAAGTTTGGACTTTCATGGTTAAACAAAGACGGTAGGGGATGATTTTAAACATTGATAACCTTAATCATTCTTCTATAGGTATATACCATTGTGTATGGTAAATGCTTGTTAATTTTCTCATATAGAGTTTGACAATATTGCTGGTAGTGAAAATACCAATTAATTGTCCTTTTGCTGTTACTTTACTGTAATCAATCATTCCTCCATGAGCCCATGAGAATATACAAATCAAATATACAAATCAATTACAAGAAACTACAATCAAAGTTTTTTTTCAGGGCTGGTTCACGGTATGAACCAAACACTGAGCTGGGTATTTCCCACGTTCTCCGGTCTGCTGCAGGGCTATCCACCTCAAAATCCAACACTTTCCTTATTGCACGTAAATTGTCACAGATTGGTGCATCTGTTACTGCATCTGGTGATCGCGAGTTTGTCTACTACACTCTTGAGGTTACTTTTTTATATCACGTATATTGAAAAGATGTTTACTGCATAATGAGAAATTGTTACTAGCTTACGACTGGTTTTAGTGATGTGTCTAAGAATACCTAAGTATGTTTTGTGACTGAAGCTTATATATAATCATGTAACTAATGTTGAAAAAAAAAACAAAATAAATAATTATTCGGCTCTCTGCCAGCAGTATTAATGTGGGTATTTTCAAACTAAATAGTTATAATGAATACTAGCATTATCAAGTTCTTGGAAGAACATTCCTTATAATTACATTATATAAAGGATATTTATTTAACTTTTTTAGACTACCCATGATAATGTGGATGAAGCCGTTGCTGTTCTGACCAGCATGGTGAGCAACCAGGAGTTCAGACCTTGGGAACTTGCAGACAATGTGCCCCGCCTACAGTTTGATATTGCATCACTGCCCCCTCAGGTAATTGTACAAACTCTCTAAGTTTTACACGCTATATACTAACAACTTCATTAAATACTCACAACTTCATTTGTGGAATTGAAATATATGATTAAAAGTAGCCTATATTAATATCACATTTTGGCAGTTATTTTTTACCTGACTACTTTATTAGTTAAGTAAATGAGTTGATAAGTTTGAATAAGTTCACATTACATTAACTTGTTTTCTCCAGTCCTTCAATAACATAACTATTACTTAAATGGCATACTTGTTTATAGATCCGTGCAGTGGACTTGCTCCACAGGGCTGCTTACCGCCGAGGATTGGGCAATTCCCTTTTCATCTCTCCCAAGAGGATTGGTAAAGTTTCTTCTGAGTCTCTGCAGCACTATGCTAGCAACCACTTGTCTGCCTCGGGATGCGCTGTCGCCGTTGTCGGAGACTCTCAGGTAACAGAAGGAAGACTAAACTTAAAACAGCTTCTGATACATAGCGGGCTGGTTACATAAACAGTTGTGGATAAAATATGTTTGGCAATGTTAATGGTGTAATAATTACTAAAGAATTGGTTAGTCAAAGCGGTGCTGCAGGGTCATATCTGACCTTCATTGGCCAATATTCTTTTATATTTATACCAACTTTGCTAGGTTTGAACAAATTTTTTGTGTCAGTTGATACTATAACTATCAAGCTGCAACCTCCGAAACAGAGTAGTTAACAAAGACGTAATCACGTAATACTCGGAAAAACCTGTAGGTTACAGTTCAAATATTTCTTTTACTGATAAGCTCATGTTATGGCATTACAGGAGAGAGCCGGCATGATTGCTCAGAATCTGGTTCTGCCGTCCACCGACGCTGCTCGCAGTGAACCCACTACCTATTATGGCGGCGAATTAAGGTAATGCATCATTACCATTTTTCCATTGGTATTTCAACACTCAAATATTTTTTCTCCTTTGGCACTTACACCAAATAAAATAAAATTAGTAAGAGCGGCAAATTGCAAAAAAAAACGTTCGAAAAATTGAATTTCGCGGGCCACCGTGAAGCTAATTAAATAACAGTTAAGTAAACAATTACAAATTCAGCACAAACTTAGTGTGAACACTATCACTGGCCATAGTATACCACCAACTTCCTACTTTTGCGAGTTCTGCTCAAAATGTTAAGCAACTAACATAATGGTGCAATTGTGATGAGTACTATTATATGGAAAACTAGTGAGTTCCTTCAATATATTTCCTCCTTACTAAACATTTCATTTCTTGTATTCAGAAAGGAAATGGGTGGTGATCTGGCGCACGTTGCGATTGCCCTCAAGGGCGCTCCGGCCGGCTCTCCACAATCACTCGCCCTAGCTGTTGCTGCCAAAGGTAATCATATTTTTTGTCATACCTATTAAGCTATTATTAATAGCTTAATTTTGTTTTTCAATGTCATTTGTGGTCTCAAATTGCTTCAAGTTTTGATATAATTATTATGTATTTTAATTTATAACAGTCGTAACAACAGTATTAAACAGCGCTGTATTCGTCTCTATTTCTGATGTATATGATATTTCTAATGATATGCGCATATTCTGTATAGTATATGCGCACATCATTTCTTACGCCAAAACAGGAAGAGATGCTCAATTCGTCGAAAGCTCTTTAAAGAAGAGCATAGTCAGTATTCGATTTATTACAGTACATTCCAAATATGTAAAAAAAGCTAGACCGTAAAATTTGACTTATTTTCCCATAAAATTTATTAATTGTTGACACGCGCGCTACACACCTATCGAAAGAAGTAATGATAATACCTATACCTCACTCTCTTATTAAAAATCTTAGATAAATGACCCGATGCAACTGCGAGCGCAAGGTCGTCCTTTTTTTCAAATTTTGAGAGCCTAATTGTGATATAATTTAAATTACGATTTTATTTTCTATAATGTTGTATTATTATTACTTTATTAACATTTTTTTAGTTTTATGTGCGCATAATTATATTATCGCGTCCTTGAATATGTCCCTCATTTAGCCAGTCATGGTGTATATTTTGGCCGATTATAGACCTCTATCACCATCATAAAATACAGATGTTAAGCCTAATAAGATGGGTGTTACAATTTTGATTTATTAACCATTACAATATCTAATGTTTCAGCTCTTGGCAACGGGCCCGTCATCAAGTGGGGCTCGGACAACTCGCCCTTGGCGAAGGCGATCGGCAACATTGGACCGTTCGCGGCCGCCGGCTTCAACGTGTCCTACTCAGACTGCGGACTGTTCGGTGTCGTACTTTCAGTCCCCAAGGATGAAACCAACGGCGTAAGTACTCATTTATTTCTAATTTTTCAAGTAAAACTTCAAGCTAAAAAAAAACAGCCAGAAAATAATGCATAATTCGTTTTTTTTAACCTTTAATTTAATATTTAGTCTTCCTCTAAGTTGCTATGAAAACGTTTCGTTGGCCTTATTTTGCCATGTCAATTTTTAACATCCGCTTTAGTACATATTATATTTTGGAACTACTTTTCTAGGCTGTGAAGGCTGTAGCTGGTGTACTGAGGAAATCATCATTGAGCCAGGAGGCCATCAAGGCTGGTAAGGCTCAGCTGAAGGTTCAGATCCTGAGTGAAGCTGAGGATGGCACATCTCTGGCCGAGTCTCTTGCTGCGCAGGGCTTAACTACTGGCTCTATCAAGACTCCTGCTGATATCGCAAAGGATATCGATGCCCTTTCCCCCAATGATGTTACAAAGGTAAGCTTGCACACACACTTGCAATACCCCTCGAAATAACCGACAGATATATTTATTTTATCAATATGCCCACCATGTGTTATTTTCTGTCTAAACTAAAGCATCAGTCTGACTGGTAGCCATCATATAATATATAATAACATAATACCATAAAATAAAACGATACCAAATCGCATATAGCCCTGACTTTGTCCGCCAGGCCGTTAATAGTGTGACTTCCTATCCATCCTATTTATTCCTAGTACTTTCTCTTGTAAACAAACAAAAAGAATAAATAAATAAATTTATTCCAGGCTCTTTCTGCTGCCGCCGCAAGCAAAGTATCCATGGCCGCCGTCGGAAACCTTGCATTTGTTCCATACATAGATGAATTATAAATTACACCATCTATAGTTGTTAATCATTTTATTTTATAGTACGGAACATAATGTGAGAACTACCAGTATAGTATAATGTGGTCATTATTGATTATCATTTATTGTTCTACTGAAATAAATAAATCTTTTCGTTCATATTATTTAAATAGCGACCAATCCTACTTCGCATCGCATCGGTCTGATTAGCGATTACAGACATATCGGCCTATTCTGTCAAATATTTATATCTCTATACTCCGGCTCCACACGTTGGCCCCAATATAGGCCCCAACGCTACTCGTCCAACGTGTGGATCTAGAAAATTGCATCGGCCCCAACGTTCGGGCGAGCATTGGTAGTTGGCCGGCTCGTGTCGGTTTCATCAAAGCAATCTGCGCGCCAACGTTCGTGATCCGTCCACAGTCCACACGTTGGCGCTTTGCTCAGTTCTGTTGACCACGTTGCAACACGCAGCGAGTGCATACGTCAAGCGAGAATGGCTTCCTCATCCGCAAAATCGTCACCGGCATGGACAAATGAAAAAGTTATTGAGTTTATTGAACTTTATCAAGCACATCCAATAATATGGGACGCATCTCGAAAGGATCATTAAAATAAAAATTTAATAGCTGTTGCATGGCGTACCATACAACAAAATATGGGAACTGGGGACAGCTAGTAATAACATATAAGTACTCAAACTTGCGATTACCTCTGGTGAGGGTGAGATTGATGGAGCGTGAAGCACATAGTCATAAAAAGTGGCATTGCTTTTAATGAGTTGCTATATAGTATGTCCGGCGGGGTTATTACCTATGAAACAGCAATGAGCAATATTTGCGCAGTGAACGCGCGATCACCGCGCGATCGTCAAAAAAAATCGTATTATTAGACCAAGATCCCAGTCACCCCAGACTTACGTCATTTTAGGAAAGATGAAATTTATAGGAATGGTAGTTTAACATAAGCTTAGAGAGGAATGGATACTCGCTAAGCTGAAAGCGGGGCCGTTTTACAGGTAGCAGGTATCAAAGGTGGTGAAAAATTATGCTAACTTACGTTAAAGTAGGAAGGCTGGTTTTTACATATGTTATATATGATATTGTTATAAACAAACAAACATAATTGCCAGACTCTTCCTGTGGGCCATAACTTTTGACAGACACTTTAAAAGTCATAAAAAAAATTGAAACTTACGTTATTTTAGGAAGGCTGAATTTTATATATATTAATAAGCATAATATTTCAAAATATTTTCCAATGAGCCAGACAAATCTGACGGGCCAAACATCCTGCCAGACTCATTAAAAGTTCCGCTGTGCCTGGAAGCGCGACAGCATTATTCAAGTGTTATGTACAAGTGAGATGCACTCTGACGCGTCTATATCTCTCTCTTACTATTCGTGGCAACTGATATTTTGTAATAGAAATTATTTGTAGTGTATATTTATCAAAGTAAATATCATGAAATTAAAATTTATAAATTATTTATTTTGTATGACTAGAAATACCTATAATTTATAAATTTTAATTTCATGATATTTACTTTGATAAATATACACTACAAATAATTTAGATTACAAAATATCAGTTGCCACGAATAGTAAGAGAGATATATACGCGTCAGAGTGTATCTCACTTGTACATAACACTTTCACTAACATTTTCAATAATATTTTCACTAATATTTTCATTTTCATTTTCATAACATTTTCACTAGGGGATATGTCGCGGAGACAAGTCGTCCGACATTCACGTACTTTGTTTCTGCAACTTTGTCCCTCGACATATGACTTGTTCACACTAGCCAGTACTGTACTGTACTAAGTTCTGCAACTCGTAAATGTCGCAAGCAAAATCGGGCGACATGCTGCGGGACACGTACATTTCGTGTTGGGCGACAAGGTCGCGAGACAAATGTCCCCTAGTGAAAATGGGGCTAAAAGATTGCTACTGCGATCGCCCGCCAATCGACCGCAGAGCGCGCAGGCGCAACCCGCCGAGGCTGCGGGTGACCGCGGCCCGCGCGATTCTACTAGTTGCCCGCCGGTGCAGCGGGGCCCGCAAACAAACGCGCCGACTGCGGGCGTAAAACGCGTCGTGAAATGTGCTTTAACTTTTTACACGTATATCTGCACTCTACAGAAGCTGCGGGCCCGCAACCGCGGCGGACGCGGGTGAAAACCGCTCCGTGAGTTTTTAGCCTTAATGAGTCTGGCAGGATGTTTGGCCCGTCAGATTTGTCTGGCTCATTGGAAAATATTTTGAAATATTATGCTTATTAATATATATAAAATTCAGCCTTCCTAAAATAACGTAAGTTTCAATTTTTTTTATGACTTTTAAAGTGTCTGTCAAAAGTTATGGCCCACAGGAAGAGTCTGGCAATTATGTTTGTTTGTTTATAACAATATCATATATAACATATGTAAAAACCAGCCTTCCTACTTTAACGTAAGTTAGCATGATTTATCACCACCTTTGACACCTGCTACCTGTAAAACGGCCCCGCTTTCAGCTTAGCGAGTATCCATTCCTCTCTAAGCTTATGTTATACTACCAATCCTAAAAAAATCATCTTTCCTAAAATGACGTAAGTCAGGGGTGACTGGGATCTCACTCTATATGTATGAACGGCACTGGGATTACGTATCTTGCAATAGCCGAGCGATCGCGATAATTTAGCAAAATTTTGCTGCTCAAACGTCAGTTCAAAATACGTCAAGTCAAATAGCAAACTAGCGATAGTGCTGCCTCTGTGGAGCAATCAGTTAACTAAAATATTCATTTTTCGTTTGGTGGTTTCGTATTTAGTATGGTTTTTAAGAGCAAAGTTAAGTTTTTTTTTTAAAGGTGATATTTAATTAGTTCCAGCGATTGCTACTTTATCGTCATCGTAGCAATAAGTGCATTAGAACAATCAGCGAGCGATTAGCAATCGGTTCATACATAATACGATTTTTTTTGACGATCGCGCGGTGATCGCGCGATCACTGCGCAAATATTGCTCATTGCTGTTTCATAGGTAATAACCCCGCCGATTGCTAATCGCTCGCTGATTGTTCTAATGCACTTATTGCTACGATGACGATAAAGTAGCAATCGCTGGAACTAATTAAATATCACCTTTAACAAAAAAACTTAACTTTGCTCTTAAAAACCATACTAAATACGAAACCACCAAACGAAAAATGCATATTTTAGTTAACTGATTGCTCCACAGAGGCAGCACTATCGCTAGTTTGCTATTTGACGTGACGTATTTTGAATTGACGTTTGAGCAGCAAAATTTTGCTAAATTATCGCGATCGTTCGGTTATTGCAAGATACGTAATCCCAGTGCGGGTCATGGACGAATAAGTTACCGGACTGAGCTTCATTACGAAGTGTCAAGTGATTGAAGCACCAAAATGGCGATGGCGTAACTATGTGAGCGTGTAAATAGGGATGCCAGATGGAGGAAAATTACCCATTTTTTAAATAATATTTTAATAAGATCTTCCTTGAAATTTAATCTTTATTTTATGTGACGAATATTGTTAAAATAAAGGTAAAATAAATAAAACACATTGGATATCTTTACATAGGTATAATAAAACAATAAAAAAAGTGTCTGTACATTAGATAATATATTTTAAAAAATCGAGGGGGTTTAGAAACAGTAAGAGCACGAATCCAAAAAAACACTGTTAGTTTGTCTGTTTGTTTATACACGCTAATCTTCGGAACTAAAAAAAAGGCAAATTTTGTCAAACTATTTTCATATATTAAGAGATAGGGTTATTAGGAGAGGACCTTAAACTATGGAAGGATTACCTTTGTTGGTACGGCGTAAGCCACAACGCGAAAAAGTCCGCCTTTAGTTCTGTACAAACTATTCTCTTCAAAATGTCTACTGCAGATCACAGTTGATTTTGCTGGATTCCAATTATTGTCATTTCTACACTTCCTTATTATTTTTATCCATTCATTTTTCCACAAATCATTAGCTGAAGGAAATCTGTAAGATGTCGAATAATACAATAACGATAAATAGTAACCAACACTATAAAAATCTCCAACTTTTAAAGTAAATTAAAACTTGAATTAGTTGCAACACTGATTGATTTTACGAGTGATTAAATTTATTTACGGAAATTCGAGAAATAAGCTTAAAAATGACATGCTTACCTATGAAAAGTGATCCCGTGGCTTTTATTAGCTGAACCACTATGGTTTCGACAACTTTTCACGATACACGAAGGCATAGTTTATTTTTTATGAGCGAAAATAACGCAGAATAACACGCGAGCGCAGTTCAAAGCGTAATGGCGGACGGCTGGCATACTATTGGTGTGGATGTGTGCGTGCAGGCTTGTCTGTATAGAGCACTGACATACTATTGGGTGCTTCATTTGTAGTTTAATAAGACGGAGTCCGGTAACTTATTCGTCCATGGTCCGGGTGGTTCCGAACCATTAAGGTCATAGCTCATTAGAGCCACCCGGCAGCAGCCACTCCGCACCGACTCGCCTCCTGCGGCTAGTATTCTTTATATGGATTTGTGATCCACCCATCGACAACGAGTTGACGCCCTGCGTCGAGGCGGTGCGGAGTTGGTGACGGGTGGCTCTAATGACCTTTAGCAAGACATACTAACTCTGCGAAAGAAGATTTATTAGTTTCTTCACATCTTGAATTCCGCAATTTTAATCATGTTCTAGCTTGTAATGACTTAAAGCTATGGCTATTGTAAAGATGAGAAGTCGAGGTTTTTTTTTCTCGGCACTGAAGCTATAAATGATTTATTATAGAATTTTATCAATATCAATACAAGTATGTCCGACCGTTTTATCCAAGCGATCGGCTTAATTTATTATATACTTACTAGCTACGCCAGTATTGAAAGTAGGTAGGTACTTTATTTAATAAAATATTTTTTTAAACTTGATACAAAATTCGACACAGAAAGGACTTAGTAATAATAATGAATGTCCCTGTTGCCTTTACAGTATTGATAAAAAAATCAGCACTGCCAAGGGTATACTATAGTATAGATGTTCTGTGCAGTCGGCTCGCGCATGGAAGGCTCCGTATTATTATCGGCAAAAAATCATATTTGTTGTGTGGGAATCGAATAGAATAATGATTATTTAAGGGGGCTCCTTAAAAAATCATTATTCTACTCTGTTTTTTAATATTTGTTGTTATAGAGGCAACAGAACTTCATGATCTGTTAAAATTTCAACTGTCTAACTAACCTACCACGTTTCATACGATTCCGCCTGGTGACAGACAGACAAACGGACATTAAGAGTTTTAGTATTAGGGTCTCGTTTTACCTTTTTGGACACAGACAGAACCCTAAAAACCCCTAGTGACAGACGGGCCAAAAATAACCAAGTGATCTTATAAGGGTTCGGTTTTTCCCCCTCCTAAGGTCCGAGTCACACCGGAATTGCAGCGGCCGCCCACGGCGCCGCGAGGCCGCCAGCGTCGCTAGAAACAAAAGGCGCGCGGCCGCTCTCGGCGCGGCGGGCGGCCGCTGACGGCCGCTGGCAGCCTCGCGACCTTTTCAAGCGATACTAGTTTTTTAAGTATGTAGTTTAAGTTTAAAATGATTTCACACTGAAGGTGCTCGCCGCGCCGCGCCGCTGCCATTCCGGTGTGACTCGGGCCTAAGGTCGGAAACTCGGAACGCGCAATTTTTCCGCGACGGAATCCATACAATGCTTGTCTGAAATAAATTACAAGCGCGCGCCTGCGCCCAGACTGTCAAGCACTCTTTGTTTTCGACTTGATTATCCGGAGTTAAATCGAACCGAGCCGAGTCGACTACATTTCCCTCAAATTGTTAGTGTTCATTGCACTGAGTTTTGAGGATCGTGTGCCGTGTCTAGTGTTTGTGATCGCTCGTGTGCACTAGCTTTACTTAGTGCGCGCAGGAATCAATACCCGCCTTTTTTGGATACTTACCTACATTTTAAATACCAAGAGCAAAGCGTAGAAGCAGCTATACATATTTTCTTTCTAGACTAATCTAGAAAATCAGACAGACCTGCGTTTGCGCTTTATAAAACTTTAATCGAAGTTTGCTAGGTTTGCTTACAAAAACCGCAATCGAGACTGGATAACACGAATGCGTACCTAATTGAGCAAAGGGTAATGAGTATACTAGTACCTAGATGAATATTTATGAGTCTATTCTTTACTTAGCTTTTTAACAGACCAGGCGAAAATAAATGAAATACCTAAGTAGGTACTCATTTTAAGCAAATCATGAAGAGTAAACAAAAATGACCGCGGATTTCTTTTTCCTCGCGTCATACCAGTTGCTACAACCTAAACCTAGTAAGCACAACCCTCTATTTAGTAATAGTTCGTTAGATACTAGTTTATACTAAGTAATGAACTATTACTAGTACTATTTTGGTATTACTATTTTGTATTTGTAGGTATAGCTAAAAGAAAAGAGGCTATTGAAGCAACAACAAAAAAAAAATTTAGGTATATAAAAGATCAAAATATTTACAGAAATTAATATTTATTTTGACAACAATAAATATAATTTGGAGAATTTTAATTATTATTAGCATAGCTTATTCACACATATATTAAATCTGTTTGAATATCTACTCTCTATGAATTAATAAGGAGCTATGCTGTATTAAAATAAAAAGCATAATTATGTACACTGCAATAAGAACTGAGATTTGATTGAAATGTGTTGGGAAAATGGTAAATTACAGGTACCTTACAGATATGGAAACATGAGAATCACCATCTTAGCTATTAGTTAGTTCAGGGCTTCAGGCTGTAGCTTTCTCATAGAGCATTCCTTATATTTTTGATTTTATTTTATCCTAACTTGACAAATAACTGCAACAAAGCTGTTTGCTACTTTTTAGACTGATAAATTTCTCTCAAAACAATATTGGGCATACCTTTATATGAAATTAAAGTAGAACACTGTAAATATTTAAATCAGACTAATAACACTTAAATAATATAATAAGAAAAAGAAACAAAGAGGAAACAATTATGTTGTATTACACGCTATAGTCTGTACAGTTTTACAAAATTAAAATTATGCTTAAAAATAAAAGAACAATTAAGAGAACTTAAATTAGCTCATTGTACTTCTGCTTCCGTTAGTAACATATTTGGAATTCCTTTTGAGATTGGGAACTGTCTGCCTGATTCGGGGCAAGTAAGACTTCCTTCTTCAATCTCCACCTCTAATAAGACTCTGTGGACTTTCTTCAGCAAGTCTTCATTTTCTTCAAACTTGGGCTCTATTGTTTTCGGTAGTCCTTCTCCATGGCCAATACTATTTGCAGCAGCCCAGAGAACTTCCCAGTCCAATTTCGGGATAACACGCGTAATGAATTCTGGATTGAAATTTACTTCTGTTACTTTAATATCTGTAGCATTAATAGCAAGGGGATATCCCGTCATTACACCTTTTAAACACTTGGATGTTAGCATGTTATGTGTTATGAGTTTCATTTTAGGGCGTTCACATGGAAGTTCAATTTCTTTGCAGTAGCTGTTATTTCGTTAGCGCGTAGCAACCGACTTTTTTTCCACTGTATTTTCAAATTTTCAACAACATTAGTAAACATCGAACTGCATTAGTGTATTTTTAGGTTATTTTTCTGAGCCTGACCCAACCAGTGAGCGGTGAGTCCGGTGATTTGTCCTTGTCAATATGACTGAATGTCTGAATGAAAACTTGACAAGTGACAATTGACTTTGTTGAAGTACAGTAGAAAGGCCCATAGATAAAACGTAGAAGAACAGACAAATTGTGGCGTATTATAACCTTAGATTATTAACTTCTAGATTGAGCCACCGCGTGGCCGCACATGAGACAGCACTATAAAATTTCAATGTTGTCATTACGTAAAATTTTCCCTAAATATGACCAAAACCGTGAGATGTTCCGTTGCAACAACTACTTATTACATTCATGTACTAAGTTGCGTATCATAATCCTTATTAAGAGTGCAAAATTATTTATATCGTAAGTACACTCACCGGCATAATTAGGGGAACACAAAAAAAAGGTTGATTTTTTCTAACATTGTCGAGTATTTTTATAAGTAGTTTTTGTTTAAGTGTTAATAACTTCATAACAGATTGTTTTCAGTACCCCCAACTTTAATTTTAAGTGTTTTGACAAGAATTTATGGTTGTTTAAGAATTTGCTCACTTAACGTTTTGTACTCATTCTGATAAGAACTTTAGTAGATGCTGCGAATAGGGACTGTGGGTCATTTAACTGTTTACATTTGAATAGTGCACATTGTTCTGATACAAAATTAGTGATTTACCAGCAACTTCTGTGGCTAGGGCTGTAACCATGATCGAGGAAGGGCACACCTATCGCTCAGTCAGTCGCGCACTGGCTGAATCGACATCGGTGATTCATCGCGTCGTCCGACGTTATAGGGAGACTGGATCGTTTGTGCGCAGACGAGGACAGGGCAGAAATCGAGCAACTAGCGCCTTGGATGACCGTTTCTTGGTCATGCAGACTTTACGAAATCGTCCTCAAACAGCTGTCCAGACCCGAAATCGTTTAGCAGAAGTCCGTAACGTCAACATGAGTGAAAGGACTGTTAGAAGACGGTTGAATGAAGTTGGCTTAAACTCGTACGTGCCAGCAAAGGCCCCAAAACTCGAGGTAGCTCATCGTGTAGCAAGATTAGCATTCGCTCGAGAGCACCAAGATTGGACTTATGAGTGGGGCCGTGTTTTGTTCAGTTACGAAAGCCGATTTTGTGTAAATTTCGTGGATGGGAAGGAAAGAATGTGGAGACATCGAGGGGAACGTTATCACCAAGCAAATTTCACTGGAACTGTGTCGTATGGTGGAGGGTCAGTTATGGTATGGGGTGGCATATGTTTGAGAGCCCGCACGGAGCTAGTGATCATCAGTAATGGATCGCTAACTGCACAGCGGTACAATACAGAAATCTTAGAACCCCATGTCATGCCTTTTGCCCCATTCATAGGCGAAAATTTCATTTTCATGCATGATAACGCACGCCCTCACATTGCGCGTATAGTGAGTGACTACCTTAATGAAGTAGGCATCACTCAGATGAACTGGCCAGCGCGATCAGCGGATATGAACCCGATAGAACATGTCTGGGACTACCTGGGAAGAAAGGTTCGACAAAGAAATCCAGCCCCTAATAATGTGGAGGAACTTAAATTAGCGTTAGAGGTAGAGTGGAACAATTTGTCCCAAGAACTCATTGATAACGTTATCCAAAGCATGGAAAATCGTGTACAGGCTTTAATTAAAGCCTGTGGCGGCAATACCCGATACTAAAACTCCTTTTTTTTTGTCATTTTTGAAAATGTTTACAGATTTCACTTTTAAGGAAAAAACGTTCAATTCTCATTTTTTGACATTTTTGTTTATTTCTTCACGTAGAAGTATTGTGTGAGTCACTTTAGCGTTTATTTCAGTTAGTTTCAGTGCAATTAATTATTGATTAACTAAAAAAAATTTGTGCTACATAAATTTGTTAAGAAAAACGACCTTTTTTTTGTGTTCCCCTAATTTTGCCGGTGTGTGTATTATTTAAGTTACGAGTCCAGGTTTTCTCACGATGTTTTCCTTCACTGATGTCTGTGATGTCCAACTATAAAAATTATATAAAATTCCTTTTAAAAGGGAGAGGATACCTCACAGGGCATCAAAGAACTAATTAATCATCTGATTAATTTTATTTATTTAACTAGTTGCAATTTTATTATCAAGTTATGGGAAAAATAGAACTGAGGTATGGTAACACTTTGAAAAACAAGTAATAGGTTATGTAGATAAAAATATAAACGATATCGCTAGAAAATATCCTTAATTTTGATCGAAAGCCATGTAATTACATACACACAAATGTATTTATTCAATCAATGCACAATAACTTGTAATATTTGCATCCTTACGAGTGAAAAGTTACATTCTTATCTTGCTTTCTTTCTGTGCGGCTTTTGCAGCCTAAAATAGTGCATCCTCCCATTTTATAGCACAGAAAACGCACTAAACACTTAACTACTGGAGTCAATTTCTCAAATATACATTAAAACTATGTATTGGTTTAATTACCGAAATTGTTATAAAATTGTAAAAACTAATACGAGCCGACCATTCAATGACAGTGACATCCCTTTGTTTGGCTAACTTTTCAATGTTCGCCAAGCGAAAACCGGCCACGCCGAACGAGACAGAGCATGTTATGCTTTGTCTCAATTTTCTTACGAAATTCGTATATATGCTTCTCACTTTCACACTTCTTTACAACCTCATGGTTACGTCTAGAAGTTAATAGTCTAAGATTATAACCTATGCAATCAAATCGAGATTATTTTTTAGGTTTGGTAACCTTTCAAGCCTTGTCTTTTTGAATGTCATTTATGTCAACCTCAAATTTTTTGGTAAAGAGACCTTTTTAAAACCTCTAAAATTTAATTGTACCTACTTTTAATGATTTTAATGAAATTTATTGTATCGTCGTATAAACTCAGCGTTTTTAAATATTTAAATAACAATGTCTCATTTGTGTGATTGTTTCTCTGAAAGAAATATTGATGTAAATAATCCATCAGGTGCTCAACTCTCCACGTCGCAACCTTTTCGTTCTAAAAGTTCTCTTAATAATAGGATTCAGGAACATCAGAATCACTGCCCAGCAAAAAAGACACAGAAGCATTCTTCGTTATCACGGCATAAACAATCGCAAGGCGAGGCCGGAGTTTCTTCCCAAACATTAACTAGATCATCAGTAAGTGATATATCTACACAGTGCCAAAACATAAATTTAAACAATGAAAATGACGAAGTAGACCAAGGAGACACCTCGGCTTTACCAAAAAGAAAACATGCAAAGAAAAAAGAGAGACTAAAAAACTTGAAAATTGCATCAAGAGAAGCCATGAACACACCACAACAATCCGGGGCTCATGTGGGGCGATCAGTACAAAATGATGTCGCTTATTTACACGAGTTTTTTTCGCAGCAAATAAGTCCTTTGTATGCTTCAACCAATTCAAGGTACCTCGAAAACCTCCGTCATCATCCACAATTTCAGCTATCCCAGAACATTCAGGGAGGAAGAGAATTTTTAATGAATACTCAACACGCCGCGAGTTTGCCAAATACTCCTATTTTTCAAACAACACAAAGACCAACATCTGTGAGTATACCTAATTCACCAGTTGGTCAACCTGACTCTATGACTCCCAAATGTATACAAAACTTTTTACAGCATCCATTACTTAGCAAGTCTTTTGGTATGAGAAGTGGTGAACAATTTAAGTTTTTGCCTTCACAAGGAGAAGATAACAGTGATCCAAATGCAACTCCTAAACATAAGAGGAAAAACAAGAAAAAGGGCAAGGAAGGTGATATAAAGTTTGAGTCTTATGTATCACCTGAAAAGGCAGAAGCTGGACTAAAAGATAATGTTTTTATTGAAGGTGTGTTGAGAATAAACCCAAAACAATTCCAACATGCGTATGTTTCAAGTACTAATAGAAGTGAACAAGATGTACTCATTGATGGGTTAAAAAATCGCAATAGGGCTTTAGAAGGTGATGTTGTAGTTGTACAATACACAGACAGTGATACTGAGGATAGTGGTGAGGAAAATAAACAAAAGAAGGGAAAAGTGGTGTACATCAAAGAAATAGTACATAATAGGACATGCATTGGCAATTTAAAATTAATGGCAGATAAAAACAGGCAAAAAGCCTTGTTTATTCCTCGTGATCTCAGAATGCCAAGGTTAAACATACCATTCACAAGCTGGCCTGATAACTTTTACCAAGATGCAAAAAATTATGAAAATACTTTATTTCTAGCTAAAATATCAGATTGGACAGATACTAGATTTGCTATTGGAAAAATAGTTTCTAACATAGGACAGTCAGGAGATTTAATAACAGAAACTAAAGCAATTTTGGCCCAAACAGATTTAGATGTTACACCATTTGGTCCTGAAGTTAGACATTTATATCCACGTTTAGATTACAAAATTCCAGATGAGGAGATGGCAATCAGAGAGGATTGCCGCAAATTGTGTGTATTTAGCATTGATCCATTCAATTGTCGTGATATTGATGATGCTATATCTTGCAGGGAACTTGAGAATGGTAATTATGAAATTGGAGTTCATATAGCAGATGTAGCCCACTTTTTAACAGAAGATACTCCACTAGATGAAAAAGTGGCAGATAAAGCTACCACAATCTATTTGGTAGAAAGAGCTTACCACATGTTACCTGATGACCTCTGCATGCTTTGTTCTCTTTTTCCTGGTGTTGACAAATTAGCATTTTCTGTATTCTGGGAAATAAGCAAAGATGCAAAAGTTCTTAGTCATAGGTTCTCAAAAACAGTTATTAACTCCTGTGCACAACTAGCATATGAACATGCTCAGTCAGTACTTGAAGATAAAGAAGACGCCAAAGCAAACTTTCCTGAAACATACAATAACTTTGAGTATTCAGATATAGCAAAGGTAATCAAAATTATTGGAAGCATAGCTGCTAAATTTCGAAAGAACAGATTTGATAATGGAGCTTTAAGGATTGACCAGCCCAAAGTTGCTTTTCATTTGAATACTACCAATTCTTTGCCTGATTCATTTTGGATATATGAAAGTAAAGAAAGCCACCAACTTATAGAAGAGTTTATGTTGCTTGCAAATATGACAGTTGCTGAACAAATTCGGGAGGACCATCCATCATTAGCATTTTTGAGGTGTCATCCAAAACCTAGTGAATACATGTTGAAACAACTTGCCAAATCACTGAAACCGATGGGTATTGACTTGGACATTGACTCTGCTGGAGATTTGCATCGCTCCCTGCTACAACATGTTGGCCCAGACTGCACAGACAAAGGCAAAGTGATGGTTTTGAACATGCTGTGTGCTAAGCCCATGACAAGGGCTAGATATTTCTGTGCTGATGGTTGCCATGATGATGACTTCCATCATTATGCTTTGAATGTCCCACTTTACACACATTTTACTAGCCCCATACGAAGATATGCAGACATTATGGTTCACAGGTACAATTTACCTTTTAAGTTATGTATTTTCCCTATAACAAAATAATTTTGCACATAAATAATGCAAAAATATTTAAATTGCATAAAAGATTGTAATTTTTATGCAATGTATGCCCAACAACAGACATTTTTATTAGAGAAAATTTAACAAAATTTTGGTTTTTCCAGGCTGTTGGCTGCAAGTTTAAAATATCGAGAGAACCCTAAATGGGATGTTGAGAAAGTCCGATTGATTGCAGCCCAATGCAATAAACAAAAATACAATGCAAAAAAAGCAAGTGAATTGTCTACAGAAATGTACACTCTGAAGTACATTGAAATGCATTCTCCATTAGTGACTGATGCAGCTGTTGTAGAAGTCCGAGAAAAATACATTGATGTCATTATAATAGCCATGGGGCTGAATAGAAGAATCTTTTTTAACACTGTAAGTTGGTATTATAACAGCAAATGATTGCACAATTTTTGGCAATAGTAGTTAACTATGATGTTGCTGCATTAAGCCTGTGACTTTCAATGACTATTTAAATTGATGTTTGTGATCAATAGAGAAAATAAATAAAAACTCTTGATTTTCAGGATTTTCCAGGAAAATTCCAATGCATTAAAAATGGAGAATTTTCTCGTCTTTCTAAAATGGAACTGACATGGACTGCTACAAATGAATTACCAGAAGTCAAACAAATTATACAAGTATTTTCTATTTTGCCAGTCGAACTCTATAGAGGTGATGATATGGTAAAGGTTGAGACCAAGCTTGTCAGACCACAGCAAACAACACCTTAATACAAACATATAAGTACATTTACCACAATGTATACTTATATTTTTATTCTCAATGTGATAGTATATACTTTGATAAAGTTATTCTTTACATCTAAATGAACTTATTTCAATTGTGTTGTTTTTGGCAGCCAACTTATCATAATAATGAACTACCCTAGACGCAACCATTCTTGTAGGTTTAGTTTTTTTTTTTATTTAAAATTAAGGTTTGATGTGTGTGTGTGTTATTTTACCCAAATTTTTTTAATGATGTAATAATGTGTAATTTTATTTTACTTTTTTTATAGTTATTTATTATAATCTGTGGTAACTTCAATGTTTACATTAGACTTTTTACTTATTACAAGTAAATAAAATAGAAAAATATTTTCTTAGTTATAGGGCAAAAAGCTCAATCAATACTAAAATAAAATAATGAAATTGTAAATATGTATTGTTTCTTATATTTTGCCTAATTAAATAATGTAAACTAGTGAGAATTTACTTTTTTATTAAATTAACTTTGTTGTACACAACACAAGTCATGAACAAAGTATTTTCGATAATTCCCTAGTAGCCCAATTTCATTAGTACAGCATGGTTGCGCCCACAATAAAATGTATGTTCCGGAGATCCGTATCCGCGGATATCCGCGGGAGAAATAAGATCCGTATCCGTGACTTACTCGCGGATCTTTTATATTTAGTTATGTGATTAAGTTGAATAGTTTCCATCGCGAATGTTACACTTCGCACATTCATCTTTCACTTACTCATAATAATGCCAAATTACACTAGAAAACTTTTTAGTAGAAAATATTTTTACTTGTATAGCCAAACCATACACAAACTAACGTTATCTATGCGGCTCAGAGTCACACTAAATACTTAGTACTACGTAATAATAAGTAATACGCGCCCAATGCACACATGCATGTCACGCGCCGACAACGATTGGCTAAGAAAATAAAGATTCGTATGCGTATCCGCGGATCTTGACACTAAAATCCGTGTCCGCGGATATTATTTGACGATCTCACTCATCACTAGTGATATTGCATGGATACCATTTTAATCTTCGGGGATTTCAGGTTTGTGGGAGGAGTACCCACAAACACTGTGTTCATTTGTTTTATTAAAATATGAGTTGCGTAAGGAACGACCATAAATTAACTTTTTAAATTCTTAATTATTGAACTACTAGCTGACCCCGCGAACTTTGTTTCGCCCTATAGCCTATAGGCAACAGTTACAAATGATCACATTTTTTAGTTTTTAAATTAGGATTATTTTTTAAAATTGACTTATAATTCAGTGATACTTTATTTGCTATTTATTTTTTTGCATGGATTGCACTTTCAGTTTCACTTTTCAGTGTAGCACCCTTTTTTTATCAAATGACGTCTCCCGTCCTGGGTGCGGCGGAAGAGCGTGTCAGACTTTTATTGACTAAAACCCACTCATGTTACTTTGGTTGCCCTTTAAGTTCATAGCTCATTACAGCCACCCGGCAGCCACTCCGCACCGCGTCGACGCAGGGCGTCAACTCGTTGTCGATGGGTGGACCACCCGCCGTCAACCAGTGGGCCACCCGCGGTCAACGAGCGCGAGAGACCAACTCGGCGCTTGGTATATCGTCCTCGAGTGTATCAATCGCGGGCAGCGAGTGGCCCACCCGCCGACCGCGCGTGGAGGGCTTAAAACCGAGGCGATCCGGTGACGCTACGGAGTTGATATAGTGAGCGCATACCCATTCAAATCCATATAAAGAATACTAGCCGCAGGAGGCGAGTCGGTGCGGAGTGGCTGCTGCCGGGTGGCTCTAATGAGCTATGACCTTAATGGTTCGGAACCACCCGGACATACTATATAGCAACTCATTAAAAGCAATGCCACTTTTTATGACTATGTGCTTCACGCTCCATCAATCTCACCCTCACCAGAGGTAATCGCAAGTTTGAGTACTTATATGTTATTACTAGCTGTCCGCCGCGGTTTTACCCGCATAATGGTGCCGATTCTCTTGTGCACAAACTAACGTAAATTTAAGTGCATCTTTCTCTTTCCATTTCTTAAAGAAAAGGACAGAAGATTCATTTTAGTTTAATCCTGTCAAATTAGACAGCGCCTGATGAAAATTGACGTATATTTAGACGCCATGTTTTTAAAATGCGTCTAAATTATCTATGGAGTGTCTAAATTTGACAGGACTTAACTAATATTTGATCTTCTGTCCTTTTCTTAATTAAAAGGAAAGAGAGTCAATTTTCTTCAGGCATTGGTGCCGATTCTCTTGTTCACATATTTAATTTAAGTTAAATGCATCTTTCTCTTTCCATTTCTTAAAGAAAAGGACAGAAGATACATTTTAGTTTAATCCTGTCAAATTAGACAGCGCCTGAAGAAAATTGACGTATATTAAGGCCCGTATTAATAGACGTCACTCAACTCCGAGACGCTCTCAAGTCTCTTGCTGTCCTTGTCATTCTAAAGGGAAAAATAAGAACAGCAATAAACTTGAGAGCGTTTCAGAATTGACTGTCGTCTATTAATACGAGCCTTAGAGGCCCAACTTCAACTCTTAATGAATGGCCTATATTTAGAGGCCCAAGGAGGCACAAGATCAATACTTCATGTGAACGAATACGTCACATGTCACATAAGTACATTGACAAGGAATTCTACAATACTTAAGTGTCATTGTCAAGTTTCGTTTAATAACAGTCTACACTCAGCAGATGACGTACACTTAATCCAGAGCTTGAGCTCATAATCAATCTCGTTTATTAAAATACGAACAAGATCTTAAGCTGGGCATCAAGTACGAGTTTTGATCTGAGTAACGTTTATTAATACGGGCCCGCCCCAGACACTGAGCGGCCGAGGGTTTTTTGGCAGCACGTAGGCGTCAGGGCCAACTGCAGTTGGACCTGACGCCTACGTATTGCCATCTAGCGGATTTCTCATACGCAAAACCCTTGTCACACGTTCAAGGGTTTTACAAACGTTAAAAAAATTGAATTTCGCGGGCTACCGTGAAGCATCCCCCAAAGAGCTTTCTCACGAGTTGGCTCAATGGTAAAAAAATATCCTTTAGATCGTTTAATTTCAATTATTATCTCAGGAAATTTTACAGTCTTAAGTCAGTCCATGGTCTTAAGATTACTCTGCAGCAAGTTAATGATTGTACTGTACGAGCACAAGATTGGTTGGTGGCTTTGCGAGATATACGACATCATAGGCATTATATCTCGCTAAAACCCACGGAGGCGGACCAGGGGGCGTACCACAAGCCCTTATAAACAGTATTACTTTGATATTACTTTCAGTGGGAAAAAGACGGCGCTAGACAACGTGTCTAACGCTGTCACTTGCACACTCCTGCAACAGGACTAAAACAATGTTACTTTAAACGTCATGGTAAGGGGGCAGGAGCAGTAGCCCAAACCTAACAAACGGCGCGTGAAACCCCCCTGTGGTTTGCTTGTATAAAAATATACTTAATACAGTTTACAGCAACATTATTATTTTTACATTGTTTTGTTAACGTGAGTGAGACAGACAATGCCGCAGATCGCGCCAGGCGCCACTCTATCCAAAATATCCAAAAGCGAACTTGTATCCAATAACGAAATACGTCATTTCCGCGGGAAAATAAAAAATACAATCTGTCAATGAAATGTCATAAATTATAAACAAATGTTTCAGTTTCAGATTTTGTTTCAGATATGTCATGTATGTTTTTGTTTATAATAACGTAGTGTTTAGTTTGACCTGTTCAGTATACTTTACTTTTAAGCTTCTAAAATAATATCTACAGCTCCCATTCCATGTTACTTGGGGGCGCTGCAACAAGTGAATTTTTCCTTCGTCCATCTAATTTTATTTATCATACACACAATGAAGTCTGAGGAGCACAAAAATGTATTTCAACTTTCAGACCATATAAAAGGTTTGCTGCAGGCCAATACAGAACTAATGCAGTCAGTAAAATGTGATCTTGTTGACGATGAAATTTTAGATGAAATTAAAAGTCTTGTTGATTATGGAAATACACATCTATATTTTGGCAAAACGTTGCGAGACATTAAAATTGTGATAGAGGATGATGAACTAAG
This sequence comes from Athetis lepigone, assembly GCA_033675125.1. NCBI lineage: Eukaryota > Metazoa > Arthropoda > Insecta > Lepidoptera > Noctuidae > Athetis > Athetis lepigone. The sequence goes on from CM066215.1 coordinate 9,280,634, forward strand.
GAAGCATGATATATTCGTGCAGTATAAAGCTCCTAAAAAGTTGATAATATCGTCTGTAAAATTGCCCCAGTCTTCAACACAAAATCGGGAATATAGTTGTGTCAGAGACATCATAGAAACGGTCAGACAAGATGTGACCGAATTAGCTAGGTATTTTCACGAAATAGAAAACATGGATCAGTCCTGTGCAATAATGGAGCCGGTTAATGGAACCTTTAAGGATGATTATAGAAGAATATTTCTCGGTGAGTTCAGTGTATACAGGGAATTATTGGGATAAAACAAAATGAAAGAAACAGAAGCAGGGTGTTTAATAAATCAAATAAAACCATGCCTGATTTATTGTTTAGAAAGATTAAATCTATTTTTATCTATTTCTGATTAATAAATCATGAAGACCAAAGCATGTGTACGCTGCTTATTTATGTCCCTGTCCCATCAAAATGCAAAGCTCCTCTATAGGTTCCAGCCTTAAATATATCAATATCTGGCTAATAATCTAGTCATAAACTTATTATATTTTTTTGTTTTCCAGATGATCGGACTTGGCTGCATGTGGAGGTGACACCTGAAGGCTTAGCCACAAATGTCCACTTAGTAGGACAGTCTGAGCTATGGCACAACAAATTACAAGCAGGGCTTCTGAATTGGGACCATGATAAAAATATTGTTGATAATATAATGACAATATTTGGTAATGTGAAATTGTTGCTTCCATTATTTTTCTATCACAACAAACTGAAATCATGATTATAATCTAAAATTGTTTTGTAGATTTAAGTCGATTCCCTCAACCTGCATCAAAACCATTGGAGCAACATAAAATGGACACTAAAGATCACAGCACCTTGGAGTCTGTAGTATGTGGAATATGTTTATGTGCCGATTTGCCAGACACAACCAGCCTGCCACTACCTCTTTGTCAAAACTCATCCTGTGGAGTCTATTACCATAGGCCTTGTCTTTATCAGGTAACTAATACTCTTTTTTGGATTCAATGTACTCCTAAATAGGATATATACCTAGTTATAGCTGGAATGGCTTGTGATGCAGCAAACAACCATGCAATTATTTCCTATGATATCTTTTATGAATACAGTTTATTAAAAGATGCACATGGAATCTAAAACAGCTTGTTGCTGTACTGCTAACCATTGGGTAGTTGACAAAGGAAGTTTAGAGAGTGGTACACCCTACTATTTGTTGGTACCCTTTGTTCTTTATTGATTACCATCTTATAGATAGGTACAATTATACAAGCATGAATGTTTAATCACTTGGAAACAATTTAATTTTACTAAGTAGTCATGTTTTGTTTATCCTCATGACTTGGCACATAGAATAGTGTTGAATTTTTTTTTGCAGTGGCTGGTGGCATGTGCTGGTAACAGACCTCCAGCATTTGGTGTCGCAAATGGCGGATGTCCCACTTGTCTTCAGCCTATTACATGTAGTGAAAAGGATAACTAAACATTTATTTTTCGTTTGTAGTCTGAGGAAAACTGTTATAAAAGCTTTAAAATTTTATTTGTGACTTATTTTATTACCCTACCTCCTACTGATTTCATCCTTAATTTGCACGCGTTGATTATCGTGTCAAAAGGACCAGCGCTTGGGCCAAAGACGGGATGCGTTATCATGCAACGAAGTAATTGCAACTTACAACGCATCAAGGCATGCACCAGAATCCGCCTAGCACCCGATTCCAGGGCAGACGCAGTATAATGCCACTTGCTCACTGCGTTTTCCGTGATTAGCAAAAAGTTCATGGGATGTGAGTGACAGGGCTAACAGATCATGTGAAGCCATGGGTAGCTGCCGGCATGCTACATCATGCAGTGTGGTCTTTAGTATTTAAACCTTTGAATACGCACTCTGCTGTGGCAGACTGCGTAAAATTTAGTTTAGCAAGTGCAATAAGCCTTTTCCTGGATGCTCTCTCTTCTGCCTCCTCCACTACCCCGACCCAGTGTTAGGGTGGGCCCACATATGGCGAATGTGCAGCTCGCGGCCGTTTGCGAGCTACCCGCATGCAGTCACGGGCTATGGTTCTGTGAGCCTCTTTATTAATGGCGTGCCTGTGGCGCACGATCTGCGCGCACTCAAGCTGTCTACACACCAAAGCCGCCCGGCGGCACGAACCCAGCGGGGAAGGCCGGTGGACTGATTTTGAAACGATCGCTTCAAAATCAGGCTTTGGTGTGTAGACAGCTTTACAGTTCCGTTTACTGGCTCAGTACTTTCGTACTTGAGGCGCGGGCGTAAGGAAAAGCCGCTAGCGCGCTGATCGCATACGGCCCTTAGAACTCGCGAAAATGGCGCACGAACAAAAATACACGCGCGCAGCTCGCAAACGTCTCGCGGGCTGTAAGTACATTCGCTAGATGTGGACGGACCCTTAGCAGAGCCGGAAAAGGCTGTTTTTATTGTTTTAACATGGTAATGGCCGAATACTGAAACGTCACTCAAGTTTGAGACGCTCTCAAATCTGTTGCTGTCCCTACTTTCTCCCTTTAGGGCCGAGTCACACCGGAATGGCAGCAGCCGGCAGCGACGCGGCGAGCACTTTCAGTGTGAAGTAATTTTAAACTTTAACTACATACTTAAAAGACCAGTATCGCTTGAAATACTTAAAAAGGTCACGAGGCCGCCAGCGGCGACGCGAGGCCGCTCGCGGCACCGCGGGCCGGTAAACTAGTCAAAAAGATACTAGGCGCGCGTGGTCTGGAGGTCGCGCGAGGCCGCCAGCGGCGACGCTGGCGGCCTTTACCATTTCGGTGTGATTAGGCCCTTAGAGTGACAAAGACAGCAACAGATTTGAGTGTCCCAAAGTTAAGTGACGTTTCAGTATTTGACCATAAGTCATGCAAGCAAAGATACAACTTCGGGTGGGCGTAATGACTTGGTTATCTAATACCGTAGTAGCTCTCCTATCTTTTTGGGTCGGTTTAAGAATAAAAAACTAAGCGTCTGTCTATATCAGTGTGGCTAGTCTTACACCGGAAGAATAGGCAAGGTTAACAAAACTATTTTCTTTATACCTATCAAGTGCTATTTTTTTCTGTTACTAGGACAGAAATGTAATTGAATATGGTAGTATGGTACTAACAAAGACAATTAATTAGTAAAACAATTTATGCCTTTACTTTTTAATTAAAAATTACGTAGACATAATATTTTGTGGTTACATAGAATAATTCAGTATAAACAATGTTGAGAAATAATGCTTGCACCAGCTGTTCAAGTTTCTGTGATTGCTGATAAAACATTTTCCTTAAAACAATAATTATCAGTAGTTTGCAATGGCAAAACTGTTGAAACTTTGCGGGCCTACTCCTGCAGTCTCATTAAACAAAAAACAAAAGCAGATACTCAGTACACAAAAAGAGTTCTTTTAAAAATAAGATCTGATTTCATGTGACAATATAAATACAGAGATCCACTTAAATTGGATTTATAACAGAAAAATGTACACCCACTGCTCATCTTTTAAAATCCTTGTTTTAAATTGGTTGATTATGGTTAGTACTTAAATTGTCACAATGAAATATTTTGTAGACTATTTAGTGAGTAAATTCATCACAAGGGCACGGTGTCAAAAGTACGAGGAGTGAGGCTGGTGCTGGATCCTGGTGCTTCACCACTTTGGGGGCCAGTGTCTCTACCAACATTCTGAAAACACATTTATATTAAATAGGTTAATAGGTTTTTATTAACTATTAGCTGTTCCCGGCGGTTTCACCCGCGTCTTTATTTACCACTCCGCTCCCGAAGGTCGTAGCGTGATGTTATAAGCCTACAGCAGAGCAGCAAAAAAAAAAAACAAACAAACTCTCCAGCTTTATAATTTTATTATAGACCAGTCACCCTATATGTGTACCAAACTTTATTCAAATCGGTTGAGTGGTTTAGGCGTGAAAAAGGGACAGACAGACAGACAGACAGACATACAGACAGACAGAGTTACTTTCGTATTTATAATATTAATATGGATGTGACTTTAGAATTAGTAATATTATAGATGCACATCAAAGAGACGTTTAAAATGTCGTTTTATTATTTATTTGTATAATTTATAATTGTTTTGGCTTTCCAAAACCTCTTGACTAACACTTGAACTTTATGGTATGGTGTTAAAGTTCAAATTGACTTTTAAGTATTACGAATCTTTTGTATGGGAAAAAGAAAAGGGCTGTTTTTAGGTCTTTTCCCAGCAATTATTCGATTTTTTCATGCTGTAAAAACCATTCTTGAACTTGAACAAACATTTAAAAAAAAGAATTAGCCAAATTGGTCCAGGCGTTGTTGAGTTATGCGCTTAGCAACACATTTAGCGATTTATATTTTTATATTATAGATAAAAATTTGTTTGTGGATAACCTCACCTTCACATGAATTTGATTTTTGAGCATTGCAGCACGTAGAATAAGCATAGAAGTTCTACGCTGGTATTCCTTTCCCATAGCCAGACTTCGTTCAAAAGTAGTGCTTCTTTGATCTACATCTTTAGCATATAGTATTTTGTTGTGAGAGTCAATACGGGCTTGGATTTGACCGTCTAGTATTAAAAGCATCAATTCATCTTCCAGAGCATTTACTGTGCGATTAAATGCAGCAGCCATCAGGCGCATGTCAGCTGACAGATAAGGACTGAAGTACTGAATCAATGCTCTGTTCCTTATTTGCATGTACAATGAGTTTAGATGTGGTGCTAAATACATGTCTAACAGAAGGTTATCTCTTATTTCATCCAATAGCCTTAAGCAGGAAGCATACTTAGATTCATAGAATTTAAAAATTATGTCACGTAACTGCGGTTCTAATTCTAAAAATAATTTAAAAGAACTGCTAACTATGACTTGCTTTTGTAATTCAGAACGATCAAATGTAGCAAGTGCACATAACCCACCATATATGGCAACATTATTGCTGCTAAGAAGCTCTGGGTAGTCACAGTGATCAATGCTGGCTGCTAGAAAATGTTTTGCAGCTGACTTGTACTTCTTGGTGGCCAACTCAGCTAGACCAGCGGCACATTTTAACCTGGTCAATATTGACTGGTTAGAGTCTTTGCCAGGGACTTCATTGAAATCTGGTGTGCCTTCTGCTTTAGACACATAGTTAAGAACATGAGCCCAGTTCTGCAAATACACTGACACTTTCACAACATTCAGGCACATCATTATAATGTGTTTGCCACTTGTACAGTAATCTCTGGCTCTTGAATAACACTTCAACGCACTTGTAAGGTCACCACAGTCAAGATAATGGTCACCGAGGTCATCATGACCTCTTCGAATACTCTCCTTTATTGAATTAGTTTTGTAATTTTTAAGATCCGTGTCTAACTTTTCCAACTTTATAGCAGCCTTCTTAGTTTTTGATTCGATCCATATAGTGTCCAGGACTGGTATGTCTTGTGAGCCCATTTGCACTGCAACATCTGGCAGCCCTGCCGATGCTACTGCTTCCGCAAGCTTTTTGTGAAGGGTTTGATAAAGACTTACATTATATGTTGTCATGACGTAAGATATAGCCATTTTAAGAGCTTCCAATCGAAGGGAAGGGCAATGGTCGGCTACAAACATCAGTCTATACAGTTTTGCAAATCCAGTATAAGAAGCGGCGTATGTTTCCAGATCTAAAGTAGGATTTTCTACCACATAACATTCAGCTTCATTGTTCTCATTATCTTCAGGTGGAACGTCCACCTGCATAGGTTCAGCTGTGTTCTGAAAATAACGACAATGTCATGATATTGGTTAGCCGTTTATGTCGAGCAATAACTGCAAACAGAATAGCTTATCGGTTTGTAAAGTTCCTTAATTAAACGAATACTCACCATTTCGAACATTTTCTATTGTGTACTTGACTTGTAAAAGAAAATACGCGAATTCCACTGTCAACGCAGAAAACCAACCTAAAACAAAGTGTTTCTTTACCTATTTCTTGTTGGAAATCATTTGGATGCGATAAAGGATATTATCCGAATTCAACACTCACTCAGTATATTTACACAAGATGATGATTGTAACAGTAATAATTATTATCAAAATACCTTTATCATTACGTTTCGTCTTGGCAGCGGCATTTTTCTTTTGACGAGCGATCAGCGAGGTATATTCCAGTGTTGCCAATATTTAAATCCAATAAAATATATTTATATAAGTGTACGTTTCCACGAATCTTACTCCATATTGTTTATGTTTTCACTATACGACTCAATATTACTAAATAGGTTACTTAACTACTTTTTTTGTTTGACATTATTTTCAGATAATATAGAAGTTTATAAGCTTATTTATAGCTGTACTGTTTTTTAAATTCACTTCTTACCAATTTCTGCTGTATAAAAAAGAGATAACTTTCAGACATACGTGATTTGAGATAAAATAGAAAGACAATAGCCACCAATAGCAGCCCGACAGCCGGCTGTCGCTTGGTCGTTGAAAGGGCACTAAATAAAAAAAAGTTGCCTAGCTTATAGGTTCTCAAGGGTTGCCACGGCTAGAAATAGACAAAAAATTAAAATATAAAGGCTACTGATCTAAGCCGAACAATGGGAAAATTGGATAAAAAATAGTTTAAAAAATGAAAAGAAAGGCAACTTTTCTTATCAAATTGTTAGGTTAGGTTCATTAGTGAGATTAGTGTCAAACATTTAAAAACTATTTTGGCGGGAAACGTTAAAAAAAAAAAAAAAAAAAAAAAGGGGTGTAAGTGGCCCTACCATCACCTCCAGGGTCAAAGCCAACCTCACCTGCACGTGGTACACCCTGCTGATTCACTGACGAGGCGCTGACGGACCAGGTCTCTTCACAAGGAGGAGACCATCGCAGTCATATTGCATATATTTTTGAAATATATCTTTCTACGTTTGTGATTGTAAAATAAACATGGTCGTGGCAGAATTGTGGTGTGTTTTCCGCAAATGCCATTAATAAAGAGTTGAAGTTGAAGTTAAAAAAAATGAGGAACCCTAAAGTGACACCACAGAGTACAGTCAAGCGTCGAAGTTGGCGTGGCCGTAAAAAAACTGTAGGCATGCAAATTATAGTATAGGTGTACCAGAAACTGATGACAAATTAAAAGTAAAACAAATAATGATTTTTATATGGTATACTTGTCATGTCATCTGTCAAGTGACATTACGTTTGTTTGTTTACATTTGTTATTTTCAAGAAATCTTTAGTAAAAAGTGAAAATATGACTAAGAAACCACTGCGGTCACAATCCAGAAGCACTGTTTATAAAGTGTACCGATAGATCTGTAGAGAAGAAGGAGTAGCTTACACGCAATTTTCAATTTTAGACCGCGTGCTCTTGTTGACTGGTTAGTATGACTCGCCAATGTTGATACTTTGTTTCATATCCATTTATATGAGATTAACATATGTACATATTATATTACGTAAAATATAAATTTGGCTTATTACAGGGGTGTGTACTAGTACTATACGACGAATTATTGCAGAAGGTATATAAAGAAGGCAGAAGCCTTTCAAAGGAGAAGCCGTTCAAACTTGCAAGCCCTAACCAAATTGGGAAACTAATCACAAACCAATACATAATTTTCTTCATCTTTATCGTGTAAATAAATTATTTTATAGTGAATGGGTTGAATCATTTTATATAATTCAGATATCTCACTTTTTATGAAACCTTCAAACATACGTAATTTGAGACACAATAGAAAGACAATAGCAGCCCGACAGCCGGCTCTCGGCTGATCGTTCAAAGTTTAAAACATATTTTAATTTTGGTCACTCACATTCACCTAAAAACCGGTCAAGTGCGTAGTTTTTGCATGAAAAAGTAACAAACAAAAATACATACAAATCTTTCCTCTTTATAATACTGCTAGTATTGTTAATAAACAATAAGTGTAATAAATTTTTAGGGGAAAAATACAAGTATCAAAACCTTTTAATCCGTTTTCCCCGGTGTTGTAATCATCATATTTTATTTTCCATTTTTGTCATCAGTTCCTGGTACACCTATAGTTAATTAGTGGGTCTTCTTGATTACCTTCTTGTTACCCCTAATAGATAGATCACGTTTTGCGTACCTACTTGGTTTAATATTGGACAGTCTTGCCTACACGACATTCTACCGAGTTTGTTTAGGTATAGATGTAATCGTTAAGTCCTATTCTATTGTGGCCGTAGGTGAACCAATATAACACCCATTCCTACTAAGTAGTTTAAATGGAAACGACACATTGGTGCCGATTCTCTTATTCACAAACTAACGAAAAATTAAGTTAAGTGCATCTTCCTCTTTCCATTTAATTAGGTTAAGGACAGTAGATAAAATATTAGTTAAGTCCTGTCAAATTTAGACACTCCATAGATAATTTAGACGCGATTTAAAAACATGGCGTCTAAATATACATCAATTTTTTTCAGGCGCTGTCTAATTTGACAGGATTAAACTAAAATCATAAAATGTATCTTCTGTCCTTTTCTTTAAAAATTGGAAAGAGAAAGATGCATTTTACTTAAATTTTGTTAAGTTTGTGAACAAGAGAATCAGCACCACTATCCTCAGAAAATATGAACAATGCACTTACGCCTTAAGAGCTATAGAGACTATTAGAAACTTCCATATGGTGGACTGACTCCTTTCTGGTGAGGTTGGGTGGTCCAGGGACGCGAACGACGTAGAGCTAATTCGTTTACACTTTGAGGGCAACCTAAGTCTAGAAGTGGGAGTCTTGACATGGGCGTAGCCAGCTTTGGGCTCAGGGTGGGGCAGAAGTCAACTACCCCCCCCCCCCCACCAGAGAATAATAAAATCTTCTCAAAATACGTAAAGTATGTACAAATTTCACATAACGATAAGCGATCAAACTTTAAGAAGACTGCATGAAGTCAACCTACGTGCTCGTAGGCCACTTAGAAGATTACAATAGTGAGTAGTAGGGTGCGCAGGGTGCGGGCCAGCTAGATGAAGCAGCGGTGACTCGTGTGAGTAGATTATTTTTAAGGTGCTCCTAAACGGGCAATTTTTTACTGCAATTGTGTTGCTGCAATACATTGCCGGCATTGCCCGGCAATGTTTCCGAACTCTCTGCAATATTGCCGGTATTGCCGGGCAACACTTTTTGTATGACAAAAAATTGCAGCAATTATGTTGCCCGTTTAGAAGCGCCTTTAGAAAATAAAATTGTGAAATGTTACTAACATAGCTTTAAGTATTACTAACATTATTGAGTCATGGTTACTCGATTAAAGAAATTATTATTATTATTATTAATAGGCTATTGCACAAGAAAACTGGAATCATTGTCAATGGTCACTTGTGCCTTTTCACTGATGAAACCAGGTTTGGATTTTTCATCCTGATTCGCGAAGAGTACGCGTTTGGAAAGAACCTAGACGTTGGAATCGACTGCAGCATCCACAACAATGCCAGTCCACATACGGCGCATATCGTTACAAGTTGGTTACAACAGCATCCAAGCTTTAGACTGGTCTGCACAATCCCCTGACTTAAATCCTATTCAGCATGCCAGGGATATGCTTCAGAGAAGAGCTCTTAGGAATTTCCCTGAAGATATTGATTGTGCATGAAAACAGAGAGTGATTGCGAGCCGTCTCGTCGAGCGGCTGATGCGGGTGGGGCCGGATCTGGCGGACGGCCAGTTCGGCTTCCGCAGAGGACGCTCCACGGTGGACGCCATCACGTGCGTACGGGCCCTCACGACAGGGATGCGGTGGCACAGGGCAGGGTCGATCGTCTTGGCGGTGTCTCTCGGCATCGCCAACGCCTTTAATACCCTGCCTTGGGGGTGCATAGAGGCGGCACTCCGGTATAACCGGATGCCAGCCTACCTCTGTCGTGTGGTCGAGGCCTATCTGACGGACAGAGCCGTCATCTACCCCGGTCACGAGGGAGTGTGGAGTCAACGAGGGATGTCGTGCGGTGTTCAGGGATCGGTCTTGGGCCGCTCCTGTGGGACATCGGGTACGACTGGGTGCTGCGCGCCGACCTTCCCGATGGTGTCAGCGTAGTGTGCTACGCTGTGTGTAGTGGCGCGTGGAAGTGCAACGCCGGGGCGAAGTCCCGCGGCCGCAGGTTATCGCGGCGCAGCTCACGGAGCTCCGGCGAGATCTCATGGCGGAGTGGAGACAGCGACTGTCGCAACCTAGTGCTGGGCACGCCGTAATAGCGGCGATAAGACCCCTCTTTGGGGAGTGGCTGGAGAGGCGCCACGGCGCTCTCACGTTTCGCTTGACACAGGTCCTCACCGGACATTGTCAGTTCGGGAGGTTCCTGTGTCGGATTCAGGAGGAAGCGAAACCTCGGTGTCACCACTGCAGCAACGGTCATCTGGAGGACACGGTCGAGCACACGGTGGAGGTCTGCCGCGCATGGGCGGACCATCGACGTGTCCTCGTAGAAGCGATCGGCGGCGGTGACCTCTCGCGCCCGGCGCTGGTTCAGGCCATGCTTCGGGGCGATACGGAATGGGATGCCGTCGCCTCCTTCTGCGAAGCAGTTATGCTAGTGAAGGAGGCGGCGGCGCGCGAGAGGCAACGACGAGCCTCTCGCCCCGGACTAAGACCCAGGCGAAGACGTCGAGAGTCGCGAGACGACTACCGGCCACCGTAGGCGCGGTTCTGGGGGTGGCGAGCGATGGGTAGCTCGCCGCCCGGCTAGGACCAGGACCGCGTCGACGCCGACGGCGTGTTAGTGTTCCACGCGCGCCTCAAAGAGAAGGAGTCAGCACTGGAAGGGGGGGAAACGCCCCAACTGGGCCACGCCTGCCGGGGTTGCGGAATGTTTATAATAGTTACCGCGACCCTGGAACATAAAGGGCAATCGAAGGAACATGAGTGGGTTTTAGTTAGTAAAAGTCTGACACGCCCTCCCGCCGCACCCAGGACGGGAGCAGTCATTTGATGATTTCCCACTGACCAAAAAAAAGTAAAAGATATTTTTTTTGTTAGGCACCTTATAGATCAGAGCCAGGGTGGGGCAAGCGCCCCAGCTTGCCCCAGTGTGGCTACGCCCATGAGTCTTGATACGATGTTGGTATGATGCTGATATGATGATGGAGACCGTGTAGTCTGTGTACCTATACTGGCATAACTGTCTTGTGGCTTCTGGTAGTTGGTTCTTTGCGCTTGTAAACAGACTATAATTAGTTGGATAAGCTGATAAATATCGTCAATTCGTTATCTTATCTGCTCGATAAGATAACGATACTTAAATAAGTATCCATTTATCATGTTACAGTCTCTAAGAAGATATTAGGAGATCTTGATACCTCTAGTTTCTTACAGTAACCTATTTATTCTTTGTTGCGTAGGTGGGTAAGTAGGTACAAACTTTTTGGACTAAGTTAATACTTTCTCATTCTCCTTTCGCTAAACCCACAGCTGAATCTCACAAAGGCGGATGCAACCGCGCATGCGTTAACTTTGAAACGTCGATTTGACTGTTCTTGTAAAATCAACAACACACTCACTTTTGTTCCAATATAATAAATAAATTATGTACGAGTTTTGTAGTGGCATAGTTACAAATATTATTAACATGTTCACTAAAATATTGTTTTCATGTATGTCTCGTTATTTAAGCTTAAAAAGAACAATACGTAGATTGATAAAAGGTGAGTGGTTCAGGTTGCCTTGACTATATTGTATTAATTACCTGACTAAAATAATATTACTTTTATAGTTTTGGTTTTGATAGCTTGACTGCATAAAAGTAATCAATACTTTTATGTAAATTGTCGTCAGAGCTTGCTATGCAAAGGCATATTACAGTACCTCCAGCCAAGCTCATTTCGTGTAACTTGTTGTATAAAATTGGTAACAAATAATGTTGATTTTCCGTTAAATAAATACTCATGACTAAGGAGTTCTAACACTACATTGTTCCTGTGTTGAAACTGCAGGACGTGCAATTTATGAAAACAAAGTGATCTGCAACAATCTTGCTAGATACTACAATACAAGTTAGTTTAGTAAAATCGATACGGTGCGTTTTAAACCTATTTTAGGTACCTACCAATAGAGAATACCTTTATCTAAGCAGCTATAGGTTCAGCCTGGAAGCCTAGGTGCGTGAAAGGAGAGTATATTAAACAGCGATATTTTAAGATTATATCGATGACCGATGTTGCAGTTGCTATTCATGATAATGGGCTCTTAGACCGAGCGATGTGTAGTAAATGATTAGTTACTTCTCGTATTTTGATAATGTCGGACTCCCTCATAAAAGGTTCCGCAGTATGACTATCATCATCTGTACTAAGATCAACAAAAAAAATTAAAATCTTTGGCTAGGGCAAATCCAGGGGCAATGTCATGATTCCCTCCCTGGCTAGGGTCTAGGCCGATCACTAACAATTTTATAATATACCTAGCAGTCTCCCATGGATCCACCCGCGTTTTTACTGCTATGCTCACGAAGGTGCATTTAGTGATGTTACAAATTTACAATGCCAATAACCTTTCTTGATAAATGCGCTGTCCAACTAATGTGACTTTCCTGACTTTAAAGACTGATCCGCCCTTGCTCTTAGGAAGGTAAGTCGGTACTCTAAAAAGTAGATATATGATACCTCGGTGGATAGACGTTTGATATAATTTGCTATCTAAACTTAGAAATTGCCTGACCTTTTTAAATAAGTATATTTTGTTCTGTTTGCTGAAAAAAAATCATAAAAAGAAAATTAGGAAAAATAAAAATAAAAAACCGGCCAAGAGCGTGTCGGGCCACGCTCAATGTAGGGTTCCGTAGTTTCCCGTCCGTCACAATAAGTGTTCCCACTTATAAGTTTAAAAAAGGCTATTTGTTACGTTGATATACTAGTACGCAGAAATTATTTTGTACAATCTTTTTGTCATTTTTTTTACAAAATCTGTTCTTTCTATCGAGTTCAAAATAATTTGCGACGCTTATTTTCGAAATTATTGACATTATCAAAAAATGATTTTGGAAAACCGCTATTCATTTTTAAATACCTATCCAACAATATATCACACGTCAGGGTTAAAATAATAAAAAAAAACACTTTCCTCTTTACATATAGGGGGGCTACCCTAATAAAACATTTTTTTCTAATTTTTATTTTACCACTTTGTCGGCGTAATTGATATACATTATGGTACCAAATTTCAGCTTTTTAGTGCTAACGGTCACAGAGGACAGCGAGGACGGACGGACAGACAGACAGACATGGCGAAACTATAAGGGTTCCTAGTTGACTACGGAACCCTAAAAACGGTCCATATGTGCCAACTGTAGGCACACCTTGTTATGAACAAATTGACGCAACATTAGCCAACTGACCTTGTGGCTAAACTTCCAGAACTTTAATTTAGATGTACAAAAAGCTTTATTTTTAATTGCAATTATGTAAATGATTGCATCATTGTTTTTTATACTTAACTAACGTTTCCGTGAGATAAGGGTCGGGTTTACCCATGGTAACAAAGTTTTAAAGTACCTAATTAGGATAACAATCACTTAATTGTCAATTTGCTAAATATCTGATTGTAATAATCGATTTCTATCAATAAATTACTTAATTTACAAATTGTTTATCCAGGACCCGTTTAATAAAAAAAAAATATTGACGCCGAAGTAATTGGTTATTGTTTTGTGTGGGAGGAATGTCACCCTTTATTTTATCACTGTCTCTCATTCAATTATGTGTGTACGTACTGCAAACAACAAAGTTTGTCACGCTGCAGGAGAAAATTATTTTTAGAACGCTTTGTGAAACCGATGCGCGCGCGCTGTGTGGCACAAAACGTCGTAGTTTGCTTAGTTAACGATGCTGTTCATATAATTTTGTTGAGGTTAGCCATTGTTTACATACTAAACAATTTTTTTCGATGTACATAAGATATTAAATCACGGTGAATGTGTCCAAAAACATAAGTCGTAAGAGCGGCAATATTAAAGGAACTTCAATTAGATTAAGTAACTCAAATCTGATCATGAGGCGGTGATTCAACAATTACGGTGGTTATCAGTTGATAAGAGTTACGAGTCAATTCAAATAAATTTTAGGTGGATGAGTGCAGTAGACAGTTGGGCGGTGATGCTGATCATGAAGGGAGCATTACTATTGACGGTCGTATATTTGTTGCGCTGCGAAGGTGCGGTGGTCGTGACTTCCGATGATCACCCCGTGGTCAACGACCGACCGATGATTGGCGTGCTGTCACAGGAACAATCGTTTTACCTTCACACCAAGTACCCGGAAGAGAACTACACCAGCTACATAGCAGCCTCCTACGTCAAAGATGTGGAAGCATCAGGAGCTCGGGTTGTGCCTATTCTGTGAGTTTTTAATTAATTATTTTTGAATTGTATTTTTTACTGTATCAAATATAAACCTAATGAAATATTGTTTCAGAATTGGAAAAGACCGCAGCTACTATGAGGAGCTTCTTGGAAAGTTGAACGGGTATGTTTCTCTTCTATGTATAACAATCGTTTTACGGAACTGAAAAAATAATGCGACTACGAAAACGAAACGAAATAGGTCAAAGGGGTCACTAATGTAAATTAATTAATTCATTAACTAAATTAATTCTAGGGTGATGCCCGGGCATATTTTATTTAACTAGTTTTTAAGCGTAAAATTTTTATACTTTCTCATATTTCAAGAATATTAAATTTGGCTGCATAGAAAGTTGATAATTTTGTAAGAATCGTTTTTTAATTTCGAAACTAACTTCAAAGTTTAGGATAAATTGTATTTTTTTAGACATTGGTCTTTTAAGAGCCTGTGAAAAACAAATTGAAAACGGTTTTGGTGAAACTATCACCAAAACCGTTTTCAATTTTTTTGCCTCTTTCACGCAATTAAGCTAACCTACATGCGTTAAATTCACCTTGTAGTCGCATGAGCTTAAATTGATGGCGTTTGTCCATTTCAGTGTCTTAATCCCCGGCGGAGCGACCTACTTCAACCAATCAGACGGTTATGCTGATGCTGGCCAGCACATCTACGAGATAGCTCAAGAAATGAACGACCGTGGCGACTACTTCCCATTATTTGGCACCTGTCTTGGTTTCGAGCTACTCATCATCTTGGCTTCAGGTCGAGGGGAACCAGAGAACAGGATACGTTGCTATTCCTTCTCTAACATTCCTCTTGACTTTACGGATGGTAAGTTAAGAAAACACTTTTATTATCGGTTTTGGAAATAAATTACGTGAACGTTTTGCTGTTCTCATGGTCGTAGCATGACATTCCCGTGTCTCCTAAAGCCGGTCAAGACGAATGTATCGGCTGTACAACTATGCCAGTCGTGACGGTTGGGTGTCACTTTTTGGTTTCTAAATATGAAGAAATAAAGGGGTTTTAAGTGACCTAGGTATTTCTATTACCTACTATTTCGATTACCTAGATTGTGGATGTCTCGCTCCTTGTAAGCGAATAGGCTCGCTCCATGTAAAATACTGCCATTTTAGTATTTAATTTTATATGAAGCAGGAGGAAATTCTACTACTTCATTTAATATAAAACTATCGATTATTTTGTAAATAAGATTGAATTTTTTTCTGGTGTAAAAACGTTTCCTTTATTATTTTCAGATTACCGTTCCAGCAAGATGTTTAAAGAGGCACCGAAAGATGTTTTGAATGTATTAGCAAACGAAAATGTCACGGTGAATGCTCATCAGTTCTGCATTGTAGATGAGGTAAGAATTTTGTGTTCACGTTTGGTTGGTATCAACCAATGGGGTATAAATGAAAGATATAATTTCTAAAAAAAGCTCTCCTAATTTAAGCCCCAAAAAATCTGGTTCATATTCACTAGGATAGGTTAGAAGTGTTTTTAATTACAAGTGGCGTACCTACTGAGAAAAATGTGTAAATAGCATTTAAAATTATTTAAAGACGGTTGACCCTCGTTGGAAATTTCACGAGCCATACGATTTTATTCTCGAGGCTGGTAAATGCCCTAGATTCAGGGGTCTCCAAACTTTGAAGGTTTCGGGCCATAATGATTTTTTCAGTTTGTTCAAAGGGCAAAATCAGTTTTAATTTTTCTGCCCTTAACTATATTTCTAGATTCATTGGCTGTCACGGGCCAGATTGAGGCAAAATCAGTTTTAATTTTTCTGCCCTTAACTATATTTCTAGATTCATTGGCTGTCACGGGCCAGATTGATGACACTGGCGCGCGGGCCGGATTTGGCCCGCGGGCCGTAGGTTGGAGACCCCTGCCCTAGATCAATAAGGAGAGTTGTTATGATGAGTGTCTCAAATCCACCTAATAATTTTGTAGCATTTAGTACATTTAATTGTAAATTTTTTGCTTACAAATGAGAAAACAGGAACCATTTTTCATATTGTGACTGATACGCTACACTTACTGTGTAGCAGGCTTAGTAGTTTTATGTTTTTAAAACAATATCGCAAGTAGAAGAATTAAAGTTTAAAATGCAATTAATGGAAAGACGTTTCGTAATAAAATAAATTTTCTTTTCCTTTCTAGAACCTGATATCTCACAATTTGACAAACGATTGGCGAGTGACTTCTTATTCTAACGACGACTATGGAGTCAAATTTATCGCTACTGTCGAACACACCAGGTAATGAATGAACCAACCCACAATAAAATCTAAAACAATATCATAACTACTAAGCAATAACAGTTTAATGTAAATCTCAAAGATATGCTTAGTTGGAAAAAATTAACGAAATCTTAACGCTGAATAAATTTAAAACTATCAAAAATCCACTTTACCAAGTAAATGCAAGTACAGTGGATGGGGATAGAGTGGATATGGGGTTCTGGGTTTGATAACCCGAATCGGGAAAAGTTATTTTGGGTTTGTCCATTTGGAATTTTTCGGTAGCAGAAATACCTACGTGCCTCGAAAGGCACGAAAAGGTTTCAGTACTGAATATAGATTTTTTCAGAAGCCAGAAAGTCTGATGTGATCAGCCTTATATCGGCATCGTAATCAGTAATTAGATTTAGGGCAATAGACAGGCAGACGCTCCATGTAAAACCCTTTCAACTGCTTCCTGTTATACTGGAAGTTGAGTCTAGCAAAGTCGATAAAATAATGAATGAGTGTAACACAATATTTTGCTGGCAGGTATCCATTCTACGGCGTACAGTTCCACCCAGAGAAGAGTTCCTTCGAATGGAAGTTATCAAAGAACTACGTCCATACAATTGATGCGGTAAAATCCAACCGTTACTTCATGGATTTCTTTGTGAAGGAGTGCAGGAAAAATCTCCACTCTTTCGCAAGTCAGGCGGAGGAAAATGCATACGTGATATATAACTACGAACCTCACTTTACCGGAGTGTTGGGAAGTGCGTACCATCAATGCTACTTGTTCGAACCCAGAGGCACTGTGTAATGTACTTAAACAATCATAAAACGGCTTCTTTTTGCCTGACTATGTACAACCTGACTATGTCAACTAGAACAATTCTGTAAATGTAGGCGAAATATATATTTTGTCATAATGTTTTGTTTTACTGTAACTTAATATATTCATAATTTATACAGGCATAATAATCCGTAAAACAGGAATTACCAGTGTCACTCTCTCTGGCTTGGCCACCATCAGGGATTTTAATTTTGATAACACAAAAAAATAATCGCTAAATAGTCGAAATTAGTCGCCAAATATCAGAAATAGTCGTTCTCTAGTTCAAAAGTTATAAGGGTTTATAGGTGGCCGAGCTGGAGAGAGTCTCCCCAGCTTGGCCACATGAAAACTAGGGCACCTAGTGAAGATCTGTTTTTACCAAAAATTAGTTGCTAAATAGTCGAAATCAGTCGCCAAATATCAGAAATAGTCGTTCACTAGATCAAAAGTTATAAGGGTTTATAGGTGGCCGAGCTGGAGAGAGTCTCCCCAGCTTGGCCACATGAAAACTAGGGCACCTAGTGAAGATCTGTTTTTACCAAAAATTAGTCGCTAAATAGTCGAAATTAGTCGCCAAATATCAGAAATAGTCGTTCACTAGATCAAAAGTTATTAAAGAATTTCTCCATACATTGGTACAAGCAGGTACAAAATACTTAAGTAGTTTCTGACAGTAGGTAACTATAATGTCATATGGTGAAATGTTTCTTTCAAAACATATAAATATAGTGATTCTATAATGTGAACCCACCGAGGAAAAGCTATACAAACTCCAAAATAATAAGTAATATTTTATCTTTATTCACGCATTCGAAGTAGCGTACAGAGCGTACAGATACAGGTACATATCCGTGGAAGAAGAAAGATTCGTATCCGTAAATTTTTTGCCAGTTCTTTTATCTTATTAATTTTCAACAACTGATTAGGTGAATGAACTATTAAATTCCATTATTTTTTTTGTCTGTTCATGTTTATTGTATTAATATATTCAATTATTTAAAAATAGACTAGAGGGTAAGTACCTACATACAATAGTTTTGACGTATTATGGTAAATCACTATATTCTTATTTCGACAACAAAAAAAGTTTTATTATTCTAACGTAAATTAGAGTCTCTAACGTTATAATTTAAAACCGTTGCATGCGATTGTACATCTTGACACTTAATAGACCAAGAGCAAGGTTTAATGTTTTCATAGAAGTTTACGGCACTCTAACCTAGTCATTTAAAACATAGAAACATATAATTGAAAATTTATCTTTCTCTGACATTTGTAAAGTCTTTTGATCGATAAAACTAGAAGTATATTACACATATTTATAGAAATATATTTTTTCTTGGAATGTTTTCGTAGACTTTTCTGTCTAGCTCTTGGACTATACTTTAAAAATTGAACTCATTGTAACTTCTTATCTAAGACCCGACTATTTCTGATATTTGGCGACTAATTTCGACTATTTAGCGACTAATTTTTGGTAAAAACAGATCTTCACTAGGTGCCCTAGTTTTCATGTGGCCAAGCTGGGGAGACTCTCTCCAGCTCGGCCACCTATAAACCCTTATAACTTTTGAACTAGTGAACGACTGTTTCTGATATTTGGCGACTAATTTCGACTATTTAGCGACTATTTTTTTGTAAAAGCAGATCTTCAATAGGTGCCCTAGTTTTCGAGATATACATGTGGCCAAGCTGGGGAGACTCTCTCCAGCTCGGCCACCTATAAACCCTTATAACTTTTGAACTAGAGAACGACTATTTCTGATATTTGGCGACTAATTTCGACTATTTAGCGACTATTTTTTTGTGTTATCAGAATTAAAATCCCTGATGGTGGCCAAGCCAGAGAGAGTGACACGAATTACCAGATGTATGATTTAATGGATCTCTTAGTTTGAGACAAATAAAAGGGATAAGCTATCGCACTGCTGGTCATAGGGCTCTGCTCTGTTCTAAACAAGACACGAGTCTACATCGTCACGTCGTTCCTGGATGGTTTTTAAATCATAATTGCAAAGGAATACTTATGGCGAGAAAAATAGACGTTACTAAGCTCTGACTTTGGCTTAGCAATATACCTGTCACTGTTGCACAACTGCCAAACGTCAAGTGTACGACAGAGACGGCATCATGGCTAAGCCAAAGTCAGTGCTTGTGACACCTAGTAACCCTTCAGGACTACAATGTTGAATTTGCAAAATGTTGAATTCGTAAAATGTTGAATTCGCAAAATGTTGAATCCCAAAATGTTGAATTTGTAAAAAGTTGAATTTCCCACCCGGACCACAATGTTGAATTTGCAAAATGTTGAATACCAAAATGTTGAGTCCTGTGGATGCGAGAGGCACATGACCTGTAGTGGTGGAGGTATTTGGGGGAGGTTAATTTTTAGCAGTGAACGTCTTTTGGCCAATCTTATAATGAGCACACTTCCTACTACACCGGAAAATATCAGGCACCCACATAGACTGCCCTGTAAAATTAGTGCATAAACCTACCATAATGGTAAAGCTAGTACATACATAAACCTACAGGGTGTCTGTCTGACATCGGTCGCCAACTTGAGGGTATGGTACGGACCATCAAACTGAACAACTTTTTCCTGTGGACCAACATCGGAATCGCTATGTACATACTGATACTCCGGACTCTAACGTATGTTAGGACTACAAAAGAAAACAGTTTAATTCTTAATTTTCTATATCAGGAACGTCGATGAAAAAAAAAAGGAAGAACTCTGGTATTTATTTTATTAGTTAAATGATTTATTTTCGATGCATCCCAATTTATGATGATCCTTTTAGGTATAAACGGTGGATCACGTTTTCTATTTACCACTTCACGTTACTGCGCGCCTAGTACTTACTTTTGATTGATTTAAGTGATTTTGTGCGAAAATTAAAAAAACCCGATATGTAAACCATAACTATTTTGCAGTGTAAATCAAATGTAAAACGGGTTTTTTTCCCGATGGGTAACAGTGTGACACAAGGTAGTGTGACTCAAGGGGAACAAACCGGAAAAAGTTGTTCAGTTTGATGGTCTGTGTGGGTGCCAGATATTTTCCCGTGTATTAGTAAGTGTGCTCCTAATTGAATTAGGCCTCCCGCAAATACCTCCACCGTGACCGGTCTTGTGCCAGGACTCAACATTTTGGTATTCAACATTTTGCAAATTCAACATTATGGGTCCGGAAAATTCAACTTTTTACGAATTCAACATTTTGGGATTCAACATTTTGAGAATTCAACATTTTGCGAATTCAACATTTTGCAAATTCAACATTTTAGTCCTGAAGGCTAGTAACGTCTATATCTCGCCACTAGACAGAAAAACAGTAAAGGGTAAGGGAAGTACAAACTGAAACTGGTAGATGGCGTTGCTGTATGTCATTAAATCAGGCAGGATGATGTCTGCTGTTAATGTCTTTGGCTGAATCCACTAGTATTAATGTAAGTTCATGTTCCTTACGATATTTTACTTTACCAATGTCCTAGCTATAAATATTGGGTATAATAAAATAATACTAGCCTTAAGCCCACTGCAAGACCCGCCTTCTGTGAATCGAGAGATCAATTTTAGTGTAAAATTTCCTGTTGGAATCAATTGTAACATTTGTAAATAATTATAAAATAACAAGAACAAAAAACCAAGTTCTAAAATTGCTTATAGCAGTCAGCGCCCGGATCGGACGGGCGAGGTAAGGTTAAAATTAAAAAAAAAAGGTTTAATACTATAATGACTATCAACGAACCATTGTTCATAAATTAGAAATATATACTGCATGTTAATCGGTCAAGCTGTTCTGGAGATAAATGGGAATAAATGATTTATTTTTGAAATTAGGTAATAAATTACACTTTTACACGTCATTATTTTTTCTTTTTTTTTAACAACATTTTTTTTTAGGAACATTCATTTGTTTGGTGTGCGCACATACAACCTCTCACCCCAAATGCCGGGTGGTTTGTGGTTATACCTTCTACGTTTCTTCGTAGGTTAAAACCTTTTGGAAACTTTTTTTTTCTAATAAGCATAAAAAACACTTGGGTTTTTGAGACAAAACAAATTCTAAATTCTCGAAATCCAGCCAGCCTTTTGGAAGAGTCGTTGATCCAAAGAAGTTTACGAAGAATTTTCATATTTGAACAATTCACATTAAAGGAGACTCTTTGCGCTGCCCTGAACTGAAGGTTCTTAGCCGACCGCACACAACAGAAGCAGTTGAAGCGTGCTACGACACAGAACATTCAGGACTAACTTTAATACGGCGATGCGGTGCTGCTTTTGGGAGCGAAGTTGTGCCAACAATATGTCTAAAAAAGGTGCTGTCACTATGTTTTCATTAGCCTCAATATAGATGCAATACTGTCTAGGACCTTGTGACGATCGAACTAAAATAACAACTCCTTAGATTTTATCCGAATGCATTGTAATTTCTTCCAGAAAGTGTGCCAGAAATACTTTAATGGGATCGACTTTCATTACAGTCAATGTCATATCGGACGTCCTATCGATTCGAAGACTTGCTCTAAATTTATTTAGGTATCTACTACACGTATGTACCGAATTAGCTTTACGGGACTTATGTACATTACGAGAACATTATTAGGGTTCCGTACCCTAAAAGGTAAAAACGGAACCCTTATGGGATCACTTTCTTGTCCCTCTGTCTGCCTGTCAAGACCCTTAATCTCGGAAACACGTATCGTGGAAGTATTGAGTTAAAATTAAGGCTATATGCTCAGGTCTGACGTCCCTTGAAGGTGCAAAAAGAAAACATTTAAATTAGCGAAAAAAGATACGGCCGGTTGTGTCGCAAAATTCTAGTATATTTGGACAGCCTGAAAGGAATCTAAATTAGTAGGATACTTGCCGTTGACCTACATGTCGTGATGGCTCAGTGGATAAGGCGCCCGCCTCGTGGGTTGTGGGTTCGAATCCGGGCAAGTACTAATGTGACTTTTTCAATGTACTTTCTAAACTTTATCTTAGACATCACTGACATCCCGTGCCTCGGAAAGCACGTAAAGTCGTTGGTCCCGGTTGTCATTCGTAGAACTTTGACAGTCGTTACTGGTTAGCCAGAAAACTCTGACCAGTCTAACCAAGAGGTATCGGTCGCCCAGTTACTGGGTTGTGGAGGTCAGATAGGCAGTCGCTCCACGTAAAACACCGGTATCCAGCTAAATCCGGTTAGGCTGGCAGCCGACCCCAATACGGTTGGGAAAAGGCTAGGGAGATGATGACTTGTCGTTGACCTACAACTGAAGAACTAGACTTATACTAACATAACGAGCATCTCAAAAAAATACTGTTACAAAATTTCTTTGCCTACAAGCATGTACGGAGCCCTCGGTGCGCAAGTCCGTCTCGCATTTGGTCGGCTTTTTCACACAGGAAGAGTATAGGACAATATGCATGCAATGCAAATTATATAAGTATGTATATCAGCTGTCTGATTACCATAACACAAGCTCTGCTTAGCTTGGGATCAGATGGCCGTGTGTAAGATGTCCCAGGATATTTATTTATTTCAAACTCTTGGCTGGGTAAGAACAGATATAACTGATTCCCTACTAGAGATCCTAGAGTCGAAATAAATACATGCGTCATTTGTCATACATTTGCAAAGTTGTGAGAATAGAAGGGTTCCCAACCAGCAGAGTGCGCTTCAGATGGGGTAAGAGTGACCCAATAGGGTAACAGGGAACAAAAAATATTGGGTTTGGGTTCTGTTAGCAACAAACCTCAATAAACTCATCATACTCGGCAGACGTGATCGTAGTTTTATCCTGATAATCTTAATAGGCTGGCCCCCAGCCTATTATGTAATGACATTTGAAGAAAGTTCGAAGGAGGCTATTAAAGTGAAAGGTTAGAAACCCTTAAGATAGAGGTCTAATAATATGTACGTAGATGAAAATATGTATATTCTTATTTTATATACACACATCAAAAGTGTCTAGGGATCAACATATATTTTTGCAATAACTTTTCTCCTGATTGATATTAATTAAAATTTTCTTTAAGGATTCATCAAATAAAGTGTTTTCGTTTGTCACAGTAACGATAAACCAAGTCACCTTTGCATTAATAAAGAAATTTGCCATTTTCCTAATAAAGGGATTTTTGACATTTGAACCACTAACACAAAAGTTCGAAAAAAAGACTGAAATAACAGTTTTCTCTAAAATTTTATTGGGTAACTTAAACAATTAATAATCCGTGTTTCTACCGCGAACACTAACAACACAAGAACATCGGTTTGGCATACTCAAAATGAGTTCATCCAAATCACGCTGTGGAATGGCCGCCCATGTTCGTTGCAACAACAAAAAAAGGTCTTCTTGCGACTGGATACCCTCCATATTCGGCAAAGCTCTTCTCTGTAGCATATCCCATGCATGCTCAATCGGGTTCCAGTCTGGCGACTGAGCAGGCCAGGGCAGGACATTGATGTTAGCTGCGGCGAGAGTCTGTCTTACAACTCTTGCGGTGTGCGGTCGTGCATTATCATGCATTAACTGAAATAAGGGACCGATTTGCACTTGTAGAGGAACGATGACGTCTGATACAATCGTCTCAGCATAAATTTGAGCGTTGAGGTTGCCTCTGATCCAAATCAACTCAGTTCTTCCGCCGATCCAAATACCCGCCCATACCATGATGGTTCCACCACTATAAGGATGGACTTCCTGGCAGGATTTTAATCGCTGTTGGCGTCCAGGGGTTCTCCAGTGTCGTATACGTCTTGTATCCGGTCTCATACCAAA
The DNA here is from genome assembly GCA_033675125.1 of Athetis lepigone. Taxonomy (NCBI): domain Eukaryota; kingdom Metazoa; phylum Arthropoda; class Insecta; order Lepidoptera; family Noctuidae; genus Athetis; species Athetis lepigone. Next base: position 9,304,784 of record CM066215.1, read on the forward strand.
ACGAGACTCATCAGAAAAGCACACGAAACGCCATTGTTCTTCTGCCCAATTTCTGTGTTCAAGAGCCCATTGATATCGAATCCTACGATTGTGCATTGCTATAGGTGGTACCCGTAGCGGTCTTCGGGAATGAAGGTTCACTTCATGCAAGCGGTTTCTGACTGTTTGGTCGCTAATTAAGTTCCCTGAAGAGTGATGAAGCCTCACGGCTAACATCATGGCGGTTATTGTTGGAGCTCTTCGAGTTAAGATTTGAATGTATCGGTCTTGTCTTCGTGTGATGCAGCGATACCGTCCTCCATGGCGCTCAGCCACGGTACCAGTGCTTCGGTAACGTGTCCAAAGTCGACTGATAACACTCTGACTTGTATTCAGAGCTAAAGCCACAGTACGTTGCCGGGAACCAGCTTCTATCATTCCCACGGTTCTGAGCATTTCTTCCCTGCTTAAATGACGTCGCCGCTCCATAATAACGTTGGTTTTAATCAGTAGTAGGGAAACAGTAGCACTAATAATGTCTTCAATGCGTTGTATGTTTTTATAGGGAAAATATTGACAGCTGATTTTCATCTTTTACTCGAATTTGATTCACAGTTCCTGATTCAAATTATGAAATGCACCAAAAAGGATCCATATAAATTTATAAAATCATAAATTTATTACAAAGCCACATCTCAATCTCAAGAAATCCGCATAAAAATGCTTGATCCCTAGACACTTTTGATGTGTGTACTTGTTACATTAAATGATTGGTGATTTTTCAAGTATCACAACTGACTTACGATAAAGTGTGACGATTGGTAGTTTTATCACTATATGTTTAAATCTGATGTTTCAAAGCGACCCACAACTGAAACTAACAAGAGTGAACATATACGTACTTTATTGTACAACGTACACTCATATATGTTCACACATAACTCTTTATATACTATTTCAGCCTGTCGAGTATAATGTAGGTCTAGCAACTTCATGATCATGAACCAAATAACCGTATAATTATAAATGTTTTTTTTTTATTTTCATCATATCACAGCGACACGCTATGTCGCTAGATTAGGCGATTATTCGAGAACCTTTCCATGGCAACTGTCCGAACCACCCCAATGGTGTTACGTACAGTCATATGTTAAATTATAGGTCAGTACTCCCTAAATTGGACCTATATGAGGAGGCCGCAAATAGCCAACATGTCGCTTGTTTGTGAGAGCACATCACAGACTTGTTTCCAGCGACGCGATCAGCGGGGTGTCAATGTCAATGTTATTGAGAGGGCCAATTTGCGAAAATAAACCTAATAACCAAATACCTACGTATCATTAGTAGAAATGTTACATAATGAGGTGTAATGAAGTACCTTTTCAATGTGGCATAAAGGGGATAACTGATGGTAATAATGTTGTTTCACAGATTCTTGGAACAAGTGCGTAGAGGACAAAGAAAGATAAAATATAGTAATGTTATCATCAATCTTGTATAGTTAGCTAATAACAGCATTATTCACGAAAATAATAAACGTAGTTCGTAGAGTCTAGTTCAAGATCACTGAACTCATTAGAATCCCTTTTCGGAACACTTATTGAGAAGAAAGTATACAAAATTAAGTAGGTAATTATTGAGCTAATGATTGTTTAAGTGTTGACTTTGAAGACTACGATGCAGGCTGTGGTAAAGAACTTTTTGGTATACAACAGATGGTATTAAATTACCTGAACAATGTCTTCATACTTAAATTATATCGTATTATCTTTTATTTCTCGCCAAGCCATCTAAAGTTAGTTTGCGTGTCCAAAAAGTTTAATTATATAAAACCAGAACATTATTGTCACATAGTAAGGTGGTGGCTTTACTCATACAGACAGAGTAGGTACAAACAAAATATCCGCAGCTATATGACGAATACATCCTATACCTATACCTACATACTTTTATTTATGTGAAGTGATAAGTGACAATACATCGTCGATGTAGTTAAAGTTCACCAACTAAACGTCAGTAAATAATACCAAATGGGAGACGATTATGCAAATTATATATTTGAGGAAACGATCAATGGTAATAAATCAGGGTCGTTAATGTCGAAAAATATGAAAGAAGGCGATATTTCAGGAGCATATCTCGGGGTAGTGTCCACTGCCCTCGGTCAATGGCACGCAAATTCAGCTTCCTACATCCTCTTAGGACGAAGGTTCAATTTGTTCATACGTGACTGAGCGTGTTTTCAATCTAACGAAACGTCAATGAACTTTAGACCTTGTACTCTATTATCTGCTTTTCAAAGAAGCGAGAGGCTAATTGAAAAGAGAATTTACCCGAAAGTCTCCAGTATAATTATTAAATAATATTCATCAACGCATAGCCTAATGATGGAGCTACAAACTCAAATTTTGGCGGCTTGTAACATGGATTGTGAGTATAAATAAAGAATTTAAGTACTAACTTGTTTTATTCAAAAAAATATACAGTTGTCTAGTGCCTGCTTTACAAATCCTGCTCTCTTTAGGTTTATAGCGTTTGCTGGTTTACTAACTGCGTAAAACAGCTCTTAAAGCATATTATAGTACATATTTACCTATTTGGCGCAGCCGCCAGACACGCAGTGTTAGTTTTCTTTATAATAATATTTTTTTGTTTATAAATTATATTTCTTTCTTTCTAATGATTTAAATTTTCCATTTTTTTTATCTAGCCTACGCTGTCCCACTGCTGGGCAAAGGCCTCCCCTAATTTTCCATTAACACTTAAAAATAAGTTTAAACATTTCTGGAATACTGGCTCGAAGGGAAGGTGGGATGAATATTCGTAATTTTTCAAAGTATATCCACGAAAGCAAAGCCTCAGGCAACAGCTAATTTTGAATATTTTTTACGTAATAAGTGCTATTTTTTTTCAATTTTTCTACCTGAAAATGTAGAAGAGAATACATAACAAGAAATAACTTTAAATCAAGATCTTGACCTGTAAGTAAACACCTGTATGGGGTACCGTATAGGCAAATATTACCTCTTCACGGCACAAAGAAAACCTGGAGGCGACAAGTCACCGACCGACTGGCCTTGACTTTTACAGATATTTTATTAACGGTTACTAGCTTACACGGTACACCTCTCTTATTGAACTGAACCCAGTGAGAATAAATAAATACGATTGAACTCGTGTTCAGCGTGTTGATTTTACCTCACAGCTATACAAAATGATCATGTCTGACAGTAGTATCAAAATATTTGAAATTTTGCAACGTTTTAAACATGAAATGTACTCTGAATTTCGTGTGAGCCTAGAACCACGTTTTACTATTTCTGTGAGTTAATGGTTATTACACCCAAACTGTTTGCCTAGTGTTTTCTGTTGTAGCTTGCAACTGTCACGGACTGGCTCGGCCCAGGTTATTTTCTGGCTAACTTGGTGATGGTGGGGGTCAGACTAATAAGCGTCAGTACACTCTTATATAAGATGGTCCTACGGTCTGGAAAAATATTTAAAGTCAATTGTGCTATATATTGCATCTATATGTACTCGTATATATTATATCGTTTCAAACGTCCGGATTAAAAACAAAGTTCTTGAGAAAAAGTTGCAGAAACGCTGCGTGTCGCCTGTAACAGCCAATTTGGACCGTCGCGTAACTACTGAAACGATTAAATTATAAGCAGATATGAGTTTCTGTTAAGGGATTTGTATTGTCAATAAATAAATTGTGTAGTTGTGTGACACACAAATGATAAGTTTGGTTTTCTAGTAATTGTTGCTGTGTGTAGCGCGCATTAAATGACTGTGTTCATGTGTTGTATCGTATCCGTGTGTCTTTTATTGAAATAAATAAATATTTGTATGCAATCGGTTTGTTTTGACAGTGATCAAAGATGAGTTTTCTTTTTAAATTAAAACAAATAAAAGAATGCGACAAACACAAAGAAAAAGTTATTGTACAGAAATTTAATCAACCACATAGATTCTTAATGTCCCTAAGGAGTATAATATAATATTTTGGGAGCTTGTTTGGTACTTTTCCAAGAAGGCTCGAAATAAGTGCGTCAACTATCAGTTTCGTGACGCGCTCAAGGAATGAATACATTAACATTTAATACATTATGTGCTAATGATACTTAAATGTGAGACGTAAGACTTCTGTTGTAGCTTGTTCTCTTAATTTGATCTAAAAAACGTCTCCTAAGAGATACGTAATCAAGATGACTGATAATAATTACACGGATTGAATGAGACATTTATCTTTATATATAATGAAATGTTAAACAACAGCAAAGCTGGTCAAGAGCGAGTCGCACACGCACATGAATGCGATTATAATCAAATATTATAATCAAGCACAAAACGGCATAAATAGGCATAAAACGGCATTCCTTGTGTATATAATCATAATATATACTTTGTGTCCGGGGTTGCGGAATGTTTATAATAGTTACCGTGACCCTGGAACATAAAGGGCAATCGAAGGAACATGAGTGGGTTTTAGTCAGTAAGAGTCTGACACGCCCTCCCGCCGCACCCAGGACGGGAGCAGTCATTAGATGATTTCCCACTCACCAAAAAAAAATATACATATATATATACTTTGTGTAAATTTTAACTCTCAATCTAATACGATTCATGATATACAGCCTGCTGATATTTAGACGAACGTATAGTATAACCACGGGGACCCTGAAAATATTCTTTGTTTGTGGTAAATATATACAATATACCTACTCATTATGCAAAAGATGTGTACAAACAAGTAAATAACAATAACAAACAGTTAAATTGTAATAATTTGCATAGAAAAATCTGTTATGTTTTGAGTTCACTTTTAGATTGGCTTAAAAGAAAAAAAAATACAGGTGTATAAGTAACTTAAATACACCTGTATTTTTTTCTTTTAAGTTGATAGCTGGGCAATCTCGGTTTAGCCATGGTTCTAAACTGGGATCCTGCCTAATGTTATATCTGGAGATATGTGTAACATTAGATGGGTAGTGAATCAGTACAACAATGGTAAAAGTTTTCGCGAGTTTTCCCACTGAGTTAGAAGTCAACGACACGGTGTGCCTATATTATACATAATATAACATGATGTAACTGTATTCAAGGCAGTTTTGTAAGCGACTGTCACTCCGTTATATGTTCAAAAGATGATTGATGCTCCCTCCTGTAAACTAAGTTTATGACAGCAATAGGTCCTTTAGCATCGTTTATGTTGACAATATAAATTCAAAACTTTTGTAAAAACTTTATAAGAATTTGTGTGCGAGAAATAAAATAAATACATCCCACTTGTCAAGTGCTGTGTGTTGCGTTGAAAATAACAAAAAAGCAATATGAACAATTTGTGGTATTTTTCGTTTTCTTTTTGCATGTTACACACCAGAATAACAGAATAAATGCTTTGGAAATATAAATCCAGGACTCTTTCGTAAAATTTTATTTGAAGAAAGCAACGGAATTGGGAAGAAACTAGAATTTTTCCTGCTTGTTTCAACGCTCGTTGCGTGCATTTTAATCTAACTATCGCACCATTGTCAAACTACGATGGCCAGAAAGAGACAAGAAAGGAAAGAAACGTATCTTTACCTTTACTTAGGAGTCATCTGCCTAGTCATTTTCCCTGTTATGTTTGGGACTACCTCTCAGAACTCCACAACCCAGTGGGCTACACGATACACCTAGGTTAGGCTAGTCAAATTTTCTGGCTTCTGACTACCAAAGTTCTATGAATGACAACCGGGAGCAACGGCCTTACGTGCTTTCCGAGGCACGCGTCGTCAGTGATGTCCAAGATAAACTTTAGAAAGTACATGAATTAAAAAAGTCACATTGGTACTTGCCCGGATTCAAACCCCCAACTTCTTACACGAAGGGTGGGCGCGGGCGTCTTAACCTCTAGGCTATCTTGACTTCGGAGTATTAGAAAATGTAAAATGATAAACTCTAGACAATTACTACTAGATGGGACCGATTCAGCCATAGTTCCAAAGGGAGTCCAGTCAAACAGGGTCTGAAATTAGATTATAGAATTGTCAGTGATCAAGAGTTCGAGACCCCGCCTGGGAGTGATCATGACCCTAGTTTAGGATCCGTCCTTAACTCTAAAATATCACGAATTTACAGCCTTTTTTTTTTAATCAATGGAATTATTTACTGGCCTGAATAACAGGGGACTTTTCAAATATCGAATAGTACAATTTCTTACGACTTTACATGCCTTCTAAAGGACTTGTAATATCCCAATACCGGTTGTTATTGAAAAAATCCTAACGCTTTGCCCTAGCATTTGTACACATAAATGAATATTATTTCTAGAACAATAGGTGCGTTAAATTGATTCTGGGAGCTCAAGAACGTTGACTTGTGAACACGTGACCAACTGGGCGGACTAAAATGTATTTACAAACAAAGTTTTTATCGACAAATAGGAACAAATCTTGCCAACTTCCCACGCACGACTACCGACAAACTTTATATCATGTCTAATGACTTGTTGTGGTATTCAATATTTGTGCCTACAGTTTGTGTCATTGACCCCTGATAAGCTTCATATTTTCGATTTTTCTGAGAATATTGCGCTCCGGAGAAGATAAGACAATTGCCTTTGAAGTACTAAAGAAAATAATTGAGTTGAAGAAACCCCTTTGTTGAAAAGTTTAGATTAGACATTTTATCTTATCGATAATTATGCTACCCTTTGAGATAGACTAATGGAATATATGACTATCATCAACGCTTACATTAGTCTTTTCCATTTTTTTAGGGTCAGCTCGCATTCTTACATGGTTAGGAGGACAAGTGGTATAAACGCAGTACGAGTAAAGTCGCACCATTACACTAATTAATTTGACATTAATTAGCATAATGGTGCGACTTTACTTGACCGTATTTGGCAAACGATTTGCATGTTCGTTACCTTATTTTAATAAATCCAGAGTACAGTTTGTATTATCCAAGTAATGCAAACATTTTAAAATATTGACCATGTGAAGCTTATGTCAATTTCATACATTTATTCATTTATCAATCTATTATATTTTGCCATCTATTCTACAATCCCACTTATCTAGACGTTCAGTATTTTACACGAAGCTCCCCCTTCAGACCTACATAACTCAGTAACTGAATAACTCGACTGAACGCAAAAACTTTCGGATTTCTGTCTCGCCGTAACGACGACCAAACATGACTTGGAACCGAGACCTACCGCTTTATATGCTTTCGTTTTTGAGAAGTTCGTTATGGCAATACTAAATACTACTTAGGTTTAAGTGAGTACAACATAGAAAAACTTTTATACATGATATTCAGTATTTATTGAATAGAATATTTTTATCATAGTCGCGTTTTTCAACCACAAATATTGTTCTCAGTTATTTCGAAGTATAAAGGAAAGAAGCACTTCAAAATTTTAAGAGGAGCATTACTATATTATTGTGAGTATACAAATGCAAATTATATTTAGACCAATAAAATTATCCTTAGTTAAAGTTCAACAGCCGCCCTACTTATTTCAACTGAACCCCCTGAGGAATATTCCCTGTTGTATTTTTATACTAAAGTTGTTGCGCGGAGCTTAAAAGCTTTCATTCAAAACTGAAATAAACTCTCAGGATCCTAATCTGCCTTCTTTTATTTAATTAGGGTAATTAGATAGAAGAAGGTAGATTAGGTCGTGTGGTTCAACGAACCGCTTAAAATTTGAATAATTTCTAGACATAACATTACACCATTACATAGACAAACACAGAAGAAACATTAAAATTTTGCTAATTATGTATGTAAGTTTAATCTATACTAATATTATAAAGAGGTAAAATTTGTAAGTTTGTAAGTTTGTATGTAGGGTGTAATCTCTGGAACTCATGACCCAATTTAAAAAAATTTTTCACTGGCTGAAAGCTACATTATTGTTGAGTGCTATAGTTTATAAATTATTTTTATAACATGTATATCAACCGAGCTATCGCAACTTTTGTCTAGCAAGTCGGAAAAAATTACCTCATAAAACAGAATTATTTGCGTGCGCTGCCTAAACGGTTACTTAAAATTAAAAACAATGTATGGCAACCTGGTTTGTCTTAACTATTTCTACAAAAAAGTCCGGATACCATATCTCTATCTTTTATATTTTATCCTTCTTTAATTGCATTAGAAAAATGATTTTTCGGCATACTTACGTTTGGTTGATTATTTGAGCAACAGAATATTTATTCTTATGACAATAAATTATTTCAGTATCACAAGGACATCATACAGATAAGATTTGCCATTTACAGTATGTCAATTGGTCATATAGTTTCGGAGATAATATAAATTTACTAAAACGCAAAATGCCCCTAACGTAATTTTAATTGTGCGGACGTCATTTATAATTTCAAAAAATATCTTCGGAGATATTCACAGTTTTAATATTACTCCGCAGCAAGCAAAATATAGCAAAATATAGTGTAACATAAATTGCTTTTTAGCGAAAACTTTACTCTTGCATATTTGTTTTATTGTCCTTTACTGATTTAGTCCTATTGGTGTACAATTAAGAATATTCTATCTATCTATGTACGGGCCGTAACAGGGCTGGCCGATGGCTCTGCATGATATTCGTGGCTTATACATCAGAATAACACATCTGGGTCGTGTTAAAGGCGCGTGTAAGAGGTTACGGGTTCGAATCCGGGCAAGTACCAATGTGACTTTTTCAATTCATGTACTCATTCAATGTACTTTCTAAAGTTCATCTATTAGTTTGTTTAGTATTCAAGAGAAGAGTGCATAGGCATCTTTTGGGTGAGCTCGCTCCATCGTAGGCCCCGTCTATGCCCTCGGACTAGTCTGGGACCAAGAGCAAGCCCATAAGTTATAAAAAAAAAATCTTGAACATCACTGACATCCCGTGCCTCGGAAAGCATGTTAAGCCGTTGGCCCCGGTTGTCATTCGTAGAACTTTGACAGTCGTTACGTACGAGTATTCAGAAGCCAGAAAGTCTGACCAGTCGAACCAAAGGGTATCGTGTCGCCCAGTTACTGGGTTGTGGAGGTCTGATAGGAAGTCGCTTCACGTAAATCACTGGTATCCAGTTGAATCCGATTCGGCTGGAAGCCGACCCCAATCGGGATAAGGCTAGGGAGATGATGATGATGACATCAGAATAACACAACAATATTGTCCTATAGTAACCAAAAGCCGATCTGTAACCAAAAATCTAACATAACGCGGGGATCGTGCGGTTCATGGCCTACGCGGCTTCAGTGTATACGCCCAACCTGGCCTTGACTCCAGCCCGGCTACTCAGGGCGTCCTAGAAGGTTATGGTCATTCGGATGGTGCATGGATACCGCAAGATCTCCTGCCTGCCTGATTCTTGCCGGCATACGGCGTAGGTACCACGCACTGTGGCGCGTGAAAGTGCAAGCCGGGGCGAAACTCACACACAGAGCTCCGGAGGGATCTTATGGAGACTGCGACTGTCGCAACCCAGTGCTGGTCATCCCTCTTTGAGGAGTGGCTGGAATGACGCCTCGACGCTCTCACGTATCGCCTGACACAGGTTCTCACCGCACACGGACATTTCAGGAGGTTCCTATGTCGGATTCGGGCGAAAGTGACGCCTGCGTGACACGGTGTAGCATACGGTGGAGGTAGGTATGCCCCGCTTGGGCGAACCACCACCGTGTCCTTGCAGAGGCAATCGGCGCTGGTTCAGGCCATGCTTCGGGCCGAGACTGAATAGGAAGCCGTCGCCTCCTGCAAAGCAGACACGCTGGAGACGAAAGCGGCGGGGCGCATGAGGCAGCGTCAAGCTTCACGCCCCCGACAGAGACCCAGGCGTAGTTGTCGAGAGTCGCAAGATGACGGCCACTGGAGGCGTGGGCCTGCGGAAGGCGAGCGGTAGGTAGCTCGCCGCCCGACTAGGACCAGACCCGTGTCGACGGCGTGTCGATGCTTCTAATAGTTACCGCGGCCCAGGAATATATGTATAAGGGTAACCGAAGGGACATTATTGGATTTTAGTTAGTTCAGGGGCGGGAGAAGTCATATGACGATTTCATATCCATCAAGAAAAAAAACGCCATTGGATTTATGTTTTGGATGCTTTTACCATGGTCAATGTAGCTCTTTTACGCGTATACAACCCCAATAATATTTTTGTGTACGCTCCAGATAGTTCCACAGTTAATCCGTAAGTACAAATATTATAAATGCGAAAGTGACTCTGCCTGTCTGTCTGTTTGTCTGTCTCTTCTTCACACCTAAACCACTAAACCAATTTTAAATCAAAGTTGGTACAGACATAGAAATTCTGGGACCCGAGAAAGGACATAGAATAGTTATCATCCCAGAAATCCCCCGGAAACCGGAACTATAATTCCACGCGGACGAAGTCGCGGGCAAAAGCTAATTGTTTATAAAGAAGCACTGGAATTAATTATTAAATATTTTTTGTATCGGTATCCTCCAACAGCGCTTTGAACTAAAAAATACATTGTTAGGTTCCGACATCTACGCGAACGAAGTCGCGGGCTCAGCTAGTGATAATATAACTTGGGTTTCCGTATTGTCCAGGCTCCAGACTTATATGTGGTGAGAAATAATAGAAGAGAAATCGATGTTTTTCAAAGAAAAAACTGCAGTTTTGTTTTCTAAACTATCAAGTTGAATGACCTTGAGGTAGCCTGTTAGTCTTAGTATCAATCAGTATGAATTGAGAGCTTACTTCGCCTAAATTCTACAATTCATCAGTGATGATTCTTTCGAAATAGGCCGGCTGTGAGTTGAATTTAAAACGCCTTTTAACTATTCGACGATCAAGCGACAGCCGGCTGTCCCGCTGCTGTTGTCTTTTTATTGTGTCTCGATTTCTCGAATCACGTGTGTTCGAAGGTTTTAAAATCTTACATGCTTTATTTCTAATAATCTGTTATATGAATTAACCTTTTACAGAAAAATCTTCGTATACTGGGATAAAAGGTAACCTGACCTCACACGTGTAGGCATAAAATTGGCTAAAAGTTAATGCTATCAAATCCTATCGGTGTCAATATCTTCATAGAATTACCTGAGACCGCTAATGGATGTTAACACGTGTCTCCTCTCGCTTACAGATCTATTGTCATGAGCTGCTGTGACGCACTTGGTTGCATTCTTTGCACGTTCCTTGTCTTCGACTGTTTTCCCGACGGCAGTGACGGCTTAATGGATTCAATACACCTACATAATTATTTAAAATTCTCATGACTTTGCTGTTAAGCACATGAATAAATTTTCGACGTTTAGGCACCCGGCTCTTGTACAAGAGAGCAAGTACAGTGTGACTTCTTCAAAAAGTAGTTTCTAAGTTTAACTAGGTTTTCCCGCGTTTGTTGTGTTTACGGTTAATTAGGGGTCAGAAACTCTGACAATCAATGGTGGCGTTACGCACTAAACAGGGATGTGGAGGTCAGATAGACATCCACTCCATGTAAAACAATGGTATTCTACTAACTGTTTTAACAACTTTTTTGTTATCCTAAGAAATAAATAACCTGTTAAAAACGCCAGTCTCGCTACTGACTTCTACCGTAAAAGTTGTTAAATCTATGCAATACCAAGTCGGTTAATTGATTTGGCAATCCCACTATGCAATTTAAGAAGAAGAAGCATTGAAAAAGTGTTTTCTGTGTCAATTAGCAGTTGTTTAGCAGTATTTCTCGTGGTCGTACCTAAGTGCGACCCCGATAGGGCATCGAAATGAACGAAGAACGAATGAAAAAATGGACAAAATGAACAGAAATCGCCGAACCTGAAACTTGAACCTTAGGTTAAGAAAAAATAACTTTCATTCGAATTTCTCAGAGGCAACAGAAAGTTTGGAAGTGGTCTAAGTACTTAGAAATTTGGAGAATAAGGGCATATAGTGAAAAGTTTCTTATCCTCTTTTGAAATGGGAGAATACTCCGACAAATCGGGTGTTGGGTCTGGTGGGCTACTGTCCGTGCTACAGCCGCACAGTAATAAATGATCTAGTTCACAACTAGGGCGACAGATGTCGCCACAGGAGTATAAAATACGGTAAAATTGACACTATTACTGATAAATGTAATTTTTATAAAACTTTTCTTTATTTTGGTGTGTGTGTGTAATAGACGCCAAACTCCTCTTAGACGTCTGAATCGATTTATATGAATTTATTTGTATATGGTTTCCTGAATGGTTTCAAGACACAATTGTATCCGTGTTTTTTTTTCTTGCCAGATCAATCCGTTCAGTTCATTGTGCAAAAAGCATTTTTTTTCAATGAAGACTATTAGATTACTGCTTGCTATATTATTTAGACCGCAAAAGTTTGTTCCAGTTTTAAATAACACGTCAGTTTTTTTTTAAATTACATGGTGACCGGGCTTGATATTTAAGGTTTCTTATTTTATTTTGTTGCTAATTTCATGTCGGTGGACAGTGCAGCAACATCGACGTATCTCAACGCGGAGCATATTTATTAACAGGTGTAAATAAAAAAAAAAAATACTGGGGGCAAATGGGCAAGGTATATTAAGGCTTCACGTAAATTATATCACGACTTCAGTTAACAAAGGAGTTGATAACCGCATTTAAATAGGTTCACCATATATCTATGGGTTCACCCATCAAGACAAGAAGACATCCATCGCTGTCTAACTTATAACAGTCAGCTTTTTGCGTCATGGACTGAAAAAATATTTTCTGAAAATACTAGGCAATGTTTTTTTTTTTTGGTGAATGGGAAACCATCCAATTACTGCTCTCGTCCTGGGTGCGGCGGGAGGGCGTGTCAGACTCTTACTGACTAAAACCCACTCATGTTCCTTCGATTTCCCATTATGTTCCAGGGTCACGGTAACTATTATAAACATTCCGCAACCCCGGATGTTTAATTTATGGCAGAAACATAACACAGACAAAAATGATTACGGCGTCCTGACAAGGTCTATTGGGGTCATGAATATCGCAACTACCAAATAAAAGCTGTAAAAAGTGACCCTTGCTTGGCCCTGTATCTTAAAATAATTAGGTAATAGAAATTCAAAGCGTCCTCACCAAAACAGTTTTACAATCTTTTATGTTTATTTTACGCCGCGTGCTAAACATAATGATATTGCTTATTTTTATAGTTCGTTAACCCCGAACTTTCTTTGGTAAGAGATTCACAAAAGCTTTTGTCATACAAAAGTTATCAGAACTTGAAACTATCTTTATCCTGAGGCCAACCTCAGCTTACTAATATTTGTAGTTTTCCATACATCACGCTGTAGGCGGTCCATAAATTCAATTTATCTATTACGGATTTAAGAATAGAACTTTGAGACGCGTGCTGGTTTATTTATATTACAATTTGACTAAATAGATTACCCTATATACCCTTGTAAATTCACAATTAGAACATACTATATTTAGTTTTTATATTTAGGGTTAGAGGTTTCTGTCTGGCTGATATATCAACACTCAACCCAATCCGCTGACCCTAGAGACATGAAACTTGAGACGTGAGATTATAGTGAGGAGTAGGTATTCACTAAAAAAGATTTTCTTGAAAATTCGACCGTTAAATTTGGGTGAAAGTTCCACGCGGGCGAAAGCTATTTAGATATAAACGTTTTACCACCTATAACAGCTGAATATATATATTTTTTCATACAAGACTTCCACGCGTTTTCGGCGGGTTTTCCTACCACGCAGGTCCATTTTTAACCCCCGACGTAAAAAGAGAGGTGTTATAAGTTTGACGTGTCTGTCTGTCTGTGGCATCATAGCTCCCAAACAAATGAACCGATTTCAATTTAGTTTTTTTTGTATTACAGGTGTTGTTTACACCATACACACATGCAGTGTCCAACCAGTTTTCTTTATACCCGATTGCCGAATGGAGGGTTATTGCCAAAACGTTATACCTCTCATAGGTATAAGGTCTCAACCTTGAGGGGCTTTTCTCTTTGCTTATTTCATTTATATGCTAGCTGTCCCATACGGTTTCACTCGCGTTTTTAGACAAGTGGCTGTTCCGCCCCGGTAAGTTGTAACGTGATGTTATATAGCCTTCCTTCGTTATATGACAACACAAAAATATTTTTTCAATTAGTACCAATAACAACGGTTAACATTTCGTCTGTGACCGGGCAACTTGTACTATCGCTATTTTCTAAAGTCTTCGCTTTGTTATAATATAATATTGAAATAATTAAATACTAATACTGTCGTATAAAGAAAAATCTAAGTATTTCTATTTAATTAGGATTGTCTATTACGCGTCTCCGCTCACGCGTGTGTGGTAAGCGACGCAATTTCTATTAATCCTGATTTAAGATTTTTTTAAAATTTTCTGTCTGTCACGTCATATTTCAGGACGAGTCGAAGTAGGCAAATTCGGGGTATTCCTCGGAGCGCTCCTGTTTTGAAGCGCTCCTAAAATATTCCGCGAAGCGCTCCTGTTGGGAGCGCTAAGAAAATCAAAATAAAAATATTATTATTTTATTCCTCGAAGCGCTCCTATGACGAAACATAGAGAAGAGCATTAAGTGTTCGTAACAAATTATATCGATAAACATTTCGACGGCTACTAGTTGTTTATATTAAAACTAGAAATAGCTAGGATAACTGAATAGTAAAAATAAAAGCTTTGATGAAAAGTACCAGGGTGGCAGAAATTGCCAGGAGGCACCTAAATGATCTCTCTCATATAAATTGTACACCAACGAATAAAGTCTAAAATTGTTTTGTTATTATTCACTATAACGACCTTATTATTTTTAGAAATTGTTTATAACTAAAATGTAGTTATAAGATTTATAACAGTACATAACCTATAGCTATCAGGAAAACAGAAATGAACTAGAAGTAATTCCTTATGCGATACTACTCAGCTCTTCAATGGTTGTTGTACACGCATGAAAATGTTACCATTGAATTCGATTATAAAAGTACTACCTATAGTGTGTTCACGGAGACAGGGAAGCGGGGTTGACAACAGCGCCTAGTGTCTTGTGTGCGAAGTCACTAAAGTACGTAGTTCCAGTTCATTTATGCTTCCCTAGTAGTTTAAAAAAAATAACAATTATGATAGTTGAATTTTAAAACGTCTATCGATATCGTTTCTTACAAATCCTTCATGCTCTGCCCTATGGTATCGTCACGTCATAGGAGCGCTTCGAGGAATGAAATAATAATATTTTTAGTTTGATTTTTTTTAGCGCTCCCAACAGGAGCGCTTCGCGGAATAATTTAGGAGCGCTTGGTTAGGAGCGCTTCAAAACAGGAGCGCTCCGAGGAATACCCCGCAAATTCGAGTAATTCTAAAAAAAGGTCATCAAAACTGAAAATGAAAAATCAACGATTTTCCTTGCATTTTTGAGAAAAACATTTACAATAGGAAAAACCACTCGTGAAATGCGTGTTTAATGATATTCGTTGCGCCCTTAACGATATTTTAACACAAACGGCCCTAAAAGTTACTCTTACACTATGACACGTGTCTGTGGTTTGCTTACCGTTGACATTTCAACCTGATCCTAACGCCTTTGTTCACATGCATATATTATTACAGTACCACGAGGCCCTGTTCCACCCTGTTTGTTATAGTGCATGCATGTGCGGCGAGCCGAATTCAACGCGTTTGCGTCACACCCGCCTGAGGCGGGACAAAGTATCGGGTTTAATAAACTCTTCGTACTAAGGTAATACAATAGACTATATCGACTGCAACTTGTCCTATGTATGTAATTTTTGACAACAAAATACTGAAGGAAAAAATAGTTTTTATGCGAAGAAATGAACTATTGATATATAAATATAAAGGGTCTTTTAAGGCGGCTCGATGTTGACAGTTTGTGGCAGTCATGTTGTTTTGCGGGGATTTGTCAAATGCGTTGTTATTTCTTCAGTTACTGATGGCAAATCACCTCGGCAAGTTACACGATTGAGCAGCACGTCCAAATGATAAAACTTCCAAAATGAGTGTTCGTTAGTGTAAACGTTTCACGCATTACGTCTTTTTTTACAGCAGTTGCAGTGACCCTTTAAAGTCGACTCTCTAAGTTTTGGTGACCAAATTTGAGACGACAGGTTCGGTAAACAACCAACCGCCCTTACGTCAAAGGAACGCCAGATTGGTCGAAAACATCTCGAGACTCCGAGATAGTCGATTTCTCGTGAATACGCAGTAGAGTAATTGAAAATTGGACGTCTCGGATCGTGTCGTTGTCGTAATTTTAATATTTTTATATCTTCGAGTACGATAATATTAAGTAGTAATGTCAATGCATGTGCAAGAAATCAATGTACCGATCCGATAATATAGATTTTTATTTATTATTTTTATTTTTTACATTTTAGGAAAGCTTACAGACTAATAACATTGTAATAACAGTAATATGTAACTTAATTGCTAATTACAAGCTTCCACAGATAATTACAAAAAATAAATCAATTACAGCCATATAGCGCTACCTTGTCCAAGTGACACTACCCAAATTATATAAATATTATACTATACGGTTAGGTGCCTCGCTAACAAAAAATGAATTTGCTAAACGCTTCCTAACTATATTTGCATTTGTGCAAAAGAGGTCAATGTCGGGATCACACGTAATTTCGTTAAAACTGCGACTAGCTCTCTGAAAGTATGCATTACGCCTGTAATTAGTATTTGCATGAGGTACATGTAGAAGTGGATATGATCAAAGTATAAAAGTTGTTGACTCATTAAGAAGCGAATTTGATATAAAGGTACTTCAAACATTATAATATACTAACAATAGACGGGACACAGTGAAAGACATCACTTTGTCTTGATATTAGTCTAGTATCATACAACCCACGTGACAAGCCGCAAGGATCACGCAGTTTATCTACCTATGACATTTCTTTTGATAGCTTCTCTATAGTGTCTTTAAACCCTCAAACACACTTGATACCAGACACAATAGAAAGACAATAGCAGCCCGACAGCCGGCTGTCGCTTGGTTGTTGAGAGGTTAATCGATATTACAGATACAGACAATGATGTTATAGGTAAAAAAGTGTAGATAAGTTATATGCAGTCAAACATTAAAAGTTTGCCAATTGACAAACATGATACTGAGTATCGCGTTGACATTTGACGTTTATCTCTTTTTCACTCGCACTACTTCAATAATGTCATCCTACTTTGACGTGTAATGTATGTGTGCGTTAGTGTGCCGTTTTTGAAGATAGAATTTCGTTTGGGTAACCTATCTACACTTTTTTACTTATAACATCATTGGATACAGATAAATGAATAATTAGACCCTTCTAGGGTCTTCTTGGATTTCTATCTATCTAGCCTGTATTGTTCCAATACAGGACAAAACTCATATTTCTATAGTTTGTTATCTGTTATTTCCCTTTTGTAGGAGTTAAGCTTTTCCTTCAACTTCGCATCGATTGTCTTCAGCATTGCTGTTTCTCAGCAAAAACACAAATAAACAATTGTACTTATTTTTCTTATTTGATTATTTATTCTAAGTAGTTGTGTTAACACTAAATATCCAATAACTTTCCATGAAATAAAATACTTGTGCATTACCTTAGACATTGAGAACTATTTAATGGAGTTTAACTTCTAAAGTGCTTGGCACTCTACAATAACCTTAGTTATAACATTATTAAGGCCAACCATACGTTGAAGCGAAGGCTCCGAAACAAAGTAGGCCATCACTTCCATAAATAGTAGCATGCATTCTGAAATACAAAACATGGCGCAGTACCTTGGGGTCTATTTATAGGCGGTTGGAGCTGGCTATAGTGAGCGCTGGTTCCGGGCTGCTCCTCATTGACGCCGGCTCATCGATCGGAGGCGGGGCCCGGGCCTGCAGCATCAAGCTCTGACCTAGTTTGCACCCTCAATGAAACAGGAGGGTGGGTAGACCCCAAAGTCTAACAGAGTAACTCTACATAAGGATTTTTTTTTAAATATTTTCTGCTCTTTGCCCTTAAATGAATCATGTTTTGTTTTACAATATTTACATGATAACGGGTCATGGTGTTGATAAACTAGTTACAATACCAATTACAGTTTTAACCACCGTTCGCAATCCAATTGAATTTACTTTCCTATCAAAAATTAATAATTGTGTTGTTATTGTTTGTAGTTTTTCGCACACGTGTAGGTCTGCGTTTCGTTCAGATGCAGTGCGATGAACTTTAGGGGCGTTCTCTAATTAAATGACACTCCTAACATATAAACTACAGAAGTTGAAATGGTAGTAAGTTATTTATGTGTTAATGAGCACAAAATTATATTATTTCATGTCTGCAAACTCTTAGCTTTTTGCTAATGCTTTCATCGTATAGCTCGGTTTCAGCAATTTTCTTATTTTGTCGACTATAATAAATTATTATACTTAAATAACATTTATATTTTTGCCTAGAAATGGAGCTGACGGCCCATTAGTTGTTATAAGCCATCACCATCATCCATCATCATCGCCATCCAAACAAGGCATAAGCAATAACAGAGGCATCGCATAAGTGTTGCTATCCCAAAGACAATACAAATCTCTGTTAGCTAGCTAAAACTATAGTTTACCTTTTCTAAAAAAGTATACATACATAACATTTCGAATTAAGTAATATCAAAACCATCATATAATCGTTCGGTGAAGAGGAAATATGTGAGCGACGACATATGAATGTTTTCCGACTTGGCACGTTGGACGAGCCTCCAAGGACAGTGGTGTTGGTTGTGCAGCGGAGGCCTCGGTCGTTGACCGCGCGACCTAGTTTCAGGCGTTGACGTCACAGCTACGCCTTCTGACGTCACGCGTGAGCCTCCGCGAGCCCATTCAAAACTAGATCACAGGCTGGGTGCACACCACCTCACCTTCCCTCCTCAGATATACAATTATCATCGAGGCCGCAGAACTGAAAGTATCGCTGGAGGTCATTTCACCCTGAGTTTATATTTATACCAGTCATGTTAAGGACGTTGCAGATGTATAATTATGGTAACAATTTTCCTTCGTCGGGTTTATTAAAAGGAAGTTGGTCTGATGACGTTTTCCTTGACCTTTTGAGGGGTCAACATTATTTTAATAATATGTGAACTTCGTTTCAAATGTTTCTGTGATGCAATTGTCTTGTAACTTAAATCTTCAATACATATTATAATTTTTCTTTTTGCAAAAACGCCAGGATATATCACTTAGAATAGAAGCCATTGCTTTTTACTGAACGACTCATTTATACCAAGCACTAATTTGTTTTATAATAAAGCTGTAGGTCAAATATGTATTGCATTGAAAAAAAAAGTTTTCAGGGTTCGAATTCATACACGAGAATGTGTAAAAAGTTATAAAATCCACTAAGTTTTTGACAAAAACTGTTTGTTTTGTAACATTGTTAACATTACATAATTAGTAAAATAATATTATGTTTTTCATTCTGGGAGAGGAAAAGAAATTTTACTTTCGTCAACATCGGTTTTAAAACAGTAATGAGCTTACAAGATTGTGAGAGGTTCAACACTTTCAAAACTCTGTTTTAAGTGCATTGGAGTCCATTTAGTCAAAAATAAATAAAGACATAGGTATATACAAGTAGTAAATCCAAAAGGTCTATAAAAAGAACAATCCTTGACACGAATAGCTTGGGTCGTGCCCTTTAGAGAGCGCAGCCGGAACACCCAAGGTTCATACTATGAAAATATTCACTGAACGGACTGAACAATTTGTTTCCAATTATTTACAATTCGAAAATAAACGTTATCGATTCATTTGTTTCGTGTATAGGTTTTGAGGGTCGAT
Organism: Athetis lepigone; assembly: GCA_033675125.1. NCBI lineage: Eukaryota > Metazoa > Arthropoda > Insecta > Lepidoptera > Noctuidae > Athetis > Athetis lepigone. The sequence goes on from CM066215.1 coordinate 9,324,536, forward strand.
TTCAATTGTTTTTTTTTGAAATTATTATTGTTATTTATTTATAATAACAAAAATGCGCGAAAATTGTTTATTTCAACCCCTTATTCCAGCAGTAGTAAATGGATTTCGATGACAAATTTATGTTGATTTCTAATGTAATAAATAAAATAAAAATTTCAACAAAAAGTACAGTTATCATAAAATATAATAAAAAAATATTCGGGGAAATGTCCTAAGAATGACATTTTAGTAAGTATTAAAAACGAAATCAGGTTTTTGGTATAAAACAATTGCACGGCCAGGGCTAAAATTATTCCCAACAGTTAGACCACACATACCTTAAACTACTATAACTACTTAAACTCCAAAACTGCCTTACCTTAATGGTGACTAAATTTCGCAAGCTTTTTTGGACCAACTGTGTATGAAAATTGCCTGGTGCCCTTTAAAAATATATTGAAATATAAAGAAATTGCACTGGACTATTGTAGTAGAAGACAAATAAAGATAATGGATCTTTAACAGCATATATTATGACTATGAACAATTTAAGTATGCAGGTAGCAGTTGTGTGCATCTGAATTATAGTTGCAAAACTTCTGAAAAATTCGAAATAATTCCGGAATACTTCTGGGAAAGTTTCTTTAAATCAGAATTATTCAAAATGAATTTAAATTTAGATTTGTATTTTTTTGAAAAATATTTTTATATTTTTTGAATATCGAATGGAATTTTGCATCGACCGTCGATTGCCGCCGCCCGACTGTGTGCACGAAGGCGATGGCGGTGCGGGGTGCGGTAAGAGGGGAGATGCTCCCCCCCCGAAGAAGTTTTCAGAAAGATTCATACCCCGCAATCGAATGTTTCCGCGGAATATTTCGCCCGAATTATTCAATAAGAATAAACGTGTTTATTTTTTGTGTGGTGGGTGAATTAATTATTTTTCAGTGGCACATAAGTTAGTAAAATATAAATGTTTATTTTATTATAAATCTGATCGATTAAGTATATTTGTTAATATTTTTATAAAAAAATAAAAATCCCTTTAATCGCGGGATAACATATATCTACATAAATGTTATCCTGCGATTAACAGGATTTTTATTTTTGTGTTTTTATGTAGGTTATATCGAAGTCGAATGCTATTTTTCAAAATGATAGTTGTGGAATAAAAAACTAGGCCGAGCATATTTGATTTGTTTTTTGAAAAAGGGTTACCTATGTTTTTGGTTAGTTTGTATATAGCTCTGCTGTTCGCATCGCTAAGTATTCGCGAGTCACATAGATAGGTATTACTAAATAAAGGATAACCTAATAAATAAACTCAAAAACTATTGTGTCGCTTTCAAAAATTCTTTCACTATTGGAAAGCTACTACTAATATTATAATGCGGAGGAGTTTGTTTGTTTGTTTAAACGCGCTAATCTCAGGAACTACTGATCCGATTAGAGAAATTCTTTGTTTTTTAAAGTCCATTTATAGAGGAAGGTATTAGGCTATATAACATTACGCTGCGACCAATAGGAGCGAAGCGTCAGTGAGAAATGTTGCAAAAACGGGGAAAATTATTCACATTTGAGGACTTTTGTTGCGTGCGCTGCATAAACGGTTTACGGGGAGCTAAGAAGTAACCAAAGGAAATTAAACGCGGATAAAACCGCGGGGGACAGCTAGTAGGCTATATTCCCTATGAACCCATTAGAGGTAACTGCTGTACTCGATTGAGTACAGCATTATTCCGAAGTGTAAATGACAGATCTTGTAAATTATAGGTGATACACCTTATTATTTTACTTCATTACGCTGTACTCAATCGAGTACAGTGGCTTTTAATGGATTAATACAATTTCACCGGGTTTTTTTTTGGCAGTTGAAATATTCCCAAAGTTTCAGAATATTTCGGAATACTTCCGAAGTATTCGACGGGAATGATTCGGAATTTTTCCCGCCAGCATCTATAATCTGAATCCGGTTGAAAACCCTTGGAACATTGTAATACACTTTCGCCAACTCTTTTGTAAAACACTGGTGAATTGTTATGTTGTTGGAAATTATAGGTAAATTGGTTTTGGCTATTAACCTGTAATTTCCACAGACTGTATTTCAGTAGTGACAGAAATACACGGCTGCATAATAGGTGAAACTCGAATCCGATCTAAGAATACCGGAGCTTGCGTGGGTGACTGAACTTCGGAAGCACGTCTGCTGGTCAGGTGGGATTACCATTTAGGGTCGTAGACCTAACATCTAAAGTATCATTAGGGATCCACTTATTAATAAATAAGCATGTGGATGTTTGTTAACCAATTCTTAGGGTGTGTTCTTGGCTGCTTTCAGTGGTTCATTTCATGTCCATTCCATGTTCATTACATAGCACAATATAGTAATTGAACAGGTATTATTTTACCAGACTATCACTGCATCACCATTTTATTAGACCATCATTGATATCTCAAAAACCAAAATTTGTATTTTAGTTCTTGCGGATCACTGGAAGTCCGAGGTTCACAGGTTGAAAACTCTTGCTACGTAGCATATATCGGGGCATTGTACGCTCTTAGGGATCATGTAAAGGTGTTTACGTTTAGTAAAATCAAGAACTCCATTGTATGAAACTTAGTTCTTAGGCGATAAGCATAAGGATTATGTCCACAAAACGTATAAAAATGTCTTAGCTCCTATAAAATTATAGAGCATATTTTAGATAAATTCAACCTATAGGCAGATCAGATATTTTAATGAAAAATAAAAATAGAACTGCTTTTGAAGTTCAATCTATTTAAAGAACGTTATTATAGGGTAACAAAATTATAAGACGATTTTATCCAAGTATCTAAAAATATAGCCTTCATTTACCTCTCGTGATGTGTAGGAGTGTTGTAAGTATACTTAGTAGAGTGAACCTAAAAACATGATTTCCAAGTTTACAGAACGCTTATGAAAGTGAAATTTTTCCACTTTATCCCAAATAGCGAAAAGAACAAGACAAATAGTGCCTTAGTTGAGTAATCCACCCTCTTCCAACATCGTATCTGGGTCATGTGCTGTTCCAACAACTGTGAACATAAAATTTTTCCCATCTAAGATTACGACATGACCTAGCTCCATATACTCGGCCACGTCATATTTATCGTTCATATTATTATGTCATCTATATGTCTGTAGGTACTAATATCATAAAGACATCGCTTGTTTTTTTTGTTTATCTGAGGCAATCGCTGGAAGAACATAACTGACAATAAAAATCATTTCACTGGTTAAACGCTGAACTACTCCCAAATATTTCGTGGTCTGTTTAAATTTCACGCAGACGAAGTCGCAGGCAGAAGCCAGTATCGTATAACGTTTATGGGTTGTTTTGATGTGACTTTCATAACAAAAACGGTAAAAGATTAAGGAGCTAGTAGCGTTACCTTCGCGCTAAAGGCCGTCGGTGGAGGTTAGCGTCAATGTTTATTTATGTTTTGAGTGACGGTTGTTATGGTATAACATACTATTTTTGCCCCACTGCGGGGATAAGCCTCTTCTTATACAATGTAGGGACAGTGATTGATGACCACACTCGCTTCCAGCAGATTGGTGAGACTTGATATTTTACTGTAAGGCTAAACAGACATCCATAATACGGCTGAAATAGGACTCCACCAAAGAATGGCAATGTTACAGCATTAGATATCTTTGAAATCCTTTATTTGCAAAACCAGTAATTCCTAAACTTACTTAAACTAATATTTTATCATTAATTTGAAATGACTGCAAATAAAATATTCAATTAAATTTCTATACAGTTTTAATGGGCCCCGGAAGAAAATTATATTGATCGAGTTGGCAAGGAAGTGACGTCACAGGCTAACATTGCAATGTGTTTTTTTTTGCAAAAAAACTGATTGGTGGTGGAAAATATCTAAATAAGAAAATTGTACTCCAAGGGAAGCTTCAGAAAAAGCGGTTGTTCTAGAAAACTTTTAAATTCTGGGAAAAATGTTGTTTTCTTTAAATAAGGTTGAACACATAAAACAGCTTCGTTGCATTGAAAATTACTTTTTATTTATTTAATTATTTATTATTACTTACTGCCCCGACTTAGCTTTTGTGTCAGTGTACAAGAAAATTATAATACCTTAATAGGATAAAATGGCAGAAATGAGTGACAAAAAGGTGAGTGACATTTCACCTTTAATTCACATATTCACATAATATGTGAATGCGTAACAATTGAAATGTTATAATAGCGAAGTTCATTGTTACGCTTTTGACTATTATTGTAATTTTGTCATAGGTTAAAACACTAAGGTCTATGAACACTTGGAAATGTCGTTCACGTTCAACAGTTCTTGTTCTATTGTATAACAGTTTTCACCTAACAGGTCAATGGAACAATTAATTAATGCAATAATAATAGAGGTTATAATCAAATATAATAGTCATACAGTATTGTGTAATTCAATGAACTATAGTAACATAATACATGTAACTATGGTTCATTGTATTATACAATATGTTAGTTCAATTGGAAGTTCAATACTCTTCGGTATTATTAATGTTATAATAGTAATACAGTAATAATGGAAGTGTTAAACGTTACAAACAGAGATTGAGGTAGTGGTATACTGACTAACAATGGTGAAATTGAATTTTAATTTAAAATTTCAATAAATTGGTTTTAAAATCACTATCATCAGCTGATAGACGTCCACTGCTGGACAAAGGCCTCTCCCAAACATTTCTACATGCATCGGTCCTGCGCGGGGTTATTGTAGATTCGTCACAAAGGAAATTCGTCACATTTTGTAAACTCCATACATTGAAAGTGTATTCGTCACATGCTTAAAAATATGTGTAAATTCGTCACAGTACCTATTTTTTGCAAAAAGTACAGGTAGAAAACAAAATGGTTGATTGAATGATCCTGCTATGATACACACATGCTATAACGCGCTCGCTCGCTCGAGGTCTGCTACATAAGTACATTTGCGCGCAAGACATTTCCGCGAAAGACCCTTGCGCGCGGCCGTTTTGCGCGAGTGGTCACATGCGCGCATGATATTTTGCGCGAGAAACGTTTGCGCCCAAACACTTCCGTGACAGGACACCTCCGCGAAGTTTTTTTTAGTTGTTTTTTTTATAAGTTTTTTTGTGATTATAAAAAGAAAGAAATAACGTTTTATTGTTTGATTTTTCTGTTGTCTGTAGGGAAAGAAACAATATGGCGGATTGTCTTTCATAAAAAATGAGTTGTGGTGAGTTTACACATACCTACTTATTTTCGTGACGAATTAACTTTGTGACGAATATACAATAACCCCTGCGCGACCCGCATCCAACGGGTCCATCCGGAAAATAAAAACAGCTGTTCAGTACATTAGGCAAACATAAATATACTGATGACAAAACGATGACCAAATCATCAATTATTTTATTTGAATAACAGATCACAGTTATTTGGTATGTATAAGTTAATTTTATCCTCCATCTAAATGGGATTCTCTAAGTTAGACCGTGTTTATTTTATTTTTCTTTTGTATGTATAAGACAAGTAGGATACACCGGAATGTCAGTGATTAAAAAAAATACTAATTAAACCTTCGAACACACGTGATTCCAGACACATTAGAAAGACAATAGCAACCCGACAGCCGGCTGTCGCTTGGTCGTAGAAAGGTTAAGGCACTTCTCCGATTAATAAATCCCAGAAACCATCAATATGTTTCCATCAGCGCCGGTCGCGATTTTATTGAAACTACTAAAGTAAGGGGCTTTCAACAACTTACCATAATAGCGGTTGTGTGCCTAGTCTCGCAGTTGGCCGTACATAGCTTCAAGGATGGCACGGCTAAATTGCTGTAGTTCGCGCTCAGTCAAACATTACAGCAACGTTACAGCTACATTGACGATTTTGTCGTTGTCATTACATGATGAAATAATTCTGAAATACCAATGGTTTTAATATGTGACATGATATGAGAATAAACTCTACTATTTTCGCATTACGTGATCATGAATTCCTTTCGTGGCGTTGCCTTCGGTAAGAACCAATTCAGTTTTACTTTTTTACCCTGAATCTTGCCAAGAAAGTTTATGAAGACCTCAGCTTTAGATTTCTAACAGTTTTGAGGTCGCATCGGTCGTGATATGTATTTTTATTAGGTCTTAGGTATAAAAGTAACACTATCTAAAGTAACTAAGTACTCACGTACGTACTTTTTGTCGAGCTCCACGAAAATGTTCACTCTTGTTCGAAACGAAACTGTTCAAACTTCATGTAACCCATGGTGATATAACTCGACCACAAAATGAAAGAAGGGAAAAAGGAAAAAAAAAATACAAGGTACAGAAAGCGAGCAATATTACCTTATTGTATTGTAAGGTTTGAAACGGAGGAGCATGGTGTAACACCAGTTAGCGGTCACGTTTTCAGGCACGCCGTCCCGCCCGCCGACTTGCTGCCTTTGAAACGAAAATAACTCTGCCGCCGCCGTTCGGCTAGTTGTGGTTGGCAGATTGTGAAATAATGTCATTCACATTTAAATGTTTTGTTTTTATTCCCCGTATTTTATCAATTTAAAAAAGTAGAGGGCTATTTGGTTAATGTTTTTACGATTTTCTTTGATATTTTTCAATTAGCGTGGGATTTTGTCGGAAATCTCCATCGTCCGTGACTATATAGTTATAATTATAATATAGTTGAAAAAGCTAGGTTAAAAGCTAGCCCTACGGCTACAACAGGAATTTAATTATAAAGGTTATTTTTTAACATCATCGGTGTAGGAAACTATATTTAAGCACTTTTTAGGGTTCCGTACCTCGAAAGGTAAAAACGAAATCAAGCTGAAGTTAATATCTCTCCCTACTATCTCTCAAAACAGTGAAAAAAACAAATTTCTAAATCAACGCAATAAAAAGATACGGCAGTTCATATTGCATATTTCAAGGGAATCAAAACCTATAGGGTACTTTCCATTGACCTACAATCATGTTTGACAAGGAGCAATGTCATGTAGCACAAGTAAAGGAAAAAGTCCGTAAACCGTAAATTTGTAACTATTTTGCAAAAAAAAAAAAACAATTTACGGAATTTTCGTTGCGCGAGTCCGACTTGATCGGTTTTTTATTATACTCTGAAAATATTCAAAACGATTTAAAAAAAATATTAAAGCGTTTAACAGTTTTTTGGAACTATAGATGAACGCACCTTGAAATTCCTTAACTGATACGTACGAAATAAATATTGTTCATGGAAATCTCCATCGTCCGTGACTATATAGTTATAATTATAATATAGTTGAAAAAGCTAGGTTAAAAGCTAGCCCTACGGCTACAACAGGAATTTAATTATAAAGGTTATTTTTTAACATCATCGGTGTAGGAAACTATATTTAAGCACTTTTTAGGGTTCCGTACCTCGAAAGGTAAAAACGAAATCAAGCTGAAGTTAATATCTCTCCCTACTATCTCTCAAAACAGTGAAAAAAACAAATTTCTAAATCAACGCAATAAAAAGATACGGCAGTTCATATTGCATATTTCAAGGGAATCAAAACCTATAGGGTACTTTCCATTGACCTACAATCATGTTTTTCAAGGAGCAATGTCATGTAGCACAAGTAAAGGAAAAAGTCCGTAAACCGTAAATTTGTAACTATTTTGCAAAAAAAAAAAACAATTTACGGAATTCTCGTTGCGCGAGTCCGACTTGATCGGTTTTTTTATTATACTCTGAAAATATTCAAAACGATTTAAAAAAAAAAAAAGCGTTTAACAGTTTTTTTGGAACTATAGATGAACGCACCTTGAAATTCCTTAACTGATACGTACGAAATAAATATTGTTCATTTCCTGGTTCATAATTAACAAATTCAGCTTTGTGGAAGCTTTCCTTTGTCGAGGTAAACAGTGGTCAGTATACCCTCTATGAATGATAATTTTGAATTTAACTTCCACGAACGTAATTGAAATTTTACGTGAAGTAAAGGATACAAAGGCAGGGGTTGCGGAATGTGTATAATAGTTACCGTGACCCTGGAACATAAAAGGCAGTCGAAGGAGCACGAGTGGGTTTTAGTCAGTAAGAGTCTGACACGCCCTCCCGCCGCACCCAGGACGGGAGCAGTCATTGGATGATTTCCCACTTACCAAAAAAAAAAAAAAGGATACAAAGGCACACTTTGCGAATACAGTCAGTCACAACAAACGTTTTTCGTAGAAAAGTTGTTCTTATGGAAAATCCGCATTCTGGTAGCTTAAAGCAGCTTTAGCATAAATGTTAAAGTTAACCAATGAGTGGTCATCGAATGCAATGCAACTCATAAAATATTTTGTCATAGTTGACTAGGTTATAATCTCGAACTGAACTATTCATAGACAGAGAGATAAAACCAGGTTTAAATTACCTTTGTTGGTAACTTGCAGCAGAAATACACACATCAAAAGTGTCTAGGGATATTTTAATTAAACCTAAATTACTAAAATTCTATTAACTTTTTGTTAAGACACCTACACTTTAAAATAAACCTTGTTTAATTGCCTATCTAATCTGATAATAAACTTTTAGATAAAGTTAAATTAAAAAAAAAACTTAGAAGAAGAGGAAAAACTCAACAAAACTTCAATTTAACTTTATTTTTGAAATTTCAAAACCTAAACAACAAAACAATTATTTTTTTATAAAAATTGTTGAAACCTTAAAATTAATAATTCGTGGATCCACCTAAGACTCTCCTGACATATCTGGAGCGGTTCTGCATACTCAAAAAAGGGTGTCAATATCCTGTTGTGGAGTACTGTCCCAAATCCTGCTAAGATGCAAGAAAAGCTGGTTTTGATGCACAATATCAACAGGGAAATTCCTACGAGCTCTTCTCTGAAGCATATTCCAGGCATGCTCAATAGGATTTAAGTCAGGGGATTGTGCAGGCCGGTCTAAAGCTTGGATAACATGCTGTTGTAACCAACTTGTAACGATACGCGCCGTATGTGGACGGGCATTGTCGTGCATTAGCTGGAAATTTTGTCCCATTTGCTGTTTGTGGGGCAAGATTACAGGCTTTAGCACCTCATCTCGGTATTTTCGAGCAGTCATATTGCCTTGTATCCAAACGAGGTCCGTTCTACCGCCGAGACGAATTCCTGCCCAAACCATAATCGTGCCACCTTAATATGCATGAACTTGTTGTGGGTGCTGCAGTCGATTCCAACGTCCAGGTTTTCTCCAAACGCGTACTCTTCGCGAATCAGGATGAAATCCGAACCTAGATTCATCAGTGAAAAGCACAAGTGACCATTGAGAATGGTTCCAGTTTTCGTGTGCAATAGCCCATTGTAATCTTCTTCCTCGATTACCTCTCCTTAGTGCTGATACCCAAAATGGCCTACGAGCACGTAGATTGACTTCATGCAGTCGCCTTCTCAAAGTTTGACCGCTTACCAGCAAACCATACTCTCTCTGTAGCCTTTGAACCAAGTGCAGCATTTACTATGAATCGGTCCTGTACATGTGTTGTAATGCGTTGAGGTCCTCGGTGCCGTTCCACCACTTCCTCCGTGACACGATAACATGACCAAAGCCTGGATATAACGCTCTGACCGGTCTTCATGGCTTCAGAAACGGCAATTATGGGACAGTATTCCACAACAGGATATTGACACCCTTGTTTTGAGTATGCAGAACCGCTGCAGATGTGTCAGGAGAGTCTTAGGTGGATCCACGGAATATTAATTTTAAGTTTTCAAGAATTTTTATAAAAAAAGTTGTTGTTTTGTTTAAGTTTTGATGTTTCAAAAATAAAGTTAAGATTGAAATTTTGTATGAGTTTTTCCTCTTCTTCTAAGATTTTTTTAAATTTAACTTTATCTAAATGTTTATTATCAGATTAAATAGTCTATTAAACAAGGTTTATTTTAATGTGTACATGTTTTAACAAAAAGTTAATAGAATTTTAGTAATTTAGGTTTAATTGAAATATCCCTAGACACTTTTGATGTGTGTATTATTCTTAAGATTTGGTCTTCTTCAATTAATAAGCTCTTCAAACTGAGGAAAAACTTACATTGAACTTTGGTATTTTATTTTTTACTCGTTTTTGTCCTGCACGGGAGTAATAGGTATAGTTTTTTTAGTGAAAACGATTTTTGATGTGAAACATCTATAGCCGCACGTAAAACAAATTTCTGGCGTGGCGACGCATGCCGTGGCGACGCGTCGCCACGCTATATGATGGTATATATACAGTCTTGTGTACTGTGTGGCGATGATGTAATGTCGATGTTCCACATCTGTTAGGCGTCCCGTGACGGCTCACTTTTTTTTTATTTGGATCTTTAGTTTAGTTAAAAACGAAGTTTAAAAAACCTAACTTTACCTCTTTATTTTTAGAATTTTAATTTTAATTTTAGTAATAGATAATTCAAAAGTTAAGATAAAATTATACCTAAATTTGTATTGCCATTGTACTGTATGTAATGTTTTAGGGCCAGAGGACATCACTGGTTTTTGAACACGGTTTATTGCTGGCTGACGACGCTCACTTATTATTGTTCAGCTAGCTACTATGATAGATGTCACTTATGACAGCTTATTAAAAATCTTCGTCGTCTTCCTTGACTCTTCCCAACTTTGTTAGGCTTACTTTAACCGGGTTCCGCTATCAGTGTTTTACGTGGTGCGTCTGCCTGTCAGACCTCCATAACCCAATCTATTAATATGTAATATTAGTAAGTATTAAGTATTAACCAGTTGCGGAGAGTTATGTTTATAACAGTTACCGTGACCCTGGAACATAAAAGGCAATCGAAGGAACATGAGTGGGTTTTAGTCAGTAAGAGTCTGACACACCCTCCCGCCGCACCCAGGACGGGAGCAGTCATTGGATGATTTCCCATTCACCAAAAAAAAGTATTAACCACATTTGTATTAACACCACAATACAATCTATGTTAAATACGTCATAGTAGACACCTTAGTGTATCAAATCCTTTAAGGTCTCCTAAGAAACGACTGTTGGACAAAACTGAAGAAATGTGACACTACACGTGAGTAGTGTCGCTGGGTATTCTTTCACACAAAACGTGGCGAGACACGCAGTGACGATCAAACTTTTTCCAATTGTTTTTTTAATATTATATTATTGTAAACCTACCAAATCCTGTATTTTACTATAGATTCTTCAATTTTGATATAAGTAGTAGTAATATTTTTACTACAAGTCTACTTGTTTTCGGCCTGTAAACTTAAAAAAAATACTCGAAATTAAACATTATATACTTCCAATTTTCCAATTTCTCGGACTAAGTGCGGAAACCAACCTTTCAGGCGTTGTCCTAATTGGGAGCGATCGGCACTGGGATTACGTATCTTGCAATAGCCGAGCGATCGCGATAATTTAGCAAAATTTTGCTGCTCAAACGTCAATTCAAAATACGTCACGTCAAATAGCAAACTAGCGATAGTGCTGCCTCTGTGGAGCAATCAGTTAACTAAAATATGCATTTTTCGTTTGGTGGTTTCGTATTTAGTATGGTTTTTAAGAGCAAAGTTAAGTTTTTTTGTTAAAGGTGATATTTAATTAGTTCCAGCGATTGCTACTTTATCGTCATCGTAGCAATAAGTGCATTAGAACAATCAGCGAGCGATTAGCAATCGGTTCATACATAATACGATTTTTTTTGACGATCGCGCGGTGATCGCGCGATCACTGCGCAAATATTGCTCATTGCTGTTTCATAGGTAATAACCCCGCCGATCGCACGATGGCGCGGTGCGTTCTCGTCGTGCGATAGGTTCAAACATACAGATTTCATCAGAGTGTCCTATTTGAACCTCGCAAGCAACTCGCAAATAATCGTGCGAGCACATGAAATGCTTAATAACGATCGTACGCTGCGTTTGGTCGTCGTCGTGAGATGAAAAACGCATCGCGCCATCGTACGAACGATCCCAATTAGGACGACGCCTCAGAGAGAGGTTCATAAAGAAATTGAGAATAAAAAATTAATTATTTAGTATTTAAAGTTGATTACTATTTTTTGTTTGTGATGTAAATACATTGAATTGTTACTGCTTAAAAGTAGATAATTCAATAAATGTATTAAAACATTTTGACATCATTAATATAGTTATTGCAATTGTTGGTTAGTAAGTTTTGGCAGAATTTGGTTACAGGAATAGAAAATGAACCACCAATCAATTGTTTCTCAGTTGATCAGTTGAATCAGTAAAGATACAAGTTAATAATAAATAATAAGCCAAGTGTGTGTCAGGGCACGCATAGAATATGGTTCCATAGTGAACCATTTCGCATTGTGTCGATTTCAAGATTTGGCCTTATATTGTTTTTTAAGTTCTACACAACTCTTGAATTAATTAACAAAGTATTGAAGTCGTTATAGTATGGACTACTATTAGGATTAAAAAAAAAAACCAGTCGTTTTGTGTAAAAGTTGAATATCTCGCTAACGGCTATCTAAATAAAAAATACCTACCCTGAAACCCTACACTATGGAGCCGACGTGATGAAAGGTACCTTTACAAATATATATTTTTCATGATTTTATTAAAGCATTATATCGACAAGGTAAATACAAATATTTGTTTAAAATTTCACCTTTCTAGTACTAATCGTTTTGACGGTAAGCCGAGGACGGACGGACAGACGATCATAGCGGTTTCTTTTGTACCATCCTGATAAGTTAAAATTGCCTCTAATTCTTTAATATTGTAAATCTGATACTTTAACGAATAATAATAACCACTATTCACAACGCGAAGTATCCATACTAATATTATAAATGGGAAAGTGTGTCTGTCTGACTGTCTGTCTGTCTGTTTGTCTTTCTTTCACGGCAAAACGGAGCGATGGATTGACGTGATTTTTTAAGTGGAGATAGTTGAAGGGATGGAGAGTAACATAGGCTACTTTTTGTCTCTTTCTAACGCGAGCGAAGCCGCGGGCAGAAGCTAGTACTAAATAAAGTTTGACTACCGTAGTCTGTCACGGAGGGAATCCTTTATCGGACGGTAAGCCGCGTGCATGAAAACGAGGAACTATAAGAATTTCTGCTCGGACATGGAAAAAACCGCAAGACAGGAGCTTTTATGTAATCTTGGATTAGAATAGAACTGGCGTGGGAGTACCTACCGGGTTGAGAGTACAAAGCAAAGCTATCAATGCACGTAGGACCAACAAGATTTATATACATAAATACAAATAAGAGATAGAGAGACAAGTACAGTCGAAACAGTTTCATTTAAAATCTAGACTGTCAATGTATTTTCTATTTTGTTTTTTCTGTTTAAAATAAGATGAGACATTTTTTCTTTTTTGGAGTTCCGTAACAAAGTGGTACAAAAGAAACCCTTATAGTTTCGTCATGTCCGTTCGTCCGTCCGTCCTTGGCTTACCGTTCAAACGGCAAGTGTTAAAATAAAGTGCTAAAATGATCAATGAAGGTCGTCCAAAAGTAACGAATTAATGAGTAAACCTAAATATTATGCGTGGTCAGGACACGCATTTGGCCTGTTTTTTATATCTGTCTATTCAATTGATTTTCACTTCTATTGCGTTGGTGGTATGCCAAACCTAGTTAACATAAACTGTATGTAATAGAAGTCAAAGATGGATATATTGACCGTAGAAAGAGGTTTAAATATTTAATCTAATTTCACAATGAATATTGGCCAAATATGACAAAAAGTTTGTGTGGAGGGGCAAAGAGTGTGTCGAGAATCGAATCAATAACAGCATCTTGTATCCAAAGCTTGATTGAAATTCTAGCGGAATTAAATTAATTTTATTTGCATATGGCCAAAAACCTTTACTATTGCGTAAAAATATTACTTATTGCATTTTGGTAAAGGAATATGTTTTTAGTAAGCATCACATCCGGGCATTACGTAGTAACTATTAAGTAATCTGTGATCCGGGTCTGATTGTTTGTATATGGAAGATATGTTTGTAAACAGACAAATAATGCAAAAGGAATTACGAAGGTCATTGTTTTTAAAGGAAACGGACAATATACAATAACATACGATTTGTTTACTTCATTATTCAACAGCTGTTGTTACACAAAATAATATACGATTTATTTATTTGCTGAAAGATCAGTGCGATGCTCAATGGTCTTTCTCGGAATACGTTGTATTCCGCCACATTGTATTAGAGACTTTTAAGACTATAGATATCTCAAGGCAGTTTATCACGACAAACAATAATTTAATTGTTTCACTTACTCCTACTACAATTAGGCAATAGCAATACAATACATATCTAATAGTTATGTCGCTGTAGTCATTGTACACGATCAGACAATACCGTGTAATTAACAAATATAATATTGTGAGGCGAAATCTCACGATTTTCTCAAAGTATATCAGATGAAGATTCTAGAAGTGATGTCGTTTCTATTCAATCGCTAGACTAAATACATACATTATGCATCTGACAGTCATTTGTTCGGTAAGGATTATATTATCTTGTAACACACTATTATATTTTACTGTTTTACGGGATTTAACGCGCACGTACCTTTTTTATTTGTTTTTCGCTTGACGTTTCGGCAGAGTTACACCTGCCATGGTCACAAGCAGACTACACACTTTATGACTGACGCTATTATGACACTATTATGTCTGAGATGCCTAGGTAAGCTTAATCGAATTATCTTTCTCTTGTGAATTTGAACAGTACCTAGTTGTTTTATATTCAGTGTTGGGTTAAAATGATGGATGACTTTTTTCACGTTAGACGATTGGCCAATGTGTGTGTAATCTACGGATCCAAGTTTAGTTGTTTGTGTACTTAGTTTGAACTTATAATTTATAATCTAGTGTGGCGCAACCCATTTTTTTCTTATATACACTAAAAACAGTGAACTTTTAGTTTTTCAAAACGTATAACTTTCGTGTTTTTTTTAAATCAATAAACGGATTGTATAGTTACATTTCTTTCTCAAACTTGAGAAATAGAATTCTGGCACTTCAATAATTATGTCGTTAAGAACAATTTAATCTTTTTGTAATCAAGCAAACGTCGTGATTTCAGCCATATAGATAAATCAAAAATGTGGTGTAACATTTCGACCGCAGTTCTCACATAATTTTAACAATTGCGTATTTTTGTAAACTAAAACTTTCCTTGTTTTTACTTAATATTGACCTGACGTCAGCGGATTTCGGAGGCGCAGTAGATTACGATGTTATTGCGCCCACTTATGTTATCTCCGTTGTTTGGCCCACTTCACCACGAGTTACGAAAGGGGAGCAACAGCTGTTACATCCACTTTTTATGTATGAAGGATTTTTTTAAGAGGGCAGTGATATTGATAGATAAGATAAGTTCCCTGTAAGTTTAAGGGTCATCGTGTTACAAATCCGACCTCATTTTTTAACATATTTTGAGCGGTAAAAATGATGCTTTAACTTTTTCAGTTTACAAAATACGTGTCGATTTATTTTGCTGCACTTTCTGTACGTGCATATTTCAGCGGGGGCAGTGAGGTGCAGCATTTTGCATCCAAGGCTTAATTGAGATTCTGGTGAAGGTAACTAACAATTGATTGTCATGGACTTCTAAAAAAATCCTCTGATTCTATAACTAAACATGTACAAAATTTTATGAGACATGATGAGAGCGTCCAAAAGAAAGTAAGTTACCCCTTTTGAACAAATGCTCACAAGATGTCTAATCTAATCTTTGTTATATGAATTATTTCTTATACTTTGTAACCTTCTGAAAATCTCTCATTCAAGCATCTCATCTGTATCAAATCATGTTTAATACCCACGTTACAAAGGACTCATGTACTTGTTGTTTTCGTAGCTCGTAGAACGCCAACGCTTACTACGCCGTAGCACTTGCTACGAAAACACGTTTATCGTTTATTCATGATGGATAGGTTGGTGCGTAATAAAAAAGGAAGTAATAAAAGAAGTATTTAGATTCATCCCTGTTTTTGTTTTACTCGATATATTAATTATGTTCGTAAGCTCATGGTCATCAAATATATTAGTTTTACTTATAAGTTCTGTTTGGATCAACCTACTTTAACTTCGCCTTCGATGTTCGTAACTGCGAAGTAAGGACTCCATTCAGTATGATAATATTGAATGGAATCTATATCTATTTATGGAGCGAAGTGATCCAACGGAGAACTCAAGTAGTAGGCATAGACCACAGAATAAACAAACTAGAGTGGTAATAAACTAGATACTTCTGTCACAGAACCGGGAACTCAGACATCACTTTATATGATAATAATAAATAAATATCTTGGGATAGGTCTCACACGGTCATCTGATCCCAAGCTAAGCAGAGCTTGTGTTATGGTAACAAGACAACTGATATACTTCTTTAGACCTACTTATATACTTTATAAATACATACATATTATAGATAAATTACACCCAGACACAGAACAAACAATAATGCTCATCACACGAAGTTTGTCCTGGGTGGGAATCGAACTCACGACCTCCGGTTTAGCAATCAGGGAGACTTACCACTAAACCAACAGGCCTGTCAAAAATAATAAATCAATCAGCTATGTAAAAACATATTACTATAATATAATGTAAATAAAATGAGCGCTCACAGAAACAAGTCAAAACAACTTTTATCTTGCGATGTTTATGTTTGATTTCAAGTCACGCTTATCACCGTCGTGTTTTCGCAGCGTGCTATGAAAACATGATTAATGTTTTGCAATCTGAAACTTTAGTAAAAAGAGCGACTTTTTCTTACAGCCCCAAGATCCTCTGCGTTGCTGTGCTCTTTTCATGTATTCGTCATTGGTATGAGTCAATACTCCTTAAATGTGAAATCTAATTTTGTGTTTTCATGGGGTTTTGTGGAAGAAAGGATTCTCTTGCTTTTCTTTGACAGAGCTTTCAACGCAACAGTCAAATTGTATTAGTTAAAATTACAATTGAGATTTGGTGTCGTGATGGCTCAATGGTTAATTCGTTTAGAAGCCGGACATGTACAAATGTGACTTTTTCAATTTATATTTGTCCGTCTGTCTGCATGTCTGTCCGTCCTCGCTTAATCTTAGTGACAGTTAGCACTAGAAAGCTGAAATTTGGTACCAATATGTATATCAATCACGCGGACAAAGTAGTAAACAAAAATTGGAAAAAAAATATTATGTAAAGTGGGAAGTGTTTTTTTTTTTATTTCTACCCTAACTTGTGATATATTGTTGGATAGGCATATAAAAATGATTACGGGTTTACTAAAATCATTTTTTGATAATGTCAATAATTTTGGAAATAATCGCTACAAAAGTAAAAACAATGTGGCCCCTAACTTTTGAACCATAAGTTTAAAAAATAATGAAAAAAATCTCAAAAGTAGAACTTTATAAGGACTTTCTAGGAAAAATATTTTGAACTTGAGGGAAAGAACAGTTTTTGTTAAAAAAAAACTGCGTAACTACTTAGTATGTCAAGTAAGTAACAAAGAGCCTTTTTTTAAACTCATAAGTGGGAACACTTATTGTGACGGACGGGAAACTACCTTACACTGAGCGTGGCCCGACATGCTCTTGGCCGGTTTTTAATTTATCTAAGACGCCACTGATATTTACTTACTTTGACAACCGTTCCTTGCCGTCAGACGTCAAAAGATCTGTCAATCAGTCTAATCACAAAAAGAGGTCTGATAGGCATTCACTCCATGTAAAACACTCGTATTCAGCAGGGATTGAAGGATCGGCTCAATCCAAAGCATATATTTGATAAAATGCTAGATCTTTAAAGGTTATCTTAGAATTTAGTTGTTTTCAAGTCTTCAAGTCTCCGACAAATGTTTCTTAAGATTTATGAAATAAGTTACTGTAAAATGTACAGCTGAACATCGCAGATGTTAAAGAAAACGCAAAAACACTTGTTATTACACAAACAAAAAAATTGATGAAAGGGATCCATTGTACAGACATGATTCTAAAAGCTAACCATTATTCAACGTGAGGTGTAATTTTAGCACAATACCCCCATTATTTTCGTAAGAAATATCAAAACTGATTCTAGCCAATTTAAGCGGCTATTTTTGTGTGTAGTTACCTCTTTTGAGTGTTACGTTAAAGGTAATATTCAAAAAGAGGTTTTCCTTAACTTTTTAAATGCCACCTCAAAAATAACATGGTTACGTCGCGAAGTGCGTCATAGCGAAGCCTGATCTTTCAGGCTCACGGTTCGCCTTTTGTGCAATCTCGCTACGTGACTGAGCGATCACGAGTCACGTGTCGCGTGTTTCTCCACAGTGCCCGGGTTCTAATTGTTGAAATATAACACGGCGTTACTAAATCTTCGAAGGAGCTAAAGCTTGTACAGACGCATGTACTAGTATAAGTCGATCATATAATTCATTCCTTTAAGCAGTCAAGTGTGGCGTCAACCGTTGCACTAAAATGATTGGAAATGCAAACTATTTGATGTCTTTTTAGGATTTTTAGGGTTCCGTAGTTAACTAGGAACCCTTATAGTTTCGCCATGTCTGTCTGTCTGTCCGTCTGTCTGTCTGTCTGTCCGTCCTCGCTTAATCTCTTTGAACGTTAGCACTAGAAAGCTGAAATTTGGTACCAATATATATATCAATCACGCCGACAAAGTGCTAAAATAAAAATTGAAAAAAAAAAATTAGGGTAGCCCCCCTATATGTAAAGAGGAGAAGTATTTTTTTTAATTTCAACCCTAACGTGTGATATATTGTTTGATAGGTATTTAGAAATGAATAGGGGTTTACTGAAATCATTTTTTGATAATATCAATAATTTCGGAAATAATCGCTCCAAAAGTAAAAAACAATGTGTTCCTCTAACTTTTGAACCATAAGTTTAAAAAATATGAAAAAAAACTGAAAAGTAGAGCTTCATAAGGGCTTTCTAGAAAAATTATTTTAAACTTGATGGACAGAACAGTTTTTGTACAAAAAAGACATAAAGGTTGTACAAAATAATTTCTGCGTACTTAGCATGTCACCGTAACAAATAGCCTTTTTTTAAACTCATAAGTGGAAACACTTATTGTAACGGATGGGAAACTACACTGAGCGTGGCCCGACACGCTCTTGGCCGGTTTTTATGTTATCTACATAAAATAAAAATAAACTTTAAATTAATTCATTCCATTATGTCCCAACTTAACATGCTTAAAATAAATTATGTCCGAATCCGTCTTGAGTAAGTGTCTGATGCTCGTGCCAATGTGAAAAGGCCTGTGTCCTGTAGTGGTCCAAAAATTGCCTGGTATTACTAGCCATATAAATTACATCCAAGTCATAAAAAAAAATTAAGAGTATTTATATGTTATCGTATATTTTATGCTTTTCGAAATGTGTATTAAAATAGAGGCAGGTTATATTGAATTGAATTTGAGTATCAAAAATATATATTTTTTATATATTTTAGGACAGGAACTTAGGATATTTAGGAAAAAATGTCCATTGATCTTCTTTATTTCAGGCATTGATCACCCATATAAAAAACATTTCAAATTATATTACAATATAAATAGATTAGGTACATATTACAAAAAATATGTGTTGGTTAAAATGTTACTAGTAATCCATAAATAGTCAAAGAAAAGGCTATATTGTATAATAAGTAGCCATTGCACTAAAGCCTTACTTCAGGTTAGATGAGAAGGACAATATCAAGCCTTGAATAATGCGAGAGAAACCAGGTCATGGCAGGCGCTGAGATTTGCGCATTTTACTGACGCAATCCGCGATTCAATAGCCAATTGATTGAAAGTTTCAAATGCTTTTGAGATATTTAAGTCTAGACAGAGATTTGAATTTGGAGAAGCATTCGAGTTTACTTTACCTGCTCCTTTTCTGAGAAATTGTTACAAATCACAACAAAAACTCCTGCAGATACAGTACTGTGTTTATTTTTCTTTGGATTTTGTTTACAAAGATTTATTTTAAGCAAGTTTTGGGCAATATCTGCTGTTCTATAAATTTAATATAGGTAAAAACTCACAAAGGTAATTAATTTATGTTATCAATGGTTCTCAGTTATAAGGGCATCTGATTCGACCTGGACCTAGTATACCTGGTGAGTGTATGTTCCTACCAAAGCGAAGTTCCCTGGCCCAGCATATTAATTGTCAGGAATAAAATTATCAGGGATAGTAATGCAAGTATTCTATATGTAATTTTAATCTAAATGTGGTGTGACCTAGTTACCGTTACTTAGCACCAATCGACCTATTCATTCATCATTCACACGGGGTGGCACGGGAGGGGTCCAAGGCTCGCACGATGACGTCACAATGTTGGGTTTAAAAATTATACCCCCCCTCCGCTTCGCACAGCTGCAGTCCTTTTACGTGACCTAGTGACCCAAAATCCAGGGACCCAAGTGACGTAGGCAGTACAACCCCGGCAACGCGTTCCGCTCCTGAAACCCAAGAGTTGTATCGAATGGATGGCAAAACTTTTTGGATGGAGTAAGAACTGCGTTTTCAATGGAAGTTACGTTAACTGTATGTACTACAGGTGCATTGAATGTGTGTGCGTGAGGCTCGATTGGTGTGTGAGTAGAGCGGCCGTGGGTAAAACGTCCTCCATTCGTGGCAGCCTCGCCAGGCTTCACAATCTCACATACGGATGTTGCGCGGCTACCTATTGGAAGGCCGTTGTTTAAAGCTAAAATTAGACGTGTCACAATGTCAACCACCAGTGTATGCACGCCAGTATAACTAGGATGTTGTTCGTGATTAGGGAAACTTCATAAAAATTGTGTATTATAGGCAAAATTATGTACGGATACGAAAATTCAATTTAGTTGTTGTAATTTTATTGCAATTAATAATTCAGTATTCTTTTAAATACAATGTTTGCAGCCTTACTTTCTGGAAACTCGGTTTCAAATATTCTTAGAATACTAAAATATAAACCAAACTTATCAAGTTATTTGATTATGAAAGTCATTATTGACTTTTATTATTTTACGCAGCGTTAGTTGTTGTCTCTATAAAGCTAGATAACTTCGTGTTTAGAACAATGAAGACAGAGATAAGAACAATCTAGATTTTATATATAGTGATTCTGGAATGTTGCAGTGTTTTCTAATAAGTATTGGTGTATCATCACATATATTTCTTTTACATTTCAAGGTTTATTCGTAAGTTCCTTGAACACTAGATCTATAGACCTTTGCCGGCAATCGAAAGAAATGAAGACTAATAGTCTGTTGTAATCAAGTGTTGGACTTTCAATACTAAAGGACACTTTCTTCAGAATGTACCAAAATAAATGTTGATTTAGTAAAAGATTGCCGTAGTTTTATGGTTTTTATTAGTTATAGCGGCAGCTTTTGGCTTAAAGCCAAGTAAATGGTTGAGTGAATACAGTTTTGTTTCCAATAATGTGCTTACTTACTTGAATAGTTGAGAAGCAGCCAAAAATGATTTGGCTGGTTGGTAGGTTTCACGGGATGTCGGCAGCTGTTCTGCTGTAGCTGTCTTGTAATGTCTTGCTGCTTTATAGGGCTGTTTTTATATTTGCTAGGTTAGGTTTTTTCACAATTATGAATGGAATGGGTGAAAGGAATTACCTGAAAGGCAAAGTAAAAACAATAACGCTTAGGATAATTGTTTATTGATTTTGTAGTAACGTCCCCTACGTTACCTAAACGTTAGCTTTATTTTTAAGTCTATCTTCATATGCAAAAGAAGAAGATATCATAATGAGGTTTTTTATAAGAATGGTTTAGTTTTGATAGATAACCAGTGCAATACAAAATACAAATTTGTATTTATACGTTAAAACAATATTAGACTGTAGTTTTGGCTCACAAGGTATGTAGTAATAATGGATAGCCAATTAGACTATGTACATTTGAAATGATTGGAGCATAACTCTTATGTTCTAGTGCACTGAAAAAAATATTCGGTCCTATCACAAATTTTTGTTGATTTTACCAAACTTCTTAAGTTGGGGTTACCAAATTTGGTAGATTTCAACTATGTTTTGTAAATTTTTTAAAACAACTATTTTTTATATAAAATTTGTTGGAAACTTAAAATTAATAATCCGTGGATCCACCTAAGACTCTCCTGACACATCTGCAGCGGTTCTACAACTTCTTAAGTTGGCGTTGTACCAAATTTATTTGGTAGATACAAATAAATTTGGTAACGCCAACTTAAGAAGTTTGGTAAAATCAACAAAAATTCGTGATAGGACCGAACATTTTTTTCAGTGTGAAGTAAACAAAAATCTCTCAAGTTTCTTCCAGTCCCGATATTGTCGCCGACAGCGATTAAGAGAAACCTCTACTTTGTTTGG
Source organism: Athetis lepigone (assembly GCA_033675125.1). NCBI lineage: Eukaryota > Metazoa > Arthropoda > Insecta > Lepidoptera > Noctuidae > Athetis > Athetis lepigone. Next base: position 9,346,805 of record CM066215.1, read on the forward strand.
CGACTAATAGTACAGACTTGCGCATTTGACATGATATAATATGGCATGAGGAGGATGAGATTTAAATCGTAGAAAAAGAATCAACAGACTTATCATCCTTAGTACAGTCAGCAAAGTACGAGTATATAAGTATACAGGGCCGTCATATACAATTGAGGTTTTCTTGAAAACCAATGAATGTATTCAAATGAAATTTAACCTAATTGAAGAACTGGTCAGTTTCTACTATAGTTTAAATTTTTATCAGAAATTATTCATGGGTTTTTGAGAAATCTAAAACTGTATCTGACAGTCCTGTATACTTATATACTTTGCTGACTACCTACAATAAACGCGCTAAGTCATAAAACGGTTGGATGTCTTATTATCTATTTGATTGTGTTTGATAGCAAACGTGTGGCCAATTGGCCATCCAAACTATTTAACTGTCTGCCAATAGATACTACGAGTACGTGTTTTAAATCACCGTTCGTTATAATCACTCGTTCATTACAAATTAGCAATTTTTCTTAGTAAAAGTTTGCACTGCCATGAACTTACGGCGTGTGGCTATAATAATTACGTGTCGCGCTTGTGTCTGTTTACCGACGTGGCAGCCTGACATGCATACATTATGATAATTTATCACTCCAGCGTCAGCGGCGAGTTCCGCGTGCGATCAGAGTAGGCGAGGAGGGTGCTGCTCCGTTGTGCGTTTCCATTGTAAACTGGCTTTGTACTAACTGACTACCCATTTAAAGTGGAAATTTGTTTGTTCCCACCCTACGGCTGTTTTTTAGGGTTCCATACCCAAAGGGTAAAACGGGATCCTATTACTAAGCTTCCGCTGTCTGTCTGTTTGTGTCCAGGCTGTATCTCATAAACCGTGAAAGCTAGAAAGCTGAAATTTTCACAAATGATGTATTTCCGTTGCCGCTTCAACAACAAATACTAAAAATTAACAAAAATAAAATATTAAGGGGGGTCCCCAATGTCTCCATACAATAAACGTTTTCTTTTCGTATTTTTTTGAGATGATAGTACGAAACCCTTCGTGCGCGAGTCCGACTCGCACTTGGCCGGTTTTTTCTGAGGGTTTCGAGACAACTAAATCATTTTCTACAGGACCCGTCGGACCCTCGCTTTTCTGGTGGAATCAACTATTGATTCTGGCTTTCAGAAGTCGCTGTAGTTTGGAATAGTGTACGAGTAGGTCCCCCAAATAAATAGAAGTTTCTTGTTTTGACGTTCTAAAGTGCCTTTTTAATGGTCTACTAGAAATAAATAATTTCAGTTTGAGTTTACTTTTGTGAAAGGAACTACTATTCGTTAATAAATAGTAGTTACTATTGTGAATGTATCTACTATTCATTAGTAGTTACTTCTGTGAATGTAACTACTATTCATTAGTAGTTACTTCTGTGAATGTAACTACTACTCGTCTAACATCTAGTTCGTCAGGAGAAGTTCAGACACTACTTGCTGTCTACTACTATTTACTACTTTACGGCATATTTCTCCAACCAAGTTGCGTTGCCATGTTACAAGGGTAAGACATAGTATATATTTTTTACCATCATAGATTTCCAAAGACAGCGTTTACCAATAAGGTGGGCCGATGTCGCGTCGTCTGTAGGTTCGCGTAATACAATACTCCAACAGCTAGTCTGCCCTTTCTAAGTCCTTGGCTTGTTAAATTATGTTGTCAAGTTGTCTCATCCATACTAATATTATAAATGGGAAAGTGTGTCTGTCTGTCTGTCTGTCTGTATGTTTGTCTTTGTTTCACGGCAAAACGGAGTGACGAATTGACGTGATTTTTTAAGTGGAGATAGTTGAAGGGATGGAGAGTAACATAGGCTACTTTTTGTCTCTTTTTAACGCGAGCGAAGCCGCGGGCAAAAGCTAGTACGTTTATATAATATAAGGTAAACACAAGGTAGTAACATCAAGTTCCCATTTACTAGTACACAAAAAACAGAAAAATTCTAACACAGTTTTTAAGTCAGAAAAGGAAAGTTTCCAGTCAAAACAATGAGCGTTCACTGGAATTTTTCCCGTAACACAATGGGCCTAGTTACCGGGAGCCTTGATCGGCCGATGAACTTATCCAATAATCTCCTTATTTCCACATAAAGTAATTTACAGAGATGTCGACGTTAAGCACTTACGATATGATAACCCTTATGTAAAACAAACGCGACGATATTGCTGTGTAGTCATGTTTGCTCCGATATTTTGAGAACAATCTCCTTTTAATCTTTTATTGAACGTAACTTTAGCCGTTATAATAGGATATATGTTTGATAATTTTCATTCGTGTTATCAGATAAATGTCGTTGACCTGACTGTTTGCAATTTGTGTTTTTTTTTTCTTTGTCATCGGTATCGAGGAAAACAAACTGGACAGTAATTGAATTCTTAGTATCCGCTTAGTGCGGATGCAGGTTCGTAGTGTAACACATCACACTACGAACCTGCATCCGCGGTGTTGTGTTGGATTTACTGTAAATAGCTTTTGTCTACCTGCGTCTACCGTGTCTATTTGAATTCTATTAGGGTCGTTGAGTCTCACTAAAAATATCACCAATGACCTGGTGAACTAACTGAAAAATAATCGCCTGAAGACCCACTTTGAAGTCCAATATTCTATTCAAACAAAGATTCTAAAACGTACTTAATAACCCATCTATCAAACGCTGTCAGGGTGTTTAACTCAGCATTGTTTAAATTAATCCTCTAAGCAGTGGACCAAAGTCTACAACCCTTTAGTATTTTATAAAGTCTGACCGAAAGTTAAACATTCTGTAATAATCTAGAGTTTAAGTCGTTAAACTATTTCTACTAACACATAGCGAATTAATCACGGGTTATTGCATTTTGTGCTAATGACGGTCAGCTTAGACAGAGCACCAAAATCCTACATAAATTAATTCATAATGAATGAAAAATCTACTGAAATAGTGTTCAAAATCGCCTATTTTCCAGCAAGATAACAAATGCTCACTGGAATTATATCTCACAATACACACACTATTTTCAACTCTATACTTAATGGACTTTAATTCATTATTAAATATCAGTGTTCTGATGAGCCTTAGGTAACGTGAAGTACGTGCAGGGATGACGGAGGTTGCACGATCGATAGGTGCATCAGGTCGTTGACCTCGCTGTCCAGCTCAGCTTCATATAGACTTGTTTCGACTACCAGCCCACTGGCCTATAAATATGAAATGCCACTTTTGACTGCAATGCGGTTCTAGCTACCTTCGAAAGTGACCGCTATTTTGACATTTTCTCTCGTAACTAATGGAATTTTAATGATCTATCTACCAAGTTTAAAATAGTTACTAAATTTGATAGTTTGTTTAAGTTTATTAATCTATTTGTTTTTATATTGTTATCTTAAATTTTGCTACTACGTTCTCGACTGAATAATTCCTTCTACAAACTTAAATCTTTAAACTTTTGTATGGTTTCCGCAGAATTCCAGAATTCCTAGTTCTTAGTTTGGGGATCAAAATGCGCCTATGTAAAGGCACATTTTCATGTGGCTTTTTATCTGCGGTCTATATGACGATTATTTACTGTTATAAGTACTGGAAGGACGTCATCATTGAAAGCCTGAGTTCATGTAAGAAATTAATCTGTATTGTACGTTTTTCATGGTGTCAATAATTTAGGATACTTTTACTTCACTTAAAAATAAAATGAATAAAACTAACAAGGAAATATCAATAATTAGTTAGTCAAACAAGTGAAGTCAAATTAAAGTTACACAAAACAATTGATTTTTAAAACGTAAGCAACCCTGTGAGCTAACGTTTAAAAAAATTGCTTGTAAGAATGGTATATGTATGTATTTTGCTGTACGATTTCAACATTCCATAGTAAAGTATCATACAGTCACACTCCTGAGGAAGCCAAATTAATAACGCAACGTCACGTTTGCTGCAGTTACCAAGCGATTGACTGATGCATCGAGTCGCGTGACATACACGAAGCAAATATTTGTATGGCATCTAGTTTTTCGGGTTTGGATGGTGTTAAGTGAGTTTATATGTGTATTACACATTTAATACTAGAAGAAATTCTAAAATCGAAAATTGAAAAAAAAGTAAAATAAAAGAAAGTGTCTCTCTGTACCTAATCCAATCATAATAAACTATGAAACTTTTTGGTTGCAGTTTTGTTACCGCTCACGTGCCGAGTGGTGCGTAGGCGGCTGCGGTCGTGTGCGGCCGCGGCAGGTGATCGACATGCTAGGCGCAGAAATCTATGTTTTTCATATGTGTAGGCGAAAAGCATGGAATATTTCCTAGTTAATAAACGTGATTACGATTTTATAACGGTCTATTAGTTACACGTTTTCTAAACTTGAAATTGATATAGGTTTTTTAAATAAATTGGATTTTCATTCTCTCCTCAAATGTCAGACTCAACTGCATATGCTGTTAGGGTAGAATTTTTACTAACTACATTACTTATTTGGAAGTCTCTTTATCTCGTAGCAGTAAGGTAGTTTTTATTATTGATACAAACATTTTGACTGTCCTTTTAGCTGTTTAAGACGACTTTACGACTATGATGTGTATGCTAAAGTATCTGATGAAATGGTACTCGTACTGTGAGACAAAAAAAAGGCCATACAGACGAGATGTTAACTGCGTATTGATGGATATGTATGACATCAACCAATAAGATCTCTTCATTTTACCTGTGTGTCTTGTCTTAGCTGTTTAGGAAAGGTGTTGCGTAAGTTTTCCCAAACTCTTTGAAGTTAAGGATGCGAGATTAGAGAGATAAAATAGAATTATTTTATAATTTGGTTTAATATGATACTCTCTTGTCACCTCGCACAGACAAGACACAGAAGCGTTTTTGTTAGTAGATAAATACTGATTATCTGCACATGAAATTATAACATCGCTGTGTGACACGGATGTGTCGATATTAAAGCCCTTACTAATAATCACAGTGTAAAGTTATGCAATGAATAAAGCCTGTGTAACCATACATTTTTTGACGTATAAACCTGTCATAACTTTATGCAGCGATTATTAGTAAGGCGCTTAGTGTTTTGGGTTTATTGTTTTGTCAGGAAGAAATTAAAGTCTTAACTTTGTGTTTGTTAGATTTTGGTGTGTTTTCTAAGTAAAGAAGAAATCATGATGTTCTCATGTATGGTCAAAACATTCTTTGTGTGTAGGGTAAGAGGATTAAAAAGCAGGCATAATTTTTCATAGTTTTTATTTTAAATTCGAAAACTCATGTTAGTCGACAATAAAAATTACTTATATCTAATTGATTTAATATTTAAACTAACTACTTAGTATACGGTAATATCAACTGAGTATTTTACTGATCAAATAGTAGACAAATAGTATATCTATAATATATAGGTACAAATTCGAAACATTTTCAATTAGTGATGATTAAGTAAATTACTCTATAATGTGGTGTGTTATGCTGTAACATAAGTACTTGTATTTCACAGGACACACCATAAATTGATAGTAGTTCTTATAGTAATAGTATACCGTATATCTAGACCTACTTATTTTCCAAAGGTGGAAAGGCACTATGCTTGATTAACAAAAATCAAAAGTTTATACGTTACAACTAGGTATTAGACCACTGCAGTACAAACATTACTTACTGAGACTACATTCATATTTAAACGATGTCAAAACGCATGCAGTTATGTGGCGATTCAAACAAGTACATCATAATAAAATGTGATTCAATCGAATTTTAGTCTAACGTAATTTAGATTGGTGTTCTAAAGTGCATTAGGTACAGTATACAAATCATGATAATATCCAGTGAGTAGATATTAGAAAAGGTGTCTACTAGTAATGTTTCACAGACCGACAGCTAGTTGCAATTCAGTACACAGTCTTATGTATTGTCCCTTTAATAGAACTAAACGAGTCACAGCTCAACGTGCAGCGAGCGCTGCGGAGGCGCACAGCCGGGAGCAAGGCACCTCTCCCGCACTGCCCTCGCTTGGCCCTCTATGAAGACATCGTTACATCGGCTACTCGCCCAGGTTTCAGCAATTATCTACTGATATGATGAGAACTTGCCTCTCTAGCGTTTTTATTCTACTCGTAAATCTTAACCAGTCTTAATCTCCGCCCCGAGTCCGGCCCAATGTTCACTTCCTTTATCGGTTGAGGCCCATGGATTCACAGCACACAGTATGTCGCGGTACCCGCTGAGTCGGCAGACCAGAGAGGCCGCGGACGTAGGTGTAGGTTACAGGCGGCCGGAGGATCCTCTTCGGTTGTGTTTGTTTCTTGGGCGGGCGAGTGCGATCCGTTGGAGAGCAGGACTGTGAGCGGGATGAGAGGGTCAAACTTTGGAACACACGTCGAAGAGACACGGTAGAGCGGTGCCGGCGGTGGCGGTCGGAGCCGTCGCTTCCGGATTCGCTGACAGAGCACGAGGACCGGTCATCAGTACGTCCATTTTCACCCGAAACACTTTCGTTGCTACTCGAGCTGCCCATAGAGTCCGAGTCGGTAGCTCTTCGCGATAGGCGACTGCTGAGAGCTTTCAACAGCCTTCCGCCGCGGGGAGCAGAGATAGTTTCTGACATCTCTTCGATTGGTGGGCACACCACTATCTTCGGGGTGACAGACTCGCGGCGCGAGTTGTTCTTCGGCGTCCGCGGCTGTCCAGCTACGTTCACCGGCAGGTCGCCGACGAACTTCTCACTCGTCAAAAAGTTGATTCCCAGCTTGTTTTTCATAAGGCCGGCGTTATCACGTACTTATAGAAGGAAACACAGTAGTATTTTTCTCGTTTAGGTTGTTACAATGAATTGTAACAGTTGTTGTGATTGAAAACTTTTCCGTTTTCCGAGCCTGGTAGTAGAGTTAGGCGCGTAAGGTCGCTTCGTGAGGGTTAGTCGCGAACTGTTGGTGGGTGGGAGGCTGGCAAGGTTTATATGGAATTTGTCGCGCATGCGTAGCGCTAGGCCCAATTGTTCATGCACCGGTACACGTACATGCATGCTTACAGCTTGTCAGCATCACAATGTGTCGCTATGGATACCATGTAATTTGGCTAATGGGGTGAATTGTGCAACATACCGGCAAAAATATTTCCACCTTTTAATACTTACTGATGAAATGGTATCGTAAAATAGAAGCCGTGATTGCGTGCGTTATACCTCTAAGAGAGTATCATAGAAGTTCATATTAAATAATGTTATTGAAATTAGATCCTTACTTAAAATTTTTATAAAGGTTACCTACAAAAATGCACAATAGACATAATACTCATAAACTTAAAAACGCCTTGTGATTTCGTTGAAGCAATGAAAACGCGCGTTATTTGCAATCACAATACAATAGGCGTTTTATATATAAAAATTGACAACTAATGTAAACAATATTTGAACATAAGTGCAATGACCTATGTTACTTATGACTTTCATTGACATTCTGCTAATGAACTTATATTATAGTTCATTAATCATGTACTTAATGTACAGTTCAGTATTTATTTTGTCAACACGCACGCACCAGTAAATTCAACTGTACCTAATTTAAATAAAACTGATCTAGATACTATTCGAGTGTCTGCTATACTTCTTTTTTGACTGAATTGAAAAATAATTTAAGCGCTTAGCCCATTTATTGAGAGATAATAGATAATATAATATCACGCTAGGACCTATTAGAGCGAATCTGTAAACTAGAATGCGAATGGCACTTCGGGAAACTGCTAGTATCAAACATAACTCTAAATGATCTCACATTTAATAAATCTAAGACTACATAGCAGAACTAGTTAATGCTAGTGTTACACTGGGTAAATCGTAACATTTAATTATTATGAGTTTCCCAAAGAATTGGAGCATTTAAATATCTATTTTTGGATTGTCATTATATTTAGAAAAAGTCTACTTTGCAAACAGCTAAATAATTACTTGCCGACATCCGCATTTAATAATTAGCAACTTAATTCATTTCCTCGTAATTTGCTTGGGTAGAAACGTTACACGATTTGATTTTCGAGGAACCTGTCCTGAATATTCCTACGCATTCGTCTGATAAAGACACAACAAGTCTTGCTAATTAGTGGATTATTTTATTTAGGTGTATTTATAGCCGTGTTTATCCAGCCGAGATTACGCTACTTTGAACAATCATCTCGAAATAACTGACATGTCAGTATGAAATCTGATGAATGCTTGAATAAATCGCTTGACAAGGCCGTCCTAACTGTTAGTTTTTGAGATACTTCTGTACTATTAATAGGGTATTAAGGTTTCAAAATTGTAAATTTGATTCTGTATTAGAGTTAGTTTCAGCTTAAAAATCTGCGCAAGTTTAAAGCAGAGAGAGACGTTGCTCTGCACGTAGTTTAGCTTAAATATCCTCTACCCGCTACCATTGTTTAATAGTAGTGTGACCAGTCACGCTAACAGCAATAAGCTTAGCTTGAGCCTTAGGTTCAATTTTTAAACAGTGGAAAGTTAGACTATTGATTGAATAGTATCCGTGGGGTTTATTGCCGGTTCTCCTTAGTAGTACATATGTTTTGAAACAAAAAACTAACGCCTCCTTTCTGACTAACTAACAAAATTTCATTTCCATGCGAACAAAATCGCGACTACTAACGAAACCAAGATTCTGGGCTTCCACACATCTTTGACATATACCCAGCCAAGAAATCATGTGATGTATTAATTTTGTTAAGGTCACAAGTTATAACATAAATCCCGTGGTTCAAGGCACGTGGTTTTTATGAGAAGTTCTTAAATCACAGGTCGTTAGACGGCACGTGAGGTTCGGTCGCACGAGATCGATTTAATTAATTTCTAATTGAACTTATTTGTCTCGAATCGATTGCACGGTGAGTTACAAGCCTTGTGACGACATCAGGTGATTAGGCTGAGTATGGAATAGCGTTTCTCGCCGTTTGTATGCGAAAACGTGTCTCTGGAAAACTTCGACGCAATTAATTGTTCAAGCGCCAACGCTAGTAAGGAAAATGTTAAGTGTGTACCTTAGTAGGTCAAAACTTTTTGTAAAATATCAGCACAATACTTTGTGATTTGCACCCAATTAGTATCTATAGACTCATCCGTTGATTGAGTAATTAAGATGAAAATTAGGACTGATTGGAATGTGTGTATTAATGATTAACACCAGTGTTGACTACATTAGGAAAAGGAATATAGTTCCTATAAGCCTAATGGTTCACATATTTTTATAGCACGTCCTTTAACGTAGCTATTCTCCATTCCTACTGTGCATTTGTCCTTTCACAGGTATGCGACAAAGGCGTGAATGCTGAAACTGTAGCCGAAGCATACGTAGCGTTTGTTATTCTTGGCTCTAGTTTTGGCTTATCTAAGGCGCGACTAGTAAAACTTTACTAATTAAATGCTTTGCCTAATATACCGTCGCTGCCGCACTACTATCGAACTACAGACATAGCGAAGTGAAAGATCGATCGGTTCGATCTTAGCGTTGTTTACAGTTTGATAATACTATTAATATCCTTTTGTTATGGCTGTGTAAATGTAACCTGAGCATCAGTTGAATGGTAAGGTAAATGTCATCTTTTTTAGGGATAAATAGATTTTCTACTTTATCCTCGTTGTATCCGTTACCCTTTTATTGATGTGTCGGAAATCACATTTGGAGCTTTTTCGGTATTTCATGAGAGATTTAAGTATGTATATTGCGCAGTAAAATGATGTGAAATAATCGTAATAACACTACAGGGCAAAGACCTTTTCTCACATGGAGAAGATAAAATTAAAAAAAAAAAGCATTTAATGTAACAAAACGTGTTTCATTTCATATTTTTCACAATGAGTAGCTGACGGTGCTAATCGTGCGTAAAACGTTGTCAAGTAATAAAATGTTTCTCAAAAGGAAGTCTGAAGACTGCAGAGCACGTTTTGACTCCGGTGCGACGCGGCCCCGTGACGGCGACGACGACGTCACGGCTTACAGGTGCGTACATATTGGATTGCACAAAAAAGGATAGAATATCGTTAAAGTTGTTTACTATCCACTGTTCTTTACAGCCAATAATGTTGTTTTATGTTTTTTGCGCGAAAGGTACGGGTTACAAGTTTTTCAGATCAGTTTTATGAATTATGCAGTGCAGTAGGGTAGTTTAAGCTAATAAATATGCTACTAACAGGTGATAGCATTCTTCCTTGTCGATGTCAAAAACATACACACATTGTTGCAAAAATTGTTAATTAAAACAAACCTCTTCTTATGCAGAGAGGGCACGAGCTTAGATCATCACGCTTGTTCAAGACGGACTGACGTTTTAAGATGTCTGGTTTAAAATAAACTCTACAAAGTATGTACATATCAATTAAAAATATTTTCATAAATAATATAATGTCAACTAGCATTAAACAGATTGTCACTGCAGAGCAAAGGTTCATCATATATTCATGATAATAGGTCTACATTTTGTACACAGATATAATTAGAAATTACATAATGAATTGACAACAATACATCGGAACTTGTCCCTAATCAAACCCATATGGGAACCCAGCGCCATGACGTCATCAAAGGTCATTGTGACGAAATTTTACAACTGGAAGTCACTAACTAGCTTTTGCTTGCTAGCTTGCTTTTGTCGATTTTGTGAGTTTGAATGTCAAGCATGTTTTAATAGAAAATAATGGAATTTATAAAAAAAAAGATGTATAAAAATTTCATGTGCAGTGAGTAGTGACTTAGCAAAGAAAGCGGTATCAGGACACATGCAGTGTCCATTCGCGGAAATGTCTATGTTCGCAAACGTCCATTCGCGCATTTGTCCATTCGCCCAAACGGCCGCGCGCAAGTGTCTTTCGCGAAAATGTCTTTCGCGCAAGTGTACCAGATCCCAAGAAATTGTAACAGACGGATAGAGTTACTTTTGTATTTATAATATAAAATATAGATGAAAATAATTAGGACATTTAAATCGTACATATGTAAACACTTACAAGCGGACGGAAAGTTTTCCCTTTCGAAACACAATACAGGTAAGCTACATATATTGCGTATTACGCAACGATTGGAATGTTACATGTTCTAAATCAAACATGGATGTATTATACTGAAAATAAATGGTTAAAGAAAACAATGAATGACGTTTATTTTCGTAAATCAGTAGTCATAAATTATCGGGTTGAAAAAATTTTCAAAGTACCTATTACACGGAGTGTCAGACTTTACGCCGACGGCCACTACGCCGACAGACTGTACGCCGACAAGACTTTACTCCGACGGATTTTACGCCGACAGGACACTTCGCCGACGGGACTATACGCCGACAGGACTCTTTACCGACGGGACTCTTCCCCGACAGGACTCTTCACCGACAGGACGCTTTGCCGACAAGACTCATCGGCGACGCAGCTTATCTCCGATGTACAGATACTTCGTCTGGAAATCGTTTATGCTTTTCTTGTTATAATTCAATTCATAAATAAATAAAAAAAGATCTTTCAGAGAGTTTCAGTTTCACAACATTAACCAATGATATTATGATATTATAATTATTACTAGCTGGCCCGTGCCCACTTCGTTGGGCGCCAAACATTTTAACTTAAAACTCGAAAACATGCGCTTCCCCAGAGAGCTAGATCAATTTCTCGTTCCCGAAAACCCCCACATATCAAATTTCAGCGAAATCGTTAGCGTCAAGCCACACGGTGCGGTGCGGCTCCGGCGTGGCGCCTGAGCGGCGCCGCAACGGTTTCCTACCTATAAAATTGGATGGTATGCCACACGGTACGTCCGGCACCGCTCCGGCGCCGCACCGCAGGCTCACCGGACAACGGCGCGAGGCAGACGAGGCGGGGAGGGGTGCAAGCAGTGCGGTGCCGCAGCGGCGCCGCTCAGTTCATGGGGATGGCAGTACAGTACTTTGAGGTCAAAAAAAGAAAATGTATGGAAAGTAGTGCCGCAGCGGCGCTATAAGAACATTGCGGCGCCGCACTGCTCATGTGGCCGCCAGTGCGGGGCGGAGTAATGCGGTGCGGCGCGTTGCCGCACCGTGTGGCCTGGCACTTAGGGTCGTTTCCGAGATCACATGCTTTTTCAAGCAATTAGCGCCATCTGACAACTCCAACAACTCTGCCGGGCTGATTTGTGAATCTAAACCATCCAGAGCGCCACTCAAACGCATACAGAAAAAATCATTTAAATCGGTCAAGCAGTTTAGGAGGAGTTCAATCACATACACACGTACAGCAGAATTATCTATTTAAAGATTATTTTTTTGTTTATTATAGTAGTATTGTATGTAGTAGGTGTAAATGTCGTGATGGCCCAATGGTCAAGGCGCCCGCCTTTTATGTAAAAGGTTGTGGGTTCGATTCCGGGCAAGTGCCAATGCGACTTTTTTAATTTACATGTGTACTTTTTAAAGTTTGTCTTTGACATCACTGACATGCCGTGCCTAAGAAAGCACGTTGGTGCCTGTTATTTTAAAACTTGAACGTCGTCACGGGTAGCCAGAAGCCAGAACATCTCACAATCATTGTAACCAAGGGCTATCGTATCGCCCAGTAAGAGGGTCAGGAGATCTGACAGGCAGTCACTTCACGTGAAACACTGGTAAGTTAATGTTGTGAAACTGAAACCCTCTGAAAGATCTTTTTTTATTTATTTATGAATTGAATTATAACAAGAAAAGCATAAACGATTTCCAGACGAAGTATCTGTACATCGGAGATAAGCTGCGTCGCCGATGAGTCTTGTCGGCAAAGCGTCTTGTCGGTGAAGAGTCCTGTCGGGGAAGAGTCCCGTCGGTAAAGAGTCCTGTCGGCGTATAGTCCCGTCGGTGAAGTGTCCTGTCGGCGTAAAATCCGTCGGAGTAAAGTCTTGTCGGCGTAAAGTCCTGTCGGAGTAAAGTCTTGTCGGCGTACAGTCTGTCGGCGTAGTGGCCGTCGGCGTAAAGTCTGACACTCTATTACACGTAGGTATTCGTCAATCAATTCCAAAAGCTACCAATGACAAAAGAATAAAAGTTTACAATTGCACGGCAGTCACTCTGTTATTGAACAACCGACAGTCACTATATTAGATGCCAGCTTGGTAGTAACACTTGACGTACAATCATTATCATCATCATCATCAGCCTATAGACGTCCACTGCTGGACAAAGGCCTCCCCCAAAGATTTCCACATGTATCGGCCCTGCGCCACCCGCATCCAGCGGGACCCGCCGATCTTGATGAGATCATAGGTCGATCTTGCGGGAGGCCTGCCCACGCTGCGTTTGCCGGTACGCGGCCGCCACTCGAGAACCTTTCCGCCCCAACGGCCGTCAGTTCTACGAGCTATGTGCCCCGCCCACTGCCACTTAAGTTTGGCAATTCGACGAGCTTTATCGGTGCAATACAATGGGCAGCTAAAAAAGGGCCGTTTCGGCTCATTGTAACGTGAAGGCTCACCTCATACATGGTTTCAAACCAGTCAAGTACCAATACGACTTTTCAGTTCATGTACTTTCTAAGTTTATCTTGGACATTACAGACATCCTCTGCCTCGCATAGAGCGCTAAGCTCTTGGTTGATTGTCATTCGTATATCTTTGACTGCCGTTACGGGTGCCTCTTGTTTAATATTGGTCTACTTATGTGTTCGTAAGTAGACCAATATTCAGTCACCACTGTGATATTCGATAACTGGGTTGTGGAGCTCTGGTAGAAAGTAGTTCTTTGTAAAACACTAGTATTCAACTCTATCCGGTTCGTTGGGAAAACGCCAGAGAGTTGATAGTATAGGGATCGATTTGCACTGAAAAAATACTAAATGTTTTGAGTAATAAGTAATAATCATTTTGAAAATGATGACAATTGTTTAGTGAACCCTCATTACTAACCTATATTAGTGCCCTTATCTTGTTTACATAATATGAAAGTTACAAGAGGTTTTCAACGTTTTCTTTTGTTTTAATAAATACTTTTCATTTTGGGTTACATGTTAACCCATTGCAATGGCGTGACATACCTAGCCCAATAGTTCTTTTTACCATTTAGAAAAGTTCCAAAAATTTTCTGAGACATGAGATGTCTATTAACTTGTTAATATTTTTAATATTTTTCGTATTTGTTTATTGACTAGAAAAACTAACAGGTCTTATCTCTGAAAAAGATCTCTGTAGTGTTGTATCTCAATGGTTGGCACCGCAGAATCCTGGGACACAGTTATTCCGCAGAATGAAGCTATGGAAAGGGAGAGAGAGATCTCTTCTTGGGCATCGGAGGGCCCTCCTCCGATGTGTGTTGATGTACACTGTCCTCCTCAGGCTTTTCTAATTTGGTTCAGTGCCGGCGGATTTGCGGACGTCCGGCCCGAGGTATAGTGTTCCCGTGCGGGAGAGTCTAACCCCTCACTCCCTCCCTAAAGACCCAAGTAGGCCCGCAAAGGTGGGCCGGGGATTGACAGCTACTCACCATTTCATACACAGATGTATCCGTCATACATTGGACAATGCACAAAAGATATGACGTACCGACCAAGAATACTAAATTCAAAAACATTTCTATGTATACCCCTATTACGTCATATTGGGATATAATCCGGAGCTTTGTAAATGAGATTACTGTTCATTAAACAGCAACGTTTTCACGTAATACCTGAGTCCACCAAAACGTACATCGCTTATTGTTTGGGCTAATTAACTGTGCAATGTTGCATAATGGTGATAGTTATAGCTGGCTTACTTGCTCCGTCTATATAGCTAGGTATCTATTGGTCTATGAAGCTGATGCGACTGCATATTTTAGTGTTTGGTATGAAAAATTCAGTACTAATTAATCGAGCTCCCGCATAAGGATAAAAAAATTTACGAGATTTCTTTGGGAGCTTTTTAAAATCCTAAATCTCACTCCCTCAATCTTATTACTAAAATCTTAAATTTCTCCCAAACTGTAATAAACTCCAGTTTTATAATACTCTTTACAGGCCTATAAAGTGGTTCAACCTGGGGATTTGGAGAATCTTAATATTGTTTGAGTAATATTTGTCAAAAGTCTTCTGAGGAAACAAAACACCGGCCCCCGCTGGAAAAATAAACTATTTTGTCAATTGTATGTTTTTAAATTCAATAGTTTCGGCTGTGACTACCAATAACCAACCAATACTGTCTCTTTACATATATTTAGTGCAAGTACAAGGTGGATAAATCA
The DNA here is from genome assembly GCA_033675125.1 of Athetis lepigone. Lineage (NCBI taxonomy): Eukaryota > Metazoa > Arthropoda > Insecta > Lepidoptera > Noctuidae > Athetis > Athetis lepigone. The sequence goes on from CM066215.1 coordinate 9,361,967, forward strand.
CAACGCAACATACAAATTTCTCTTCGATCTCTTTACAGAAAGGGAACATTCAAATTTACACCTACGTCAAATAAAAAGTTGATTACTCAACACTTTGACGACGATAAATATATATTTAACTGCTTTCATTGTTGTTTATTTATAAAACACCGCATAACGAAAGCTTGGGATTACCTCAATTTTATTTATGGAGTGTTTAAAAATAAACGTCCCCAATCGCAGCGTTTGTTTTAAAAATTAGTTCACTTACGAAGTTACGACTTTTTGTTTGAACTTTATTGTTCAACTCGTCATTTTCCCACAAATTAAAACACATCAACTTAAATTTTTTACATACTTATTAATTAATACTTTTACTAATTAAATAAAAATTAAGTAATTTGTGGGAAAATGACGAGCTTAACTTGTTTATAAGTTTTGGTAAAATATAAAAAATTGATTAACATTTTTATCCTTCTTTCTTAGCCTTTTTCCCAACTATGTTGGGGTCGGCTTCCAGTCTAACCGGATTCAGCTGGATACCATTGCTGGATTATTTAATTAGACATCCACAACCCAGTAGTAACTGGGCGACACGATACTCCTGGTAAGAGTGGTCGGACTCTCTGGTTACTGGTCCAAGTTTTAGATTAGAATTTAATTTAATATTCTGTAAAAGCTATTTGACACTCTATTTTAGTGTTTGGATTCGCTTCAAGCCTTTTCACCCCAATTCCAAAAGTTGATTACACCTCACTTATACAGATATCTAAATGATAGCTTGTTATGATAACCACTCGATGACAAATACCATGGTATGTTAAATAGTTAGTGACTCTTACTTACATGATAACAGAGGTCATTAAGCGACGTATTTATAAAAATAAGTATAGTGCACTATATTTTTAAAGAGGACAAACTGTCCTTTGTTCAAATAGATTTGAATCTTCATATTAATCTCGCATATGTTTTACGAGTGCGCATTCCATAAGATATTTTGTAAGAATGATAATGCGTCCGTGTGACTGAATTATTATTCCGAACATGGACGTTGAGTCGAGGGATTGGGCTATTTTAGTAAACATGCATTGTTCAATTGTTGGCCCACTGAACGGCGGCGACGTGGTCAGACCAACGCAGCGCTGTCGCTTACATATTGATAGATATTGCTAAATTAGGTACACTTTAACATATGGATTTGCAATATCTGGTTCGGATACCTATTTACCTAGATACACTAGGTTTAAAAGATACGTTTTATCAAACGTAATGACAATGGGTAAAAGCTTAAGTGTTATTGTAGCTGCTTTTATTTTGGAGTTAAAGATGGTTTAAATGTAATTGATGTTCCAAAGTGCCTTCATGGTCTATTGGAAATAAACGTTTTGACTTTGACTTTGGTGTTTGGGGTAGCTCACAACGTCACGAACGCACAAAGTCACGCTTAGAAGTGTTAGAGTTATGGGTAATCGTATATTTTACACTGCTACTATTCGGAACTATATTCTAATAAAAGTAATTTAAAAACGGATATTAGAATACATTTAAAAGTATGTAATTTGACTACAATTAAAAAGTGATGTAAATGTATGTTTATTAAATGTAATGTAAGAATACTTATCAAAATTGTAAGAATCATATCTGGATAATTATTTCTAATTTATTTAACTTGTTTATGATTAAGAAGTATCGATAATCGATTGTAACAGATAATAATAAGTTGACAGAATCGGGTTGGAAAAGGCATTCTTTGGCCGACCGTCGAATGAGACGGACGTAACTTGAGAAGTGTAACTACTGTGCTGGAAATACAGATAACTATCTATTTTGTTACATTTTGTTTAATTTGCCACCCTGATTTTTATATCAGAAGTAGGGATTTGAACCAAAATGGGTAGTGACGACAGTGAACAATACGATCGACGCTCACGAAGCGTTGCAAGACGCGCTCACCGTCATAAGCGTCGCCATCGGAGCAGCACCACTCCAGAAAGTGCAACCACAACGTCACCTTCAGAACGTGATCGCAGTCGTCGGAGGACGAAACATGCGAAGAGAAAACGTCGCCATAGACGGCACCATCGGCGCAGTTCAAGGGCGCGGAGCGGGCCTGGTGATAACCAATCCCTGGAGCGCGACAGTGAAAGCTTAAACCCGGAGGGGAAACAATTATCACAGGCAAGTAGAAGTACCTACATTAACTTTTTTTTTTTTCCCCTTTTTTTTTTTCTTTCTTTTCTTTCTTTTTATTTTCCCTCCCTTGATAACGTGGCTATTAAAATAGATTTAAATAAAATAATAATTACTAACTATATAATATATTGATAACCGCATCATAAATAATTTATTGTAGCAATAATATCATACGAGAATAACGTTAGTATTATAATAGCCACGTAAGTTACATGGATATAACGAATGCTGTTACGACTACCTTCACATAACGGGAACTTAGAGAATATTAAATAAAATAATTATGACAATGTGAGTGATTGACAAACGGTAAATTGTATACTTCGCTAATTGAGATACGTTTTTTTGCCTCATGGGAAACTGAACCCCTTATGTGCAAGTTAAACTCACATAGCATCTTTTTAAATTTCGTTGTGAGTTCCCTCGAATACATCGGATGTTTTTAATTGATCTGGTCCGCCACAGAAGCCTTTGGTTGGCCACTTGTACATGTATGTATGTTTATTCATTTTTGCGATTAACTCAGGGTTAAAAATAAGTTCGTTTACTTAGTATAATATAAAGTTATAGGTACATTAAAGGAGTTCATAATTGGTTAAGTAGGTTATGTATATCACAATTATGTCTTAAGCATTATTTCAATGCTACCAAACGCTAACGACTCATGAGTACAAAATTATTTACAAATAGTAATTCATTGTCTCGTTTATTTTAAACTGCTGGCTAATTGTAATTTGTAACCCCTTTAAGTTCCTTCTTTTTTTTAATATTTTATTATTCTTGCATATGTACCGCACTAATGAAACATTACAGGATATCACCCCATCCCAGACCGGACAGTTGATGACTCCACCTGTGCTGCAAGGACCTGACGATGCAGATGTTGCCGCGCAGCCACCAGCGGGGACGCAGTTGGACTCCACAAGTAAATCAAGTTTATTATTAAGTGTTAGTGATATATCACAAATTATTAGAAGCGTTACTCATCAAACTAGGATTACATACGATAAAAATATTATACCTACATTTGACCCATCGCAAAAGAATCAACGCATTGAGGGATGGATAGCCAAGGTTAACGAATGCTCAAAGATATACAAATGGACTGACGAACAGACTGCTCATTACGCTTTGCCTAAATTAGAAGGTCACGCTAAGAAGTGGTATGAAGGACTACAATCCATACTTTTGACATGGACTGAATGGCAGGATAGATTGATGAAAGCATTTCCTTCTGAAAGTAATTACGCAGCTTTATTAACTGAAATGTTAGACAGGCGAATGAAATTAGGCGAGTCAGTAGATGAATATTACTACGATAAAATGCTATTGCTAAACGCGTGTGGAATAACAGAAAAACGAGCCGTCGATTGCCTCGTATATGGGATAGAAGATAGAACGATTAGGGCTAGCGCGTCGTCAGTCAGATGTCACGATCCAGAAGATTTATTCAAATTTCTTAAAGATTTATGTAGGGAATCTATTGTCTCTCGCTTTACCAAAAAATCTGCTTCTAATTCTACATCGAACGATATCAAATGTTTTAAATGTAATAAAACCGGTCATCGGGCTGTTCAATGTCGCAGTAAAAGCACAAATGAAATTACCTGCTATAATTGCAAAGAACCTGGTCACACGGTTAATAAATGTCCAAAACCAATAATACGGTGTGATAATTGCCGACGAGTCGGGCATAATACAAACGAGTGTCATAAGTCTAGAGATAATGACAAGCAATTAAATAACAACTCCAAATCTGATAAGAAAACTTTATTTACACAAAAATTAGGTTCTGACTCTAAGTATTACAAAACCGCACTCATAAATAATAATATTAGTTTAAAATGTTATCTGGACTTTGGCAGTGATTGCACTCTAATTCGTCAGGATATTGTTAGTAAATACTCGTTACCTGTAGAGCAAAATGATTTTCCACGTATTCGTGGATTCGGCAATGGGACAACCATTCCGCTGGGTAAAACGAAGATAAACTTGCATATTGGTGAAGTATTAGCAGAAATTGACGCGTACGTTGTTGACCCCTCGTTGCTTAGTGAACCATTGTTGGTAGGCCAAGATTTTACTGAACGAGCAGACGTGATGGTTCTAAAAACACACGATAGACTAGATATTCTAAAAATATCGTTCTCAAACGAATTATCAAATGTAAACTTAGACGATCATAGTGATCATAAAATCGTTTTAAGAATACAAACCGACACTGTTGTTGCGAACCAAGTCGACTATGTTAAATGCGTAGATAATAATGGATCTAGTTGTGATGTTTACATAGAGAATAGTGTCCGAAGAGTAGACAATGCAAATTATTGCATTGTAGGAGGTGTTTATAATGTTAATAAGGGAGAATGTCAAGTTGTAGTCTGTAAATTAACAAAAGAACCTATTTTTTTTCGGAATAATTCTGTGTTATCGCGAGGGGAACAGATTTTAACATCCAATTCCACCACTAATGGTGTAAATCTGACCTGTCATCAAATTAACAGTCGCCCTCTGACACCGTTTACTATGGAAAATATAAAAATTAATTCTAATTTAACACCACGGCAGAAACAGAGTGTCTTAGACCTAATTAATGCATATAGAGAGTGTTTTGCACAAACATTGTCTGAGTTAGGATGCACCAATGCAACCGAAATGAATATTGAACTAGATGATACCTCTCCTGTCGTCTATAGACCGTACCGCCTAAGTTATTCTGAGCGAGAAAAAGTCCGTGAAATGGTACAAGAACTTATTGATAATGATATCGTAGAAGAATCGAATTCTCCTTACTCAAGTCCAATAATACTTGTCAAAAAGAAGACAGGAGGGTACCGTCTATGTGTCGATTTTAGAGCGTTAAATCGAAAAACTAAGAAAGATCACTTTCCAATGCCTAGAATAGACGATCAGTTAGACATGCTTAATGGCAACAAATACTTTTCTTCTCTAGACTTAGCTAGCGGTTCCTACCAAATACGGTTAAGCGATGAGTGTAAGCACCTCACAGCTTTCATAACACCAGATGGGCTTTATCAGTTTAAAAAAATGCCCTTTGGCTTAGTCAATTCCCCCGCGGTATTTCAGAGAACAATTAACCAAGTACTAGGCAATTCCAGGTTTAATTCCGCTCTTGCCTACATGGATGACATTCTTATACCCGGAAAAGATTTTGAAGAGGAATTTGTCAGATTAGAAAGTACATTCAAGCTATTGCAAGAAGCGAAATTAACCTTGAACATACAAAAATGTAATTTTTTCCAAGAAGAACTTGAATATCTTGGTTACGAAATAGGCAAACACGGGATTAGACCTGGAAAAGAGAAAATTAGCGCAGTTGAACGATTCCCGGCTCCATGTAATGTGCATGAGGTGAGGCAGTTCATTGGGCTAGCTAGCTATTTTAGAAAATTTATACAGAACTTTGCGAGTATAGCTAGACCACTGACTGACTTGACCAGAAAGGGCGCGTCGTGGTGTTGGGGTGTCGAACAGCAGAATTCGTTTACACAAATAAAAGAAGCGTTGATACAAAGACCAGTGTTAGGTATATATGATCCTAAAAATGAAACCTTCTTGCACACAGACGCTAGTAAATACGGTTTAGGCGGAATTCTATTACAGAAAAGACATGACGCAGAAATAAAACCAATTGCCTATTTCAGTAGGAAAACTTCGGTAGATGAACAAAATTATCACGCCTATGAACTCGAAACATTGGCCTTTGTATCCTCTCTCCAACGATTTAGAGTTTATTTGATAGGTATTAGGTTTACTTTGGTAACTGACTGTTCCGCGTTAAGAGCCACGTTCAGTAAACGTGACCTTATACCACGAATAGCACGTTGGTGGATAGCTGTACAGGAATATGACTTCGACATCCAATACAAACCAGGGCATACGATGTCACATGTCGATGCCTTGAGCAGGAATTCGTTGCCTTATGAATCGGATGCGGGACACGAAACGGTGTTAGGTATATTCAGAATAACTCCAGAAGACTGGTTATTGACGTTGCAAATACAAGATACTGAGTTACAACGAATTAGAAAAATTTTAGAAGATAATGAGTATTCCGATGTTAAGAAAAATTACGTTCTTAAAAACAATAAATTATTTCGGAAAGTTGGAAACGACCTCAAATGGGTTGTACCCAAGATGGCTCGATTTCACTTATGTAAACTTAACCACGATGAGATTGGCCACTTTAGTGTTGACAAAACCATTGACAAAATTTGTAAGGACTTCTGGTTCCCAAAGATGAAACGTTTTATAAGAAAATATGTACGTTCTTGTTTGGAATGTGCATATAGCAAAGAACCAGCTGGACCGAAGGAAGGCCTCTTGCATCCGATCCATAAGGTTGACAAGCCCTTTGACACTATTCACATAGATCATTTGGGGCCTTTCGTCAAAAGTGCTAACGGTAATTCTTATCTCCTTGTCTTAGTTGATGGTTTCACCAAATTTTGCATATTGACACCATTAAAAAATCTGAAGTCTGCACCTACTATCCGTGCTTTGGAGAATACTTTCTGCATATTTGGTTACCCTAATAGATTAATATCGGATCAAGGCTCGTCTTTTACTTCTCGTGAGTTCAAGGATTATTGTAATGACGCTAAAATAAACCATATTCTCAATGCGGTGGCCTCTCCCCGTGCCAATGGGCAGGTAGAGAGGTACAATAGAACTGTTTTAGATGCGCTTACAGCTTATACGGACAAACTGGGTGAAAAATATTGGGACCGATCGATAGGTAAATTACAATGGGGTTTAAATAACACAAACAACAAAGGAATAGGAAAAACACCGGCTGAGGCACTCTTTGCTATCACTATGGTAAGCAGAGGGGATAACATCTTTAGCTCTATTTTAAACGAGACGCGGCATCTAGGTAACGTCGAAGAAATAAGAGGACAAATAAGTGAGCATATAATTAAAAACCAAGAGGCTCAGAAAAGTAGATACGATAAAACTAAAATTAAAGCTAGACAGTACAAATTAGGTGATTTAGTAAAAATATTAAAACCTACCCCTCATAACGACGGCAATAGTAAGAAATTATTACCAAAGTTCACGGGACCCTTTCGGATTACGAAGATCCTCGAAAACGATAGGTACGAAGTGTCGAGCATACCCGGTACAAAAATAACTCAAAAGAGTTATTGTAATGTTTGGGCGGCTGACCGCATCAAACCTTGGATATCCATCTGTAATGACGAACTGAATGACAAGGATGATACTAGCGGTACTAGCGAATCTGAGTCACAGTAATAGGGTATTTCAATTGACGTACTTTTTATGACGTCATTTACTAGTTAACTCAATTGAAAAACTACTTATTTATTGATTTCAAAGCTACTAAAAATTTGTAATTACAGTTGATTGAAAATGAATCGGATTTTTAGGACGAGAGAAAGGTATTGATTAGAGGAAATGTGTTTATAATTATTTGTTAATGGCGTCCAACACCTAACTTATTAAGTAAAATGAGACAAGAAAAGTAGCTGACGAACATAAAATCTGTCATCCTTAATGAATTATAACTAGCTGAGCTTTTATGTTATTTGTAATGTAATCTTAGGTTATAATTATATAATGTATTCATAAACTACCAGCATGAATTTCGTGGTTAATAAATAAGTTTATGTATGTCCAACAGGGACTAGTATTGTAATGTTATTGTTATGTAATTGTTACACTGGAGAATAGTTTATTGAAATTTTGATATGTAATAGTTGGTTATGTTAATTAATTGTTGAGGAATTATAACAACATGATATTGGATACCATAGATTGCAATATGTAATGGTCATCGAATTTAGTTATGTCTTACAGTGCGATTTAGAACTGAATATATTACTAAATATCTATGTAATAAATCTAATTCAATTATAGCAGGATTGATTTCTTCATACTAAGAATTTTTATTAATATGGGTGCCACTAACCGAAAGTCTGAGAATATTGATTACCGTGTTGATAGATCCATGGGTATTCTCAGTCTTTGAGAAAATTAAAAAGAGAGTCAGGTACGTGAATGTAATGTGTGATTCTGGAAAAGTAAATATATAGTGGCATTTAAAATGTTTGATTTTGACAGATCAATCAACATTTTATGGCCAATAAATGGAGATTGAAAATATTGGTTGCCATGTTGACAGATCCATGGATATTTTCAATCTCTTCATGGACATGATAAGCGTGAAAGGTACGAAAATGCAGTTAAAATGTTTGATTTTGATAGATCAATCAGCATTTTGATTGCCAAGGTTGAAAATATTGAGTGACCATGTTGACAGATCCATGGGTATTTTCAACCGGAACTATGTAGAGAGGTAGTAAAAACACTTGAGACCATGTTGACAGATCCATGGGTGTTTTTTTTTTGTAATAAGTTAATTTTGAGACACTATTGTGATAGAATAGATATAAGTAGGATTATAATATTTACTTGTTGTTAAGTTTGAGGACAAACTTATTGTCAGGAAAGGCCGAATGTTAGAGTTATGGGTAATCGTATATTTTACACTGCTACTATTCGGAACTATATTCTAATAAAAGTAATTTAAAAACGGATATTAGAATACATTTAAAAGTATGTAATTTGACTACAATTAAAAAGTGATGTAAATGTATGTTTATTAAATGTAATGTAAGAATACTTATCAAAATTGTAAGAATCATATCTGGATAATTATTTCTAATTTATTTAACTTGTTTATGATTAAGAAGTATCGATAATCGATTGTAACAGATAATAATAAGTTGACAGAATCGGGTTGGAAAAGGCATTCTTTGGCCGACCGTCGAATGAGACGGACGTAACTTGAGAAGTGTAACTACTGTGCTGGAAATACAGATAACTATCTATTTTGTTACATTTTGTTTAATTTGCCACCCTGATTTTTATAGAAGTAAATCATAAAAACGGTTTTGTGGGGCATAGTGCTAAAGTTAAAGATTTTAAAAGTGTTGGTTTACATTACATTACATTTGGGAAAGAATTCTTTTTTCTAGGACTTTAAAGGTTATCTCCGTAATTAAGAAGTCAACAAAAATATAAAGACTACAATAATTGAAAAAACATGTAACTCTCGGCTTCTTTAAATGTTTGCACCCGTTTCGGTACCTATGATGTCTAAAAGGCTATAAATAACAACATAGCGTTTTTATTACATTACTTCCATTAACATTAATTTAATATGTCGTTTGTCTCCACTTGTACTTTTTACAAACGAATAAATAATTTTTTTTTGCGATGTCACGTAATACCTACATGTCAATATAAAAAAAGCTTGCGATCAGTTTGGTCTCACGGAAGTAATTCGTTCTTCGCACCTACGTGTTATAGTTCTTCATTAATTCATGCCAAATATAGTTTAGAAGACGTTATCTTTTAGTCTTCATACTCTGTACTTTACTGATTATGCTCAAATTAAAATAATCTTTATCATTGGTTTTTTTGGAGTTCTATTTGAGATGTGCCAATATTAAGCGCCCGTTTTCATAAACAAATTCATATCTTGGGTCAACTTACACACGACCATTTGATCTCAAACAACTCACAGCCAGTATTATACTAACTTGCCTGGTTAGCATACACAAGCTGTGCCTGCTTTGGCATTGATTATATGCTTAGAACTACACAAAGGATTTTGATGCTGCTTTACACGTTAGCTGCGGCACGAGGTCTTATCGGCCCGCACCGTGACCAGACGATAGGGCGACACGCAGTCTATTAGACCCCACCTCCTTTAACAGACTAAAATCCATTTTCTGGCGCGAAATCAAAGATAAATAAAAATGTTGGTCCTTATCGATATAGACAGTGAATTGATGCACCCTAATCTACCGTCGCTCCAGGATCTGATAGCTAGTTTAGGAATTATTGGCAAAACGAAATATGGGATCTTATACACCTCGTAACGCACTGAAATAGGGTAAATTTTCGCTAAGATTAGTGATGGGAAAAATCAAATCGACGCAACGACGTTTATCTATTTTTGTGTGAAAATCTTAATGCGGTTCACAGAATAGAAATTAAAAGAAAACCAGAAGTACAAAAGAAACTATCTAATGTATACACTGCCTCGGGCTTTAAAAATACACTTATTAGAACCTGAATTAACATAAAAAAATCAGTAGCAATATACTTTTTTTCAAAATTAACTTCTTCCGACACCGTTTAGACTTGTTCGGCGATGTAAAAGGACGTGCTCTCCAATTGACGTGATGCACAACACTAGACGCGGGAAGCTCGCGCTGGGTGCGGTACGAGGTCCGGGGGATATGGGACGTTTTATCCTCATTCCGCACTGCATTGAAATTATATTAATTCAGTGCGGTACGAGGCCTAAAACATCCGGTACCAAGGTAGGTATACCACCGAGTCCGGGACCATTAGCGCATCTCAAATATACATTTATCTCTTTTCTATACTGGACCAAACCAAAGCTATGCCCTTCGCACGACAGAGATGTTCACGTTTTTCCTTACCGCACCACAAGGAAGTTGCATTAGGGGTCATTTAGGCCTCGTTTCGCACTTAACGTGTTAACAGTTAGAATAATCCGAGAATTTCAAATAATTAAAACACCTGTGCTAAGCTGGGACGGGTCGCTAGTTACAGAATAACACTAAATCACAAAACATCATTCATGCCTGTCACACAAAGATTTGTTTTGGATAGTAACTAGTTCTGGATAGACGTACGGCGGGATACCACCCTTTCTTGGTTGATTTTCCTCATATTCGCACGCAGTGCTTCTCAAAATCGTTTATGCATCGCAAAGGAATGGAATTCCCTGCCGGCGTCTATGTTTCCAAATTCATATAACCAGGAAGTATTCAAAAAACGAGTGCATAGGCATCTATTGGGTAAGCTCGCTCCATCGTAGGCCCCGTCTATGCCCTCGGGCTAGTCTGGGACCAAGAGCAAGCCTATATGAATAAAAAAAAAACTAACCATTCCGGCATAGCTATCTATGTTGTCATTACATGAAATTACGTTGATTAGTGTCATTTTCCGGAACAAAGTTACGCAAGAATCGAAGAATATTCTTGACTTAGTCCGGTTCACAGAATCGCAAATGAATGTGATAGAATTTTTTGTTCGAATCGGTAAATAAAATTGATCCAATAGCAATTAAGATTTATTGTTTTTTTGGCTCGTACTGGCCGGTAACTCGGCACGTATGTAAATATAATATTGGCAAAAAAGCGATAATTATACGTTGAACATTTGGTTCAAATTACAGGTTCCGTAGTTATTTTCGTTACGGAAAAAAAGAACTAAATATTTCTTATTTATTAATATCTTATTCACTCGCACAGTGGCGTATTTACAGATTTGGCGCCCCGGGCCAGTTAGTTTTGCCGCCCCATTAAGTGATGATATATTAAATATATGTCACCGGAAAATAACAAGATCCGTAAGTTTATCAATCTATTAGGAAGTTTATAAACTTCCGTAGGATTCTAAACGGGAGATAAATTGTAATATTTTACGTCTACATTATTGTAAATTTATCAATTTCCGACGTCATACAGTAAATTTATAAACTAACGAATATCTATTCGTAAGATTTTAAATGGTTCGACCAATCACAGAAACTCTTTTAAATTTATGCATCTTTGAAATACTTAAAATGGCAGCCACGAGGAAGGAGAAGTGACACGTGACAGTCAACCAATCAGATCGCGCGTAGCGTTTGGTTACTGCTTACTTATTATTTTACGAGTGAGTTCAGTAAGTTTATCAATTTACGAAAATGTGGACGTAAAATATTACAATTTATCTCCCGTTTAAAATCCTACGGAAGTTTATAAACTTCCTAGTAGATTGATAAACTTACGGATCTTGTTATTTTCCGGTGACATATATATATTTTTAAGAAGTTGATAGGAAAAAAGGTAGTATCTACAAAAATAAATGAAAAGCCATCACATAATCTGTATAAAGAGAATCTGGCAACTTAGTTCTTCTACGATGTCTATTAAGTCTGTTAATTTATTAATTATTAAGTCCCTACTAAGGGACCTTCTGACTCTTTTGTCAAAAAAAGCTCAAAGTAATAACTTATAATTATTAATAAGTTTTTTATGATCTGGGGTTGAAAATCTTCTTGTTTGTGCGGTCGAGGAGAGGTCTGTCAGACTCTAACTGACTAGAAACCACCCTGGAGTTTCTTCTTCTATCTCCGAGGATCGCGGGAACTTATGTGACTTTCTGGTACTATTTATTCCATCTCCGCGGGTATCCTCAGGTCTTGGGGTGCAAGTGAGATGCGGGAACACTATGCACTGCCATCTCAGGTCTAGTTGAATGAGCGGTGACGGACGTCCCCAAGTCCACCGCCCCTGGACCTGGACCTAAATGGGTACTTCAAAGCCCGGTATCCCTGCAGCGGGCCGCGAAAGAGATCTTAGAGGAGTATCTCTTTCTAGGTTTCCATAGCTTCCTTCTGCGCGATAGCTGTTCTGCAAAAAGAGACCACCGAGTGTCTAAGGACACTGCGCTGCAGGCTATCGTGCTGATTACGAACTGCAGCGACAATTCGCTGCCTAACTGCAGAGATAAGAGCACGGCGCGGTCCTTCCCAAGCGGCAGACTCTGCCAGCGTATGTCGCGCCGTCTTATCCCGACAGTTGACGCAGCGGTGACAACGAGTGTCCGGCTCCCTGTAAATGAGGCACAGATTCTCGAAAGCACCTGTGTCGCCCGAAACGTCATCGAGCACTGGTTGGATTACCTTGATGGTGATGAGGCCAGCGGTAGGGCGTCAAAAACCTGTCCCGCCATTCCGCCACCTCACGAAACTGCGACCGACATAGATCTATGTGAAAGATCTGCAATCGTGAAAGATAATAGTCATAAGGGGTTATGACTGATAACCATCACCTTCTACGTATTCTGCAGAACAGAAATGATGCTGGCCGTCAGATCAGCTATCACGTAATAAGCTACCTAACAACATCTTATAGTAAGTGACCATATCAGCGTAAAAAAAATTATATTTTAATATTACTGCTTACTGTAGAAGAACTAAGTTGTGGCAATAAGAGGCGCCCTGACAAAGCTGCGGGGGCGGCCCCGCCGCCACTCGCTGTAGAAGAACTAAGTTGTAAGACTTGACAATAAGAGGTGGCCTGACAAAGCTGCGGGGGCGGCCCCGCCGCCCCTCGCTGTAGTAGAACTAAGTTGTGAGACTTGACAATAAGAGGCGCCCTGACCATGCTGCGGGGGCGGCCCCGCTGCCCCTCGCTGTAGAAGAACTAAGTTGTGAGACTTGACAATAATAGGCGCCCTCCCGCCGCACCCAGGACGGGAGCAGTCATTTGATGATTTCCCACTAACAAAAAAAAAAGTATTAGAGGTTATCCTATAAGGAGTCTATAGTCATTCACTTACTTTTCTTTAGTAGGAGGTTTTTCAAAATCTGAATAAAAGTTGTATCATCATAGTCTCGTTAGTCTTTTCTCTACTGTTAGGATCTGCTTCCAGTTTACACACTAGATACTAGTGCACACGGTGCGTTTGTCCATAAGATTTCCACAATCCAGTTACTAGATTAGTTACTAGATCATTATTGTCTGGCTTTTAGATAAGAAAGAAAAGTAAAGAAAGAAAAACAGTTTATTCGCGCTAAGTTTTTCAGTGTAAGAACTTACTAAGTAAAATATTAAAAACTGACCAAGAGCGTGTCGGGCCACGCTTAATGTAGGGTTCCGTAGTTTCCCGTCCGTCACAATATGTGTTCCCACTTAAAAGTTTAAAAAAAGGCTATTTGTTACGTTGACATACTAAGTACGCAGAAATTATTTTGTATAACCTTATTGTCTTTTTTCGTACAAAAACTGTTCTTTCTATCAAGATCAAAATAATTTTCCTAGAAAGTTCTTATAAAGTTCTACTTTCCGGTATTTTTTCATATTTTTTAAACCTACGGGTCAAAAGTTAGAGGGACGCTTTGATTTTTCCTTTTGGAGCAATTATTTCCGAAACTATTGACATTATCAAAAAATGATTTTAGTAAACCCCTATTCATTTTAAATACCTATCTAACAATATATCACACGTCAGGGTTGAAATAAAAAAAAATCACTTCCCTCTTTACATATGGGGGGCTACCCTAATAAAACATTTTTTTCCAATTTTTATTTTACCACTTTGTCGGCGTGATTGATATACATATTGGTACCAAATTTCAGCTTTCTAGTGCTAACGGTTACAGAGATTAAGCGAGGAGGGACAGACGGATGGACGGACGGACAGACATGGCGAAACTATAAGGGTTTCTAGTTGACTATATACGGAACCCTAAAAAAAATGGTTGCCTGTAAAGTCGGTTTTACGGGCGAAGATTTTACGTGACAACGTCTTTTACCGATCATAGTTGAGTGGGAGAGAGACGCAAGGCATTCGGCGGGCCTCTCTCTCGTTCGGTGACTCATCGTAACGTTACCGAGCGTTACACTTTTTCATAAGTGACTCCCAGCCGCAACCTAATTTAAGACGTTGTCACGTCAAAACTATGCACGAAAGGGCTAGCGCTCAGCATAATGCCGGGCCTCGTTAGTAGTAGATAATTGAAACGACTACAGTTTTTTCGAGATTTTCGAAGATATTGATGTTTTTTAATCGGAAACCTAATTACGACACTGACGGGCCAGTTATCGCGCAGCTTTTGTTTTCATACCTGCTTTCATATAATTATTTTATTAATACTATTTTTTGAGCACCAATATTAGCCAATTAAACTCATTTTTGTAAGATTTTAGTCTAAGTTTCAGAATCCATCAATCAATAAAAGCCGCTCTATTGCTGTTTCATTTATCTCAAGACGAGCGATGGTGTGATGTTTATAATATTTGACACTATAAAGAATGATTGTTCTCATGTAACGAAAAGTGAATCTAATATTAGCTTATAATACCGATAGTAATTTTAATTCGTAAATTACTATCGGTCGAGAACAGTCAGTGTTTAAAGTGTTAAATATTTTTTTGCTCATGTTTTCTTTTAGTTTATAAGTTAAAAAAAACACCATCTGAAGGTCCTGCAAATATTTGTCCCTAGCGGGAACCGTACCAGCTACCCGCCGCGCAACGAACACCAGCATCCACCAAATCGTTATTCAATGAAATTATTATAATGTACTTTACATACGAAATATTATTATTTGGGTCGTTTTCAACTTTCAAAGAAAACTCATTAATAACTAAACAAATTCAACTTTATGTGTGAACGTTCTCCTTTATCTGTAGGGTAGAGATAGTAGGTAGTGCAGAGATTTAATTCCTTTATGGTTCAACACTTACACAATCGCCAGTCCGTCATTATAGCATGGCTGCTGATTAGCTGTAGTGGTCGTCCAGTACTTTAAAACCTCTCACCTAAGAGGTTGTGTGTTTGATTCCGGGCGAGTATCAATGTAGGTTTGTTTTGATTCATGTGCTCTTTGTAAAGTTTAACTTGGACACCATACAGACATCTAAGAAGAAAACCGTCAAAGGAGAAAACCTAAACTTACACCTGGGTTTGAATCACAAGCGGTGAAATTATTCCTCGCCCGTACCATCTCTCCTCTCTATGAGAAGAAGCTTTGCTCTGCTGTGGGACAGTAATACAGATTGTATGATTGTTTTAGATGTAGAATTATGTAGTTTAAAAGATATACAAGCTGCTGTATATAAAGGCCTATTTCGGTTAAATAGATTGGAATATTTTCATGCTTTCAAATCGATATTTTTTTAAAGGTATAGTTTGCCTTTAACCTTTTTGGGCAACATAATACAACACCGACGATTTATCTACTTAGTTTACCTACTTAGGATGAAATGGTTTCGAGATCATGTTTTCTTAAGTTTTTCTTACATATAATCGCTTAATGAGATAAGGATCTAGCAACTTTATGCACATACATTATGAACTTATGAATACATACACTGAAGCTTACTCGTGCGTCTAAGATCGACCCACGGGCAACATACGAGTATACGACGCAGTATACATAGGGTTACAAAGTCAAACTATAGTTTGTTTGGTTAAACTATATTTGCTTTAAATTACTGAGAGTTGAACTGAAATACAATCGCAGAATCCATATTAAACTTGAATTGTGGTCGTTAGTTGTTTGCAGTGGTTGTTCAGCGAACGTAGACGGTGCCGGGAACAGCAGGGTAGGTGGAGTAGGCGACAGCGGAGTACGGCGCGACTGGTACCACGCCAGCTGTGTAGTAGGGCGAGTAGTCCACTCCGGTAGTGTAGGTAATCACCTGAGGGTTCGGGTTAGGCGCGGCGAAGGCCACCGCCAGAACAGCGAAGAGGGCGAACTGGAAACAAGAATTTATAGATCATGGGAGATAATATATAGATAGGGGAGATAATAGCGGATTTTTTTATGATAATGGTGTCTTATGCATTAGGTGGGTTCACACCAAATGAACAACTATTACCCATCTAAAGTTCAAGTTTTTGTGAACAAATAGTGTAAATAAATGGTGTAATTTATAAATTATAGACCAGAATAGTTTATAATGGCATAAAAAACCATTCTACAAGTAGAAATTAAATTATAAGTAAAAATATAATAGGTTTACATAGTAGTTTACTAACTTTTGACTTGAAAACTTACACCTTTTAAGTATATATCTTTTTGCTGGATTGAAACTTTTTTGACTTGGTCTCTCAACCAAAATAGTTTATCTAGAGTATCGGGACATCATAAAAGAAGTTTCTTTGAGTTTTTAAAGTATTAACTAAGTTCTAGTCAAACTACGGTAAGAAGTTTTAGTCCGTCATAACTTTATTTCTTTCAAATATAAAAACGTTGTCTAACTTTTTTCCCTTTTCATAAAAGTTTCAAAATTAAACTTTCAATGATTTATGAATGGGGTGATAAAAGAAGAATACTACTTACGATTTTAGCGAACATGTTGATTGAGCGATGCAGTGTACTGAATCATACTCAGCTTCAGTAATACGAAGCTTATAAATCAAAATATTAGCCTTGATCTTTATACTACCTAACCTACATGATCTATTTTGTTAGGATGACAATATGTCATTTTAAAGCGAGGACGCTAGCAGAGGTCGATGATCTTCGAGTTCTATTGAATACTTACATCCTGACTCGCCTTATAGGGAAACGGCATTGTTAATTCGTACATTATTTTGATCAAGTGAAGCTTTAGACGTGACCATTATTTGTTTCTTTAAATATAAAGGACATTTTTTAAAGTAGTGATGGCCCAATTGTTGAGGCGTGCCGCCTCTTATGCATGCGATTCGGAAAATGACATGCTGTGCGGCTGTGCCTCGGAGGTCCCGGTTATCAGTCGTAAATTTTTAGCACTTGTTACGGTAAGTCAGAACCCAGAAAATTTGACAAACAGTTTAACCAAGGGGTCGTGTTACCTAATTCCTGATTGGTATAGGTGTAATAGAAACTGTTAAACTTTAGTATTCAGCTGCAACCGCTTAGAATATAAATAGTCTGAAATAGTTGGAAAAAAATAGAAAGGTGATGTGTGCCTTTAGATGAGTAACTTTGGTTTATCTTGGCTTCGCCTCTATCTTGCCAACGTTGTATGACAGAGTCAATAATATTGAATAGGCAAAGTACTTACTAAGTAAGCCTTATTAAAATGTATCTTTGTCTCAAAGTGGCTACAGATGGTCAAATTGCCTGCCTAGTATGCTCTAAAAGCAATAAAAATAAAATGAGCAATAATTTATTCTTTTAAGTTTTGCGTATGGTAGCTTTTGTATAAACAAAGGTAGCCTACTTGGTGATGTAGAGCGCGTCTTCAGTACGTTTGTCTGTGCTCATAATTTACATTGATTCCCAACAGAATCATTTGTAAGTATAGGTTTTCCGTTATTGTTTTGTGTTCAAGGACATGAGCCACCTATAAAAGATGAGGGAGGAACAGAAATAAAAACAGTTCGAGTGCTTTACTTAAGGCAGTGTATCGGGAGCCTCCGGGACTTGTTCAATAAATAAACAATTACAATCTTAAATTCAAAATGTTTGCTAAACTGGTGAGTACAGTTTTTGTTGTGTATGATTTTGTTCTGAAGTTTTGTATGTTCCCACTGTTTTTTTTTGGGGTTCCGTAGGCAACAAGGAACCCTTATAGTTTGTCCTGTCTGTCTGTCCATCTGTCCATTCGCGGCTTAGCTCATATATTCTTACTAAGTTGAAATTGGGAAAGGGTGTACATATTAATCACAAAGCGGTAAAATATAATTATATTTTAGGGTACGTCTCTTACAAGAAAGTGGGAAATATATTGTTTTTATCGTCTATCACAAGGTGTCGCAAATCGTCATAGGTTTTTTATAGTTATTGTAAATGTGTGAAGGCAGCATTTTTGTTTTAAACCTTCCAACACACGTGATTCGAGACACAATAGCAGCGCGACAACCGGCTGTCGCTTTGTCGTCAAAAGGTTACTTTTATTTCATATTTTTTTATTTTATTGCACCTGCTTAGAATACATACTAGCGTAAATAAAGCCTATGACACAGCTAGACTGCATGTAATGTGACAAGCTTATTTCGTAAACATAATCTCCCTTCCACAATCCATGAAAAGCGAATCGAAAAATCGAAAACCTTCTTCTGCTGCCGTGCTGCATTTGTAGTTTAAGTTTACAAGGTTTTTTAATTTTAACTCAGCTGAAAACTTTTTTAACTACTTATTAAACATGGTTTCCCAGCTTAAGAACAATCAATTCTTTCACTTCTTTATTTTACCACTTAATTGTTAATTAAATCAGAAGCGGTTGGTACTATTAGACTGTTATGTGCTTTTATGCAGAAAAAGAAAAGACATCTATTTATGAGGTTTAAATCTTGGAGTTTTTTTCTCAGTTATTCGTAATCTTAGTCGATACAGACATTTTAATAGAATCTATAAGACAGACTCAAGTAAGATTGGGTCTTACCAGCCCCATGCACAGTAATCGTCGGGCAAGAGTCTCTATGTAATGGATGACTGAAGAAGGACGGCTTCGATAAATCGAATAGCGTCGCGAGATGGTGTCCCAAAAGATTTGAGCAATTTAAGATCACAACAGTGAGAAAAACAGCTGTGAAACATTACATTTCTGTTTCCAGATGATCTTGTTCGCCATTCTTGCCCTGGCACTTGCGCGGCCTCAGTACTACCCCGGCTACGGCGGCTATTCAGCGAGCTACCCCAGCTACTACGGCTATTCGGGCTACTCCGGCTATGCTAACCCAGTCGGCTACGGTTCGTATGGCACGTACGGCGCGTCCCCCTACAGTTACGGCTATGGCTACTACTAATTAAATGCCCCAATGTTTCCGTATAGCGTTTTGTGATGTACCTTTATGTTAATTTCACCCAATATATTATGTTATAGAAAATTGTTAGTTTTATTTGATTTTTGTATTTTACTTTCTGTTTTTCTATGAGGGACCGGTTGTGAGATACAAGTACCTGTACTGGAAGAAGTTTAAGCTTTTTTTCCTTAACACTAGCCAAGTAAACAAATATGCATGGCTTAATTGAATGTTTAATAATAACTTTTAGACTGAGATCTCTCGTAGCCAGGTCTACGTTATGGTTTATATGCTGGCCTGAATAGATACTTACCTATCCGCATCTATCCGCATTTCAGCCGTGACGTAGAATTATGTGTCGCTAAGAAGTTTGAAATCTAGTTCAGCTCTAAACTGTATATTTCTAACTAAAGTTCATTTTATAATACATTTATTAGTACACGATGACGATACTGGGTGTATCGTCATCGTGTACTAATAAATGTGTAAAAAAATGTTTATTTGTAATTTAACAACTCATATTTTTCACATTCTTCACACTTAAATAGCTTGGTCCTGGCGACTCTTGGATCTTGGACCTCAATTATCATCGAATGTTCTGCATTCAATTGAACAAGACATTTGAATAAAAATAAGGACACTAGTAAGTCACTTGTGTAAGAAAATCCATTGTATATTATGTATATTAGCTTATTTGAACATACCTGCAGCATTTATGACTATTAATAATACCTAGCAACAATGTAACGACTGCCTTGTTAAAGGACCGATAGATATTGATGTTGCCTAACGCGGATATCGATTGCCTATGTATATGGAGCAGGTACATAGATTCATTCATTACACTGAAGATCAAGGACACTTTTTATCTTAGCGACAAGACTGCTAATCGGGGCGTGGTCGTTTAAGTCTGTATATAAGCTGGGGCTGACCGGCTAACATTATCACTTGTGACAGCAATCCCAAGTAACTCAACAACCATGTTCTTCAGACTGGTAAGTTATAACAATACATAATATTTTTATTTTAATTATCTTAAAAGGGTTCCTTTGTGATGGTGGTATCCTTAGAAATACTCTGAGGTACCCATAAAAAAAAATCCTGTCAATCTTGAGTCGGGAGACCGATACTCACTTGACAACGACTGACAACCAAGAATGTGTTTGTTACCGCCCTTTTCTCCGGGATTACTCAAATACACAAATTTTAAGCGGCTGAACCACTAAACTAATTAGTTGACTATTGATCGATAGTTGTTCAACTTTTTAATCAAAAGCAGATTGATACTCGTAACAGCATTTTGTCAAGCAACTTTCAAGTTGATAACAAAATGTTATTTAACTAAAAATTATAAGCAACTAGCAAACCCAGCAAACACCGTTTCGCCATATTTTTCCTGAATTTTTCTTTGCTATAAACCTCACGGAGCCCGAGACCTTTCTGACGAATGCAAAACCGTGGAAATTGGTTTGTGCGTTCTGGAGTTATAGCGCCAGGAAGGAAAACCCGACTTATTTTTATATAGATTTCAGTCACATAATTACTAGTTATGTTTTTTTTTGTGGAATAAATATATAATTGTTTCCAAAAAAGAAAACTGTGGAGAAAATTTAAAATCCTAATACGGTCTTTAAGTGGTCATAAGACTCAAGCATAGCCATTTTTATCTTCAAATAAACTCATAGAAGGTCAAGGTATAAGGACATACAATTCGGGTAAACGTTTTAGTATCGTTTAGCTTGTTAGCGAGAGATATCATCGTCGTAACAAGGGGTCGGTGTGAATTGCTTCACCGTATCGTCCACTTTCAGGGGTTTTGACCGTGTCTTGTATCACAATAATATAGTTTTATGGTCTCACTTACGGAAAATGGTCGAAGCTGTCTCGCTTTTTGTTGTAGGATACATATGTGTCAAACTATTCAAAATATTAGGATTCTACAACAGGGTTGTAACCAATTGTGTTTACGTGTTTTTATTAGAATTATTTATTGGATCCACAACCATTTGTATGTGCACACAATGGTGCAATGTTTCATATCTGCTTATGTTGTAAATGATAATATAATTTATCATCAGTGTTACCATAGACCTTGTTTATAAAAGTGATTCATATTGCTATAGACCATTATAGTTTTAGTAATACTGATGAACGTGAAAAAATCTCGTTGTAAAACTGAGACGAAGTATATACCTAATCTACATTTTACTTAGTTTTTTCACCTTTTAATCACAAACTACACATGCATATTCTGCAGTAATGTCTATATTGTTTACTAAATTGTATTCTATATACAGTTCGCCCTGTTCGCCGTGCTGGCCGTGGCTTTCGCCAACCCCAAACCAGAGCCGCAGGTGTTTTCCTACGCCGCTGCTGTTCCCGGCTACCCGTACGCCGCCGGCTACGCTAACGTGGCCACCGGCTATACTCCCTACGTCGCGGCTGGCTACCCCTACGGCTACTCCGCATACTACGTTCGCTGATAAACAAACAGACAAACTCGTGCTTGCTCAATGACTCCGACTACCAATTGTTTGAACATGTTTTAATATAAGTTTTTATCGCAATTGTTTTTTGTTTCACTTAACGTTCTATGTATGCTACCCACATATTTGTACTCAAGAATTTTGACAAGTCAAAATACTTGTCAAATTCGTGAGCTTGCGCACCTGATGAATCGATGGCTTGCACAGCCAATTATTTATTTTTTATTGAGCCTAATTTGCATGTAGGACGCAACACAATATACTATTATTATAATATACTTGAATAGTTTTTGTCTTTGTGCGACAGTTTATACGTATTAGGAAGTTGTTATTATTGTAGGTTGAAGTACTTATTGTTCTTGTAGTGTAATATAAGGCGCTGCGCAAACGTCAAAGACATCTTTGTGTCTTGTGTCAGATACAAGCTACCGATAAATATTTTATTTCTATAGAACCAGTATGAAATCATCCACTCCCCGCGCATACGTTTACATTTGTTGTGTCCAGTTGCTTCCACTTAACACCACCTAATTACGATCAAAAAGTGTTCGGTGTCCGACAAAAGACACAAAAGTGTCTACGTTTGCGCAGCGCCTTATTCATAGCCTCGAGCTGATGATACAGGTGAGGACCTAGATAGTTTCAATATTGATTGTTGGTAGAACTTCGATATATAATTATTTAAGTAAGCCACTCTTTAGCCAGAAAGGGCCTAAAGCATCAAACTCTCAAGGATTTAGTAAGTTCTAGAACTCTACTACTATATCGATCGGATAAGGCAAATAAAAAATGAGCTTTACAACAAAAACCGACGATCATTTATCGTCATCTCGCACTTAAGAGCTTAATTTTCAATTGATTTTAATTACTTCAAAGTAAAAATACAATAATTTAAGAAAGGTTATATAGGCTCAAACAACACATTAGCAAATCCACCGGTTTCCAAACCTAAACAAAAAAAAAACACTTTATAATTTTTGGAGTTTGCAATCAATTTAAAATATGAAAGTCTATGTTCATAATACTCTTGTTTATACTAAAACATATACTTTCGGCTGAATACAATATTGTGTTCCACTGCAGAGGTTACGTGAGCTTAATGTCAAGTGCAGATATTTGCCTGCCAGTGCCACCCCTCGGCTCCAATACAATTTAAGAACATATACACACTATTACATGTCCTTACATAATCTATATTTCTACTGTCTCTTCTATTAAGCATATGTAAATGTTGGGATAATGCAGAGATAATTGTTTCAGTGAGACATATTGTTGTAAAATTAGAAGTTGTATAACTAAAATAAAATTGTAGTTAGATTTGTGACATCTTTTATTATGTCTTTTTTCATATGACTGACACAATTCACATATAGTTTGTTCTATGTAGATTAATTCAAAATACTAAAGGCGTCATATACAGCCAGTATTACAACACATATTGGTGCCAAAATACTACTCCATTAGTCTCGTGGTCATAAAGAATGATTTCTTATTATTATTGGGTAATACTGCTAGTAGCTGGTTGCCATTCGCACACATCTTTGATTATCAGTCTTAGTAAGGATCTCAATGTCTCATGGTATATCTCAAAGTAGCAGGTTGTGGAGGTTTAATACAGCCAGTACACAATACAGGAATTCAGTTGGATCCGATTAGGCGACAAGCCAACGATTAGGCTCTTTAAATCCATACTATTATTTTAAATGCGAAAGTAACTCTGCCTGTCTGTCTCTTCTTTACGCCTAAATCACTAAACCGATTTAAATGAAATTTGGTATAGATATAGTCTGGGACCCGAAAAAAGACATAGGATAGTTTTCGTCCCGAAAATCCTCCGGGGACGGTAACTATTCCACGCGGACGAAGTCGCCGGCAAAAGCTAGTAAATAAATATAAATAACTGTTCATCAGATCACAAATAAAACACAATAATAGGCGGAACGGTAATTTATTGCTCATTACTTAGGTACCAAACGAATCACTGCCAATACTTGACCTTGAGCAGTACCACTGCGTTAATAGAACTTGCTGTACCCGATGGGTGTAGGGTAAGACGCGATGGGTGCGGCAGGGTACGACGCGATGTACTGGGTGTTGTACTGCAGGGGTGCAGCAGGCAGGGCCGCATAGCTCAGTGCAGGTGCATACGTGAGCGGCGCCCGGTACAAGGCAGGAGTCAAGATGGCCGTCGATGGATCGGGCGCGGGCGCCGCGAACGCTACCGCCAGGATCACGAAGAAAGATAGCTGGAAAGGAAGATTTGTGTTTTTAGTAGGTGGTATGGATTACACTAAGTTTTGGTGGGTAAGTTTGACGTACAAACAGTAGCAGTTTAGCTAAACTATTAGTTTGACCATTAAATCGCGCGATGCGGTGCGGCAATAGTCCTGTTGCCGAGCATTTGCGGCACCGACGCGACTACGCCCGCACTACTGCCGTGTGCCGTATAGAAAACGTACAGCTACGGTACTGCAGCCATCCGACAAGAAACGCATTAAAATTGAAAGAACCCTTAGAGTTAAGAATTATATTCAGCTACGGAAACAAGTTTCAGTTAAAAAACTTCTTAATAAAGATGAGGGACACCCTTTGTTACAATATTAACTTATTGTATGTAATATACGCTGGAACTTTTACTGGCGCAAATCCAGTTCCCATTAAAGTTCCTAGGAAGTCTATTGAAACTGATAGTACTTCTTATGAAAAAGATATTCTAGCTGTAAATGCAATTATATAATTAGCAGCAAGTTAAATGCGATACTAAAAATTTGAATGATGTCACTAATATAGTAATAATATCTAGACTGAAAGGAGGGAAGTGTAGTGAAATCTTTTGCAGCGGTGTCGGTAGTCATCTGATTATAGTTATGCCCTGTAATCAAGGAAACGTAGAAATTTCCTTTACTTGCCTTCAATACTATGCTTATAAGTCTCGTACTGCAGTTTTAAATAAGACTCAGATTCAAAGTGGCTAAATCAAATTTACAACACAAAAGTTACTTATGTTGAAAAGGTGGAAACTGAGCACGGTGCTGGCATATTAATTAAGCCTATTAAACATAGTAAGTACTTTTTAACATCTAATTAAATTAAATAAAAAATAAGTTGCTCACTTCTATTTAACCTTTCAATGACGAGCGACAGCCGGCTGTCGGGCTGCTATTGTCTTTCTATTGTGTCTCCAATCACGTGTATTCGAAGGTTTCAGAAGTTAATTTTGTCGTGCTGTTTAAGTGTAAAAAAGCGAATTCACCGTTTTCTTCAAATAAACCGACTTTACTCTGATTGGTTGTTAGTTTTTTCTTCAACCAAAGAAAGCAGCACGGGCGCATTTAACAATTTGCCACATCACTCTATCTATCGATATTCTTCATTTTCTCATCAATTTTCTACTCGCAATTTGTTACATTTTAGGCAATACGTACTCCAATGACAACCTATTCTTCACAAAACAGAAAATAAAGAATTCCGAATTTAAATAATATTAAAATAAATAATAAGAAGCCGTATTCTTACCAGTTTGTACATGTTGCTGGGTGTGTCTCGTTCACAGGGGTGAATGATGCCCCACGAAGGGCCGAATGCATTTTTATACTCACGTACTATGCAACCTGCAATTTCAATAGCAATGACCTTACCATTCGCAGGACGACTTTATGCGAGGGTGTTAATTTTAGAACATATAAATAAGTACTTAAGATACTTTTTTACTGTGCGAAGTGGCACTCGAATTTTTCTTAAAGGTCATAGGAGTTTTTTCTTGTCTAGTAATTGGGTGTCAGGAGCTCATTTGTATGCGATTTTATTATGTACTAGTTTTCGCTCTCAACTTTGTTGACATTTATGGCGGTATGGTTATGGCGGAAGCATATTCCTTATATGGCAGATTAAATATAACTTACCTATATTCTTTCTTGCGGTTCAAGCTTTCTCCGTACCAAACATTATCAAACTGGTTTCCATGATTTAACAGTGAATGTGTAACAAACCAGACAGATTAACTTAACAAACATACTGATGCATTTATCTGAATGTCAGTCCTCAGAAGCATTGAGCTAGTCATTAAGTATTAATTAATAGCTTATTGAAATGTTAATACTATGTAGATAGAATAGGGCTAATTTGGTGGTAAACCCTAAATTAAAAGATTTACCTCCGAATTTTCGTACCGCTTTTAATTTAATGAAACAAAGAAGTAGACGTTTTGGTGTTAACTACCTGCCTGTCTATACTACTCTTATAATTAAATTATCATAAAGACTCATTAACCTGTTTACCAAGGGTTGCGATTATTAAATAATTTCGTTTAAAAAAACTTTTTTGATTAATAATACTTAGCATCTAAAGTTGATAGTGAACGTATAACTCAATGCTTATCATATATAACCATAAATAAAAAAATATGTATTCTGAATATTTTATGTAGATCTAAAAGACATGATTGCTTCTTACTTCAATAAATTAATTCAATAGCAAGTTGTTGTTACCCAAGTAACACATCAAAGCATTATAACTGCCGTCTTACAGCATTTTTGTATCGTTTTCGCATTTTGATTTAGTTCCATAGTAGCATTACAAACGTTTATACGGCTACTGTAATGCTTATTTGGGCACAAATTATACGGCTTTAGATCCTTAATATGTTCACAATAGTTGTTTAATCGCATTACAGGCGCATTATATTAGCATTATTGTGGTCAAATAAAGTACCAATTGCATTAAAGAAGCATTATTGTGGTCAAAGAAAGTACCAGTTGCATTAAAGAAACATTATTACGGTCAACGAAGTTGCCAATCGCATTACAGAAGCATTACACTAGCAATGACATTGATAGTGAAGATGCTAAGTACATTACAAAAGCATTATACCAGCATTAGAATGTAGTAAAAGAATGATTGGAGTTACATAAGGGTTCACAGTTAGAACTTAAATTAACCCTACATCATTGCAAAAACGTATCTAATGCCACGGTACTAATTGTTATAATACTCTGAACGTCCCGTCGTTGCAATTTATCAACTTTGGCTTGCAATATAATATGAACGAAGACATCAAAACTCAGTGCGTGACACCATTTTTAAAACAAAATTTATAATACTGGGTTAGGTTTTGACTCTTTATTTTATGTCATACCTTCAAATATTACTGCGCAATGTAGTTTACTGTAAATATCTATATAAGTTTCTTTGAAAATTTTCACGCGCCTTTGATATTTTGTGATTTTGATATCAAATGTTATTGTGTGAAATAACCAAAACAATTTTGAATTCTTAGTATAGAACGAATTTTGCATAATTAACATAACAGTATTGGTTGGGAAGTATTGGATTAAGTTAATTACTATTATAAAGGTCTATTACTTTTATAAATGGGTTAGAAGGATAATATTTTTAGGTTATAAAATATTTACAAAATGGTGGCAGCCTATAGCAATCCGGTGAGCGTTTAAAAAGGCCACTTAATGCTGCCAGCAGTATAAATACTCACACATGTACAATTATTAAGGCCAGAGGCCAGAGAGAAGACTTTTGATGAACCACTGTAGTGCCATTGACCATAAAGTAGTTCTATATGAGTTTACCGATATACCAGTAGACTTGATGTAGACTGAATTGGTGCCATTACTTGAACGGAATTTTGGGGTTCTTTGAGCAAAACAATAAATAAAACCCATTTCAGATTTTTTGTACAACTTAAATCCGTATGAATGGATATTGAAGATAATAATTATATTTTTCCATATCCAAAGTTAGATATAAAAACACACAAATATAACAGAATACAGATATAACTATTCACCCTGTAGATTTGTGACAAATCTCAATAACGTAGGCCTCATCGGTTGATCGGCAATGTCATGTAGCACAAGTAAAGGAAAAACTCCGAAATCCGGAAAGTTGTAGTTATTTTTCAATAGTTTTTCAAATATTGTTGATGAATGTAGGTGTCCATTTTACGAAACCCTTGTTGCGCGAGTCCGACTCGCACTTGACCAGCTTCATTATAAACGTATGCTAAACACACGATTACGCAATACACACAGATGTTGACAAATGGTTTTACGAATGCAGTAAATTGAATGTATATACAGCTTTACACATTTCAATAACTCACTTGTATTTGTTTAAAGAGCTGTTAGCAGTACAACAGCACTCAGTTGATCTTTAAAAATACAAGCATTACATAGGTTTACGTTCATGCTGTTCAGCAGCACTAGGCTTTTACTTAGCACTTAGATGTGCTATTACACAACAAAGGGCACTAAATACAGCCCAAAGCCGTTTAACGAATTTCGGTGCATTATAATGATACAAGTTTATGCTATTAACCAGCATTAAGCATTATCTTACTACTTTAAAATGCTATTGTAGACCCTAAGGCACTAAAAACAGCTAAAAGTTGTATAGAGGATTTTCGTGGCATTATAATGGTTCATATTTATGTTATTAAACAACATTGAGCATTTATTTACTACTTAAAAATGCTACTGTAAATCCAAATGCACTAAAAACAGCTGAAAGCTGTACAACAGCATTGTGGTTTGCTGCACTGAAACTAAAGGCTTCACAAAAGCATTTTGATATACCATTATCCAACCGTTATACAGTATAAAGCATCTAAACGGTTTTGAAATGCCAATATAAAGCGTCAAGATGCTCGGTGAACTTATATAAAAGTTTGTACGGGCCTTAAGTTTTACATTAGTTTAATTTTCGTTTGTTAAAATGCTTTCTGTGTTACTTGGGTATTTTATGACTAGTTAATGAAGGGCGTTAAGCGGAGTGCATGGTACCGACCTATGGAGGCTGGCCTTGGCGGGAGTTATCTTCGAGCTACAGATCGACTAGTACCTCACTAGACCAGTTGTTGCCAATGCTCCAGTATTTATATAGAGCTGATAATGGATGGAATTTTGTTTAAAGGTAATTTTTTCTAAACATGTAAAAACGGAAGTGAAATTGTTTAATCGTCCATTATGGAGAATAGGATTAATAACAATAGTTCACCTTTTTTATACTTTTAAAGATTCTGAATTCCTGATATCTTAATAAACATATCGTGTGAATTTACTCTATTCTCTCATAATCTAGATCGGTATCGCTGTCCATCGGCCCAACAGAAAGTTTTGAAAACAGGACTGACGCCGGTCAACGTTGTCAGACACGGCTTGAACGGAGAGTTCCAGTGTCGCCCAACATTGTCCCCCATGGCCCTAATGGAAAAGTACACTTCTTTCATCGGCAGTCAACGTGTCAATAAAATGTAAAATGGTAAATGCCAGTGTCGGAAACTGTGCAAACATTAATGCAACTACGTATTTGATGAATAAAAGATTTAGGCCACAATTAAAAACACGCTAACTTTTAGCGTGAAAAAACGCAAGTTCTACTTATTATCTTCTGTGTGTGGTGTCTCATGGATTAGAGACAACACATTTGCAAATCCTCCTGTTATTTTAAATGTCTATAGGTGTCAGCTTGTTTGCCATTCAATGACATAAAAACTACCTATCTGTTTTAACTAACTTTCATAAAACCAACGAGTTAAAGTGCTTATTTTACTCGTTATGAATAAAAGTTTGTTTATCAACTCTTTATGAATCTAAGTTATAATTATTGGCACTTACACGCGTCAGTACATAATGCACTAAAATTAAGTTACGGGGCATTTGTTGTGGTATGAGATCGCTTGTTGATCGCGTTGACGGCTTTATCACTAGCTGTGCTGCTGGTTCGCTCACGTGACATTAAGTGTATTTTTGTTATATCTTAAAAAAGGTTTTTTTTTCAGTAAATCGAGCCCATATTATTTTATTGTCAATATATTCGCCCTGCTCTTAAATAATTGCTCCAAAACATGTTACGGTTGACTGCTTAGCTACACGCATTGCAACTTGATAATATTAACTTCTCAGAAATCCTTGACTAATTAAAATTTGTAATATCCCGTGGTGACAAGAGATATTGCCCACCCGCCATTACAAATAGCAAGATAATTTAAAGTGTGTATAATGACCAGACCAATAAAGATTAATTTAGTATTTGCGTGAAGCTTCAATATGTTTAAAAAATATCTTAGTGACGACTTTATTCGATTAGCTGTCACAAACAAACAAAAATATATTCACTATTATTAAATGTACATATAAATCATTAATTCCTAATCATAAACTTGTACGTGAAGAATTATGTATTCAATAACAGTATGTATATTTATGACACACGTATAAAAAGCTTAACAATGGGTTCTTATTGGACAGGTATGTATTATTATGTGAGAATAGTTATAAAGGAAAATAGCTATAAAGACTAGGAACATAGCTATAAAGGCAAACAAATATTTTAATAACGTTAATCATTTAAACTTATCATTATTTATTGAGCTCAATGATTCCTGCTGAACTACAGTAGCATCAAAATTTTGAAATGAACTGATATGCATATTATACTTAATGAACATTACGTAAGAAAAACTTTAATATTGTCGGATCGTGTGACATTTTCAGCAAAACATAAAGACATCGATAAAAATATACTGTTGAGAATTTGGAAAATGTTACCTATTATTTATTGCCTTGTTCCTATCAAATGGATTACTAGTTGAAAATCAGAAATAAAAATCACATTAAACAACACAATTGTATTAAAAGAATAACAAAAAACAACCTTAAATCAATCGACGTCCTACAATGAAGAGCAGAACCAGTAGCCCAACAATCAACAGTGAACGCTTTAGGATTACTATCGTTTGTAAACATAACTGTAAGGCGAGGCGTAAGTTAGAGGCGCGACGGGAGCGAGAGGCGACACAGGGTTGTATAGCGCTGAAAAATCGTCAAGGCTGTATGGAGAGCTGTAGGCTGCCGGCAGTGTGAGAGGTGCAGAGTAGGCTCCTGAGTATGCGGAGAATGCTGGTGCAGTATAGGCAGCATTCAATGGAGCAACAGCGGGATAAAAAGGTTCTGCTGCAGTGTACGCCGCCCGCGGTGTGTATGGTAATGTCCCATACACGTGTGGCTTGGCAGACCCTGACGCTATGAGCGCTAAGATTGTGATCTGAAATGTTGAGGTTAGGAAATTTATGTTAGTTTTTTAGCTTAACAATAAGTCAATAAATATGTCATAATTTTAATGGCACATGGAACGTCCGGTAATATGTTGGTTTTTAATAATATCCTGTAAAAAATATCTTTGAAATAGAGACCTAACATCCCAGACGTAGGTCTGACAACTCGACATTTAAACTGAGGTAAGGTTAAACATTGCTAAATATAAGTTGAAAAGTCTAAACAGGTAACACACACAAAAGAATAAATATACATCCCAAAGTAGCCAAAATACTAATCCACTTACCAAACTTGACTTCGACATTTTGTAACTTTTTGTTGTGAATATTTATTTCACTTGTTTTGTTTGACACTCTTCAATTTGCACTGACTGACATGAAAAATGTTCTACCTTATATATTTGTACGAGTTTGGAGACGATCTTAGAAACAAATGAATATCTAAATGGAAGAAATTACTCCTTCAATGTTATTATAATTGCCAAGGCCTTGTTGAATGGTTCAATAAAAAAAACAAAAGAATATATAATCGTAACAAAAAAGTGTAAAGGCAGAAGACACGTGCCTAAAATTGAAGGCTATTGTCCTGCAAGTGTGGCGTGCCCTGCTAGAGAGACACAAAAGCCAATGAAGTCACTACAGCCTCTGTACATACGGAGAAATATTTTAATATGCCATGAAATGTTATGTCTAATATGTTATATCATATTTGGCTTATGTTATGTCTTCTAATAAATCCTTTGGTGTCTATTCGGAGTAACTTCTGTTAAAAATTATCTTTGCTGGCGTTTCAGATCTGATAACTATGGCAACTAATTAAAAAAAAAATACCCAAAGTCAAAGTCAAATCGTTTATTTCCATTAGACCATGAAGGCACTTTGGAACGTCAATTATATTAAAATATTTGATTCTAGTTGCCCATTCCAAAAAGTTGCTTATATGGAGAAGAATGGGCAAGAAACTCCATATGTACTCTTTTAAAATAAATATGTTACAATTAATTATATACATGATTACATTCTGTAAAGTAAAAATGAATACAAAGTCAAAGTAAAGAATCTACGTTAAAAATACATATTTGCAACAAACAAATATTTAGAAATGGAAGCTTTATCATATTTACGAGGTATATAGTTTTACATTTACAAATATCGAAATGGTAGACGACCACTCTCAAACAAATAACTGAATTAGTGTGTGAGCCAACGCAATCTACAACAACAAATTCATACAAATTTTATTAACATCCACTTATTTTTCACTTTTTAATACACTTGTGTTTTCAGATCTCTTTAGGGACCTACTCAGCGTTAGGCTAATATAAAAATACTTTACTTAGCACGTAATTAGGCATTGCTGTTGTTCCATCCATATCGTACTAGCATAGTTTGAAACTATGGTGGTAAGACTATGACTTGCTAAGCAATGTTTATCTATTCGACGACCAAGCGACAGCCGGCTGTCGCACTGCTAATGTGTATTGAATCACGTGTGTCCAAAGGATTAAATGCTTTTAGAAGATTCTAGTCAGGCCGAAATAAATAAACGTTGCTAAGCAAATGTCAGCGTAGTTATCACCGCAAAACTACTATGATGAGGCAGAAATGGAGAATAGACAAGTCAAAATTCATGTTAAGTAATTTATATTTATCCAGGCTTCACACTCAAGGGTGTACTGCTCCCAAAAATTTGGTCGTATAGTCGGAAGCATGAGACCGTGTGCGGGCGATAGCTTCCTTTCTATTCATCACGTGTTTCTCTGTAGAACTGTTCTCTGAAACAGTTCGGTATCCCGGTTCATCGGCAAAGGATCCCTCTTGTGCATAGGGCTTGGAATCTTGATTTTTAGTAATTTGTTGGGTTGAGGATTGCGGCGGAGCTTTATCATTATAATTATTATCATAGTCGGGGTAGTCCTCTTGCTGAGCTGCGGCCATGCTCAATGTTATAGCGATCAGGAACTGCAACAAATAATCGGATGATAAGAACTTTAATGCAAAGTAAGTTTTTGTTGGTATTTGCTGTCACTGGGCGATAATATAAATTAATTTGTACTTATGTTATTTAAGTACCAACAGGCATTTCTTTGTAAGAGATAATCTCTGAAAGTGCTGTACCGATATCAATTAAATCAAAATCCTTGACTGGTAGAAAGCTACAAAAACTACGAATTAAAATCCCGAAGATTATGCATATTACGCAGAAAGTTTTGTAATGAAAGAGTTTCATGTGTTTATAAAACTAGCCAGACCAGCCTTTGTATCTTATCTACACTAATATTATAAAGAGGTAAAGTTTTTTTTGTAGGAGGTAATCACTGAAAGTACTGATCCGGCGAAAAAAATATGTTTGTGCTAGAAGGCTTATTTATTGAGGAAGGCTATATAACAACACGCTACGACCATCGGGAGCGGAGTTCTAACCAAAGATGCGGATAAAACCGCAGAGGACAGCTAGTATTAAAAAAAAAAGAAAAATGTACAATCTACAGATCAACAGTACGAATTTTCTAATTTCAAACTTAAAATATTCTGTCTGTCTGTAATTTTTTTTTGTGATTTAAAATGATCAGTTAAAATAAAATGATAGTCGGTCGGCAAATATCATTTTTGGATAAAGGCCTTTTAAAAGCGATCGTTTACCGTTGGAGTAATGAATTTAACCGCGGTTGGCTCCTTTTGAGGGATGAATAAGGCAGTGGTCGTACAAGGGTCGCCCTATGACTTATAGACTCGGTTTGGCACCGTGTGATTTCTTTATATTCCCAAAAAGGTCGTTGACCTGACGCGCACTGTAAAAAGTGTTTTAAAAACTGATTAAGATCTAAAAAACGCTAAACAGACGATAGTGGAGAGTTCTTTGAAATTTAATTAAGAACATTTTAGTCTTTTAAACATATTTGTTTCGTTTATTTATTTTTAGTACTTTATGTATACGATTCTTTGTTTTTAATGTTTGTATGTCGTCTTGAATCGCAAAGGGTAGTTTTAGGTGTGTTGTAATTGTAAACATGAATGTCCGTTCATATTCTTAATCTAATTTTAAATGTTGAAAAACCTCAAACGGCGCAAATATAATAACCTCATTGGGAATTATATATTTGAGCCGTTTGGTGTTGAAACACTGGGGCCATGGGGTCCGAGTGCTCATCTTGTTTTTCAAGATATCGCCAAGCGGCTGGTTGATTCTTCATGTGACCAGAGGGCTGGCCTTTTCTTGGGACAAAGAATTAGCATTGCCATACAATGTGGCAATGCTGCCAGCCTTTTGGGCACCTGTCCTGTCGACAGCGATGCGGACGAGTTTTTTGAAGCCCTGTGAGCCCTTCTTTTTATAACTTGTATATATTTATTTAAGTTTTATTTATAAGTTTTGTACATATTATGTTTAATTTATATAATTTAGTTAAGATTAATTTATTTTTACTACCCATTAATGGTTGATTCAAATAAAATAAAACTACCTGAAATGTTGAAAATATTAAAACTAAAAGAAGAAATACTAATTAAAATAGGATAGAAAAGCTTTTGGTGTCGGTATTTTAGATAAAACGTAAAATGATCTCTGTTTATTTTTGGATATGTTAAAATATAGACATGATTCCTTTGATTACAACATTTTGAAATAAAACATAATAAACAATGTTTATAATCTATTTAATTATTATAATAAAATTATTTACTTATTACCATTTTATTAAATATTAGTGACCCACCCCAGCGTAGCGCGGATGTTACTATTTTTTTTAAATATCTCGATTTTCCCTTTCGTAATATGCATGGTTTAGTTTAGACATACGATACGAGTATAAACCTTCCTCTTAATCACTCTGTCTATAAAAAGAACCACCTCCGTTGCATAGTTTTAAAGATCTAAGCATACATAGGGGCGGACAGACAGTGAGCGGAAAACGACTTTGTTTTATTAATGTAGAGTTTCAAGTCTAAACAGCTCTAAATAATAAATTCCAAGACGTTTTTCCACTATTTGAGATTTTCTGCAAACCTCACGACAGTCGCACTAGCATAGTACTTCGTGTTTGGAATGTGAGATTGCAAGGGTGTCCAAGGCATTATGATAATTTTGTCGGGTCTCTTCCCGTCGTCGCGTCGTGAGTACCCCATGCTCGGTCTAAATCAGTGGCGACACGATTGATGTCATTAAGGGCAAAGACGAGGGTCAATAGAGGATAAAATGTCCGCAGTGTGCCTTTATTATTACTGTCTCTTGGTTGCCTTTTTCTGATTATAGTACGCTTGTTGACCGCCAGGCGACGTGAAGTATCGTATTGCACAAAAGCCAGACAAAGTGCAACCTTATTGTACTATTAATAATAGCGCACCGCGGACATTTTTTACGAGGAACCCCTTTGTCCCTCGTCTTCGCAGGCCCTTACGCTCGGAACTCGGAAGCCTTAAGCCAGCACTTTCAGAACTTTTGACAGTTTTAACACTTCATTACTGATGCGTGGAGCTCTTCGCAAGTATTTAATGAGAATTCGATTATTGTAAATTGAATTTCATTTAAGTTATTTTTTACATTTTCATTATGTTTTAAAATATTTATCGCACAATAATCCAAAAAACTAATCTCAACAGCGAAAAAGTGTACTTTCAAGTTCTGTATTTAAAAAGCCTTTAGATTACAACGAATGTTGTTTGTTACAATGCTTCGGGTTGGATGGAGTACATATAAATATACTACTAGTAAATACGGTTGAGATCTATCATTAATAATTTCTGAATATCTCTTTCAGATTATTCAATTTAACGAAAAAATAAGTTAAAATGTTTCTTAGATTAGAATTCACTTCACTTATATTAAGTAACTAGCTTTTGCCCGCGGCTTCGCACGCGTTAGAGAGAGACAAAAAGTAGCCGCTTAAAAAATCACGTCAATTCGTCGCTCCGTTTTGCCGTGAAAGAAAGACAAACATACAGACAGACAGAAAGACACACTTTCCCATTTATAATATTAGTATGGATTTACTTACCATCTTCAACATGGTTAATTAATTTCGATACACTTAACGATAAAACGTGGTGCACACTTTCAACGTCTATTTTATACTATTGTAAAAAGGATTATTTTTCTGAAGGCTTAATATAGAATATCAACATTTATGCTATGTTTATTATACTTAGCCCTTTTGTTTAAGAATACATTACGTTTTGTATTAGGTATTTGAATTGTATATTTAAAAAATTCTTAGACCATACAATACTTGTTGAATGATGTAGTTTAAGGCTATTGTCTGTTTCTATCTACATACTCTATTTAATAGAGTCACTAGAAATGATTCAATGGTCTTTATAACATGCACCTGCAACTTTAGTCGATTGCACTGCATTTTATCCTCGTGGAAACTATCACTCAATGGCAGGTTATTCAGTTCGTTTGCCAGTTTTTGTTCAGCTGCCGCATTTCTACGGTAAATCTCGGATCTTATAACTTGCGGGCGTTTTGAACTCTATTTCAATTTCATTTTTGACCGGTTTTCCATTATCACTAAGTTAAAATGCCTCTAGATCATCCCAGTACAATCAATTTATTAATAAGTTAACGTAACCTTTTCCAGATGATGGGCTATTGAATAGTATGGGTCACTGGCTCTGCATGGGGAGAGGATAATGTGATGCGATTACAAAGTATATCGTGCTTAAATAAGTAGAAATGAGACAGCGGCCGGCCTCTGTTATGTGATGCGTTGTTGAACTTCATTAATAAAGAGCAAATTTTGTTTAAAAAGGTGTGTAGCTCGTAGCTAATGATTTAAAATATCTAGAGGCAGAGCAGTAGAGAAATTAATGACTAACTGGTGCTAGTAATTAATTTTAACCTATATTTAACTTAACCTATTTTTAATCTATTTTTGTATGTATACCAAATATTCAGGTTTACAATTCCAAAAACTGTGAAAAAAAAACAAACTTCTGAGTCAACGCAATCAAAATATAGTACCTAATATAATATTTTACGGTACGATTTTTGTCTTAAATAAAAATAAAATAGCGCAAGTAAAACCATCTTCACATGCAATATCATTATGAAGTTATCGTAAGCAACATATTGTGATTCAGACTCGCGCCCTTTTAAGCAATTTTGAATTCATCTTGGTCTCCTTTTTCATCTAACTTTTTTTGTTTATTTTATAATGACCAAGCAGGCAATTGTTTGAAAATTAATAAGCAAGTCGTTACTAAACATTAAGTTTAATCGTTTAATCTCAATATGTTAGCAATTATTTAATAAAACTTTGCGGGAAAATTCCAAAGTGACTGTTAACAAGATTTCTTTGCAGGTACGAACTCAAAGAGTTAATAGAGGTCAAACTTCTAAAATAAGCTCAATCAATCAATTATCAATCTCAGCTGTCACGTCCATCGGTGTATTATTTTATTATAGAGAGAGATTTATTTGCAGAGTTAGCCAAAATAAAAAAGCTTATTATATTTTGCTTATGAAATGTGGATTCGTTCCAATTGGTTTAAAAAAATCGTAATTATACGCGATAGTAAGGGTGACATTTTACCGTGGTGGAACGGAATAAGATTTAAAGAGATAGTCAATATAGTGTCTTTTATGATTATGACTGTTTGAATATATATTGACTGATGAATTAAAATGCAAATCGGGTAGGACCGAGTGTTACCCTGATAGTGAAAAATAAAACAAGAACTTTGGCGCAGTGATGACTCAATCTTTTATTAAGATACTTAACTCATTGTTTATAAATCAATAAAATAAATAAGTTCCGTTTCGTTGACTGCGTACCCGTTGGACCTCCAAGTTTGGACCTCACTGACTATCATGACCCTTTGGACCTCCTTGTGCCGTTTCGACCTTAAAACTTGGATTTTGCCTATACTTTAGTGCCCATTGGACCCCCTATTAAACAACGTGTTCCGTTGGACCCATTTTTTTACATCTTCGTATGAAAAGCTAAAGTACAATCGTGCACAAAAGTGAGACACTTTATCAAAAATAAAACACGATGCAATAAATAAATCAATATGTTTATTCAAAGATATAATTTAAGTGTCCAATTAGAGGTAGTAAGAATATGGGGAAGCGTAGGTGTAGGCGGAATAGGCGACGGGTGAGTAGGCGCTGTACGCAGAGTAGGCGACAGGGGCAGTGTAGGCAGCCGCCACTGGAGCGGTGTACGCCGCGTAAGGAGATGCGTAGCTCAGTACCAGAGGCTTCGCTGAGGCGAACGCCAGCAGAGCAACGAAGATCAGCTGGAAAGAAATTTAGTTCATTACAGCACTGTACACGGTCTTGTCGCTGAACGTCACTTTGGCAAAATGCGATCGTCAAGAAGATGGTCACTTTTTTGACGTTCTGCGAAAATGGCGTTTTGCAAAAGTGACAAATGTGAAAGTGATTATCTTTAACACAATTTTGATTGAAAGTTGTTTTATTTTTTTGTGGTTAATGTAATGATAACCCATTATGGTCGTCAAAATCGTAATTTTTATTTCCAAAATGACGATGATTCTTCCATTCCGTGTTTTTTTTTTATTGGCAAAGTGCCTTTGAAGGCTATGAAGTCCGAACTAGTACGCTAAATGTACCACTGTACGATTTTAGACTACTAATCACAAAATTAAACAATTTGATCTTGCAAGTGTATAAATAATTTTGTTATTAGCCAAAAAGTAAATAATGTTAACAATTCTAAAGTGCATTATGAAATAAAAACAATAGGTAGTTGTAATTATTAACATCCCTTTGGAAGATATGGTTAACATATAAAAATCAAACCAACGACATTTCTTTAAATGAGGAAACAGTAAAGTTAAAAGTCAAAAGTAAAAAAAAAAAATAATAAAAAAGCTAATACTTACGAATTTGAACATGTTGACTGTTTGTGTACCTTAGTCCGACAATACTGACTTATGGTGTGACTCCAGGCTAATATATAAGGAGTCAAAGATGGCCTCATAGTGTTGGCAGAGACTCGGCGCCCGCGCACCTTGGCGAGACGTGCGCGATCGGGACCCGCACGTGAAGAGAATATTTTGACTGCACTTTATTTTAGAATATACAGGCTGTTACTTTAAAGTTTTATAATGATTCTCGACAAAGTTAACTGGTATAGTCGAGAAATTATTAGGTTTTTATCCTACTTAATCTTAATCCATACTAATGTAAATGTGAAAGTAACTCTGTCTGTCTGTTGTTACGCTTTGGGGCTTAAACTAATGCCCTAATTCAAAAATCTAATTTCATTGTCTGTGTAGTCTAAATCTAGTCCAGTTATTAAATGATGCAAGTCTAAATATTACAACATCATCATCTTATAACAACATTATCATGATCAAATACAATCTTGGATTCTTTTTCCTCGATTATCCCACCATTTGTGTATTTTTTTTTGGAAAAGCTTCAAATACAAAAGAATTTTCTTAATAGGTACCGCTGTCTTCGAGTAATCGGTAAACATACAAAAAAAGAATTGTTACGTCGAATGGCGAGATAACTGATAAAGCAGTCATTCAAGGACATGTTTTGCCTCAGGACTTAGTTCTCGTTGCTTTTTGCTTAAAGATAACACATTATTAATTAATTCCTAACGAATTGAATATTGACATTTAACGCCAGTAATACTGATTTATGATTGTCATTAATTACATTCATGTCTAAAGTAACTATTATTGAATTTGTTTAAACATTGCACTTATAATACTATGATCCTATACGATTTATATCTTAGTGGTTCTGCTTCAAGACAATCTTAACATTCGTAATCAAATGATGGGAATTGCATTTATTAAAATAAAGATGGTAATCGACACTTAACGAAGGAGATTACACATTACACATTTTTAGCGGATTTTTTTGAACTGCTTAATACTTTCTAGTTATAAAGATATTTAAAAAAAATTAACTTCCAAGTTGTTTCATGAAAACAACGTATGTTATAACAAAACTTTTAATGCCCCTACTATGTTAGTACATACTTGCATGTTTTTTGCACCAAAATTATTTTATTTTATTTTATTTATTAGGGAAAATAAACAGTTGCAAAATGACTTGACTGACAAACTTTTACTTAATGTTACTTATTTTGATGGGATATTATTACTTATTTTGAGTGTCGTGATGGCCCAGAGTCAGAGAGAGATAAGGCGCCCGCCTCTCGTGTAAGAGGTTGTGGGTTCGAATCCGGGCAAGTACCAATGTGTACTTTCTAAAGTTTACCTAGGACATCACTGACATCCCGTGCCTCGGAAAGCACGTAAAGCCGTTGGTCCCTGTTGTCATTCGTAGAACTTTGACAGTCGTTACTGGTTAGCCAGAAACTCTGACCAGTCTAACCAAGAGGTATCGTGTCGCCCAGTTACTGGGTTATGGAGGTCAGATATCCAGCTGAATCCGGTTAGGCTGGCAGCTAACCCCAACACAGTTGGGAAAAGGCTAGGGAGATTACACAGATTTTGATGGGATAATAAGTTAGTACAATGTATAGCGCAGCAGTAGTGTTTTTGTATTTTATATGTAATACAAGCAAACTACTTGCTTAAAAGGATTCTCCCCATTGTAACTAGAATAAGTTATTTATGTAGAAGCAATAAACATATTTGATTTGATTTGATGTAACTAGCTTTTGCCCGCGGCTTCGCTCGCGTTAGAAAGAGACAATAAGTAGCCTATGTTACTCTCCATCCCTTCAACTATCTCCACTTAAAAAATCACGTTAATCCGTCGCTCCGTTTTCCGTGAAAGAAAGACAAACATAAGGACACACTTTCCCATTTATAATATTAGTATGGATGTACTTTTGTTACTAACATCTTTTAAATTATTACTAACATTATGAGTCATAGCTGTTACTAGAATAAATATTTTTTTTTATACTTTTCTATCCTATAAGAAAAAGGATCACGCTGTATTTTGGCAGTGGTTTCGGTTCGGTCATATCACACCGCAAGGATCTAGCGTCATGCGTGTAGAACGTTCTATGTGCGCAAGCGACGCGACATTTGCACGGACGCACGGACGCCCGGACAAGTGCTACTAAATCAGGTGCTAGCGATCAAGGTCACTATTACCAGCCCAACTTGGAACAACTTTGAACTTGATTTACTGTATCTATAGTGGTGAAGACTTTTTGTAACTCAATTGTTATCGGTTTCCCTTCTTATTTCGGGACAACAGACACTATAGAGCCGTTAAAAATAGACTTACATAGGCCACTATTTTCACTATTAGATCTATTTTCTTTTCATATGCTTAGCGTTTTTGCACCTATATTTATAAAGCGCTACTGTCCATCAGAGGTCCGGGACCCAGGTACTGGATAACACCGTGACTGCCACTGGGGAGTCGCAATTCGCAGATTTAATGCAATTTTTTTTTTATTTATTTGTGCTAAGTATTGGATAAAAATAATTAAAATAAAAGCTCATTAAAAAAGCAAAATAGCAAGGTTTACTTTGGCAGACTTTCGCTTCACTTTTATGAAAACGAAATGCGGTGGGCATTTCATTTGGAGTTGACTGGTAGAGGATCCCTAAGGCGTTAATTCCGCCTTGTACATTTGTATATGAAGTCGAAATAAATAAACAAACGACCCTTACTATTATTACATATCTAGAATTTTAGCTGACTGCTGTAGCAGTTATTATATATATATAGTAGTAATAGTCGTAGTAGCCAAGGTCCACTTCCGTTACAGGACAACTTGAAAGGAAAATTGTAGAATTAATTAAAATTGAGACTGTGTGCTTGAAGTGACAATGTTTTATATCCCTATGGTTTATAATTATCCCGATTGGCAATGTTTCATTCCCGATTCAAAAAAAGTAAACCAAATAATTGAAATTGGACAGTAACATAACCAGGAACGATTAACAATAGGCTGAATGTTATGAACGACCACAGATATAGAATGATAATCTATATCTGTGACATCGACTCAACAATGTCATAATGTATCCTATAGGGATTTATAAACCACTCAATATTACGCATAGCGTATATTACTTGCTTGCTATAATATTTATTATACTTAACTTATCTACACTGAAAAAAAATTCGGTCCTATCACGATTTTTTGTTGATTTTACCAAACTTCTTAAGTTGGCGTTACCAAATTTATTTGGTAGATTACACCTATGTTTTGTTAATTTTTCAAAACATCTATTTTTTTGAATAAAAATTGTTGGAAACTTAAAATTAATAATCCGTGGATCTACCTAAGACTCTCCTGACACATCTGCAGCGGTTCTACAACTTCTTAAGTTGGCGTTGTACCAGATTTATTTGGTAGATCCAAATAATAAGAAGTTTGGGAAAATCAACAAAAATTCGTGATAGGACCGAACATTTTTTCAGTGTATCAGATATATTTTTTCAAATTAGAATTAATTATTATATTACTAATAATTAAAATATTTTGTTCACAACTCAGATCAGATACCAACATATTTGAAAAGCTTCAGAAAAATAAAGTTAGCTGCCTAATCATGAAAAACAACAGAAACCTCTCAAGGTATGAATCATTAGCTGAAGCGCTACCTCAGCGCTATATACGCTATAATCTGTGGCAGCTAGCGCTGTCACAGATTTGCTACTCGTATTGAGCAACTATTTGTATGGCCTACAAGAGATTTTTAATTGAGGTAGTAAACACAACTTTGATACAAACTTTCCTACAGTTCTGCACACAATTTATTCCGGTGGCTTTTAATTCGAAGAACTATCTCATCGTATATAAATTAGACCACTGCTGAAAGGGTCAGCACAAAAGCAGCTAAAGGAAAAAAAATATCCATAAAATTAAAAATTGCGTGCGTTACTTTAATACCGATTGTCATTTAATTCTTGCACCTCTGCGTCGTAGCCATTGCA
Source organism: Athetis lepigone (assembly GCA_033675125.1). Taxonomy (NCBI): domain Eukaryota; kingdom Metazoa; phylum Arthropoda; class Insecta; order Lepidoptera; family Noctuidae; genus Athetis; species Athetis lepigone. The sequence continues at coordinate 9,404,871 of CM066215.1, forward strand.
AGCGTCTAGTTTATTTTTAACTTTATATCTGTTGTTTTTGACATGATTATTAACCATGGGGACCTGGATTCGTCGGAAAAGGGTTATCAGGTTTTTCTAATAAGAACTTTTCTGTAGCAGCCCGGAGATATGAAAGTGGAGATCTAATATCTTGCTTTATAAGCATACTAGCTGTCCCCTGCGGTTTCACCCGCATTTTTCGTTACTGCTCCGCTCCCGTGGGTCGTAGCGTGATGGTATATAGCCTATAGCATTCCTCAATAAATGGGCTATCTAACACTGAAAGATTTTTTCAAATCGGACCAGTAGTTCCAGAGATTACCCCCTACATACAAACTTACAAACCTACAAACTTACAAACTTAAAAATTTTACCTCTTTATAATATTATTAGAAGTATAGATAAAGCCTTTGATTCCGGCTGTCATGTGGTAGGCAAAAGGCAGATAGTCCGCCAATCAGCTTTACAAAGCGATATTGTTACCAGTGCTTATTTTATAAGAATCTGAGGAAAAAAAACTAGTAAAAAGTCACATAATAAATTCGTACAAATAAGTAAACTAAGTATAATAATACGAAAAAAAAAGTGAACTGATTTTTATATATAACGTATATTATACCTATCTATTCATATAAATAAAATCACTCACGGCATATAGATTAACTATATCCTTAAATTAAACTAAAAAAACATATAATACAATTACTTAAATTAAACATAAAATAATAAAACATATATTATAATTACCAATGTGACTTTTTCAATTCATATGTACTTTCTAAAGTTTATCTTAGACATCACAGACATCTGTGAAGGAAAACATCGTGAGGAAACCTGGACTTGTAGTTAATATTATAAGTTCGAAATCGCCAACCCGTCTTGAGCAAGCGTGGTGATCAATGCTCGTGCCTTCTCTGTATGAGAAGAGGCCTTTGCCCTGCAGTGGGACAGTTATAGGCTGATATTATTTATTATTTTATATTATAATTACTTAAACTAAACAAAAATAAACAAAATATATAAATAATTAATCCATAATAACAAACCCGCTAATAACGGACTATGCCATCAATGCCACATCTAACATAAAATCAAAACGAATACATCCATGTTGTTATTGTATACGATCGAGTCAGTGTTATCCGCTTACCCACATTTTTTTTATATTTTTTTTATACGCATATCTGTGCGCTCTAAATTCATTTTAGTTTTAGTTATTATTTCTCTGTAAGCGAATAATTTAATTCTTAAGAGAAATAAAGATATACTTAAACCTATCTAAAAAGTAGCCTAAAGTAAAACACTGGTATTCACCTGCATTCTGTTACATTGCAAGCTGTTCCTTCTATATTTGGGAATGGTTTTTTTTAAGGCAGATGGTAATGTAAATTGTAAATTAATCAATTTGCTTGTTGACAAAATAACTACACGTCACAAAAATTGCTACAAACGTCATAAAAATTGTTTTAGGGCATTGTTCTTCCAGGTGACGTTAAATCAGCAGGTTTTCCCAGACTCGTTAACTATTCGATCGATATTTGCATGACAAAGAGATTGTTCATAGAAGTAAATATTTGAATGAATCACGAAACAATAATGGCACACTAGCATGTACATACATTCTTCTAGAAATACGTTTGTTACATTGTACATACTTCTAGAAATACGTTTTGCAAAAATATCTCTTTTAAATTGATTAATGATAATATTTAATTGGAGTTTAATAGAATTAAAACAATTCTTCACTCTTGAGTCTATTTAAAAAATAAGAAGGTCTGATAAGAAGATCTGCTTTTGTTGCAGATTGTATCTCTTCAAGAGATTTTTTTGTATATAATATCATGTATTCTCCCAGTTATGTGCTGTAATAATTTTCATAAACAGCACTAAAGTAATATGTGTACCCATCATTCCATTAGATAATAGCATTTAGGATTACAAAATATTATTTCAATGACTAAATAAGCCTTTCAATACACTAATGAACAAAACGTAAGGTCTACCAACCAGAACATAACCGCGATTCTATACAAATACAGAAATACATGAGCGACACAATTAATCCCTTCATGATTTCACAGTAGACACTTATGACGTCATTGAATACGGTCGTTCATAATGTACAGCCCCAAAACAACCCCGCCATATTATGATGTAATAACATCTATTGATGGCACACAATACGCCGATTGTATCAACCTGTTTGCTATTTCGCAACACGTCCTAAATAATAATGTTAATTTGTTCGGTTTTGTTCTCGTTAACTATTTTGGTATATTATGTCATGCTGGAATATCTGATGTAGCTTTATTTTGACATACTGAACCTGTTTTTTGATTGTTTAAACTATCTTTTCTGACTGTAATGTGACTGTCACATATTTTTTTATCTCAGTAACTTCCATTGGTTCAATATTAATTAATGTCAGTAGGGTATATATTATGGTTTAGGATATACAAAGAGAAAATTCAAGTAATACTTTAAATTGTCATGTTGCTACTTATATGTACAATTTTTTACATCTTGCTGATATCAGTCGGTATGTTTTCACTTGAGAAGGACGGGGGCGGTGTAAGCGGCGGCGTAGGGTGAGGCGTAAGCGGCGTAGGGAGCGGCGTAAGCGGCGTAAGGGGCGGAGTAAGCGGCTGTGTACGCAGCGGCTACGGGCGCCGTATACGCTGCGGCTACGGGGGCTGTGTACGCGGCGGCTACGGGAGCGGTGTATGCCGCGGCTACTGGTGCCGCCACCAAGGGAGCGGAGTACGCCACAGAGTGGATACCGGGCTTGGCAGCCGCGATAGCGAAGAGGGCAGCGAAGACAATCTGAAACAAAAAAAAAAAAATTAAAATAAGTTGTCACGATAATAATATTCATTCCTACATATTTTCTGAAAATATGTAAAATATTTTCTTGAAAAATTGCTCAAAGAATTAAATATTACTATATAACTAAACAAATCATAGATATTTTTAAATTCAAAAATGTTGGATTAACGTTTTGTTTATTAAGGTAAAGCTATTTACCAGTTTGCACATTTTGAAGTGTTGGTTTGTATGTCTCGTAGTAAACAAGATAGGTGAATGATACCTTTGAGCTAAGCCCAGCAACTTAAATACTCAAGTGAATACGAAAGAAATTCCTCCACAATCCTAGGGTGTGCTAACATATAATGTGCAACGGTGCTCCGAATTCAAGATAAACATCGTGGATAACGTTATCGGAAAGTGAACCACGCTAAAAGTATAATTTTGTTCAGATCTTTCTAGAGTGCGCTCGTGTAACAGAAGCTTAGTAATTACCAGCCTATAACTGTCCCACTGCAGTATAAAAAGCATCTTCTAATGCGGAGAATGCAGTGATTGATCACTACGTTTACTCAAGGCGGGTCGGTGTTATCAGTGCTAAGTTGTTACAATTAGCCCAGTCATATTAGGATTTCCCCTCTGAATTAAATGTAAATTAATGTACCACTGTAAATTGGTATAAACCTTTATTTTGTCGTTCTAAATGTTGTCTCAAAAGTCACAAATGTTATCGTGTCCGCGTCTTAAGATATTGAAAAGGTCATAAAAATCAGTTTTTCACGAATATCTCACTTTCTACTGCTTAAATGAGATTTGCACCTATTAAACAGTTGCTGAGTATAAAATTCTCGACAACTTTTATGTACATTTTTTTTTCATACGATCACCCGTTTTTGCGGTAGACCGCGAAGAGTGCGCCGTGTACAGTCATTTGTTGTCTAATGCAAAGTCAAACGTGAGTTACGGTTATCAGTACTTTGTATCAAGTTAATTATTTACAAAAAAATGGAATTATTTAACAATGCCCATATTTGAGTATTCATTATTTATATTTAATTCAAATAACTGACTTAATTGTTTATATTTAACTATAGTACCTATATTAATAATTGTGGAATAATATATTTTAAATCTTTTTCTTGAATCACTGCATCTACATATAACTAAAATATACATTCCACAATTATTATTATATTAATAATTGTGGAATGTATATTTTAGTTATATTAGTTATATTTTATAATCACTGCATCTACATATAACTAAAACTTACATTCCACAATTATTAATATAATAATAATTGTGGAATGTATATTTTAGTTATATGTAGATGCAGTGATTCAAGAAAAAGATTTAAAATATATTATTTTTGATAAAAGTTTATTAAGAAAAACCAGTTAAAAAAAATAACACCTGTTTGAAGCAGGGGCAAAATAAAAGTGTGAATTGATAGTGAAATCACGTTGGCAAGTGTAAATTAAAATTTAAAAAACCCCTGTCCCCGAATTTATTAAGATCGCGACTGCAGCTTACAAAAAAAGTTGACAACTTTGAAACGGTTGAACCGATTTCGATGAAACTTTCCTAAGGACCATGGCTAGATAACTTTCAAAAACAGCATTCAAAATGTCCCACGGACACACACAAAGCCGTCAAACTTATAGCTTTTTTTGCGTCGCGGGTTAAAAAGGACGAGTTTTTTTCTTGGTTCATTTGTGCATAAGGAAACTTGATCATTATTCAGGATGCGCGCTTTCGTTGCGTCAGAGGTCAGCGCGAGCGTGTCCGCTGTGACAATGCTAGGTCAATGTGCCTCTACACACTGGCCGTTTAATACAGATCACTCATGATTACGCTTAGCTTTTGTTTACGTTGACTAATAAATAAATATCTAGGTTTATAGGTTTAAAGACATTTATTTCTCAAAAAATACACAGTCACTCACTTGAAAAACAATATTTACCTTATTGCTAATTTTAATATTAAGTTCGTCTTCGTGACGTTCACCCATTCAATGCATTCGGTTTTAGGAAATTAATTATGTACTATTATTTAGGATAAATTGGACAAATTGATTATGATACACTTTTGTTTCTCTGATCCCAAACTAGGCAGAACCTGTTCTATTGTAATCAGTTATAATGTTTCTAATTTATAATTAAAAATACATGCTCTTAACGCAAAGATTAATCCTGGGTGGGAATCGAATCCATGACCTCCGGCTTAGCAGGCAGATTCACTAGCCACTAGCAACAGATCAGTCTATTGACTGATCTTGACTGATCTGTTGCTTAAACCTTCGAACACACACAATAGAAAGACAATAGCCGCCCGACAGCCGGCTGTCGCTTGGTCGTTGAAAGGTTAAAAGAAAACGAATGCGTTTCTTTTCACGCAAAAAATGCGCGATTGCAAATGTTATTGCTACTAGCGAATAAAAAAAGCTTTGCGACTGATGACGAGATACTGTTTTAATAACTCGAGCGGTATAAATTTGAGTAAGCGAAAATATAACTAAACTAACGACAAATATTAATTAGTAATAAGATTCAAAACGAGCTTACTAAAAGTGAGTTGTGATTAAATTGTTGTTGAAATTAAAATTCTATTCGTGCGACTATATTACTAAGTGAGTGACTAGAAATACAGAATGGGCACTGATTTATGACAGTAAACAATCTCTATACGAGAAACAGTTGGCCAATATCAAAATAGATTAGTTAGGTTAGAACTGAAAAAATGGCTTTTCTATTCGAAACACTTTATTTAAGATTAAATATAAATTAGTACTAATAAAGCATTTGCCAAATATTAATAAAAATACTACTACGTACTCAAATATTATCAATCTTCTCATTTTGTAGTTTAATAAACTCAAATTATGTTTGTAAGTTGCTGATCTGTTCACTTCACCCGCAGTTAGTCGCTAACTCAGTAATTCTATAACCTCAAATAATTGTTTTTGTCACTTAAAATTTTAATTTGCAGTCCCTCGTTTAAATACTACGCTTACTAATAATAGATTCGACGCCCCCATTATTAGGACAAAGTAGCTATTTAATTTTAATCTGTGGTACTAGATAATCTGGGCTTCATCTCTGACTAATAACAGTCTCTTTGTGTTTATTGACCTGGTTCTGTTTCTGTCACCTGCTTAAAGTGGAAATTATATTTGTCCTTACTTTCCTCGCAGTTCTTATAAGATTAAGTTTGTTGCGAGAAGAAAATACAGTTGAATCATTTCTCCGGGGCTCGTAGAAACCAAACCAAACGTGATAATGTTTGTTTGTTTAAAGTTCTAAACTTTTTACACACTTTCTTAAGTGCCTGGAAAGGTTCTAGAATCTAGACGATTCCGTAGTAAAGAGGATTTCCTTGTACAGTTGAAACCACGTCCCCTGACGTCAAGTAACTATAAGTTGGTGGCACCAAGCCATAATGTTTGTGTTGTTTAACTTGTGCGTCGATATTATATATTATATAACTATTATATCAGTCTGTTATGGTCATAGATAGTATATATCACTTTTGATATTAGATCACTATGTTCATAAGTTACATAATACAACAACGTATGTTTCTAATTTAAACGTAATTTACTAGTAAGGGTTATTTTGGTAAGTCTGTACTGTCTGCAACAATAAGTTATGATTCGATTAAAACTCTTTCTAGGCACTACGAACGTGTGGGAAAAGTACATTAGCAAATTTTATGCCATAATGTTATTACAACTAACCACTTCCACGAAAATTAGGCCATTTCTGGACTACAGCAGTAGGTTCACTAAAAATTACTCAAATTAGTTTGTTGACTACCTATTCAGTTTTTTCTAGGTTATCCGAGTTCTATAAATGTATAAATAATCAACATACATACACTACTAATTACTGTATTATAAAATAAAAGTACTAAAAATCAGGTTAAATATTTTACCAAGACAACTTTTGAAGAAAAAAGTACTCATGGCGGAATGCACTTTTATTGCTGTTATTGTACGAAAGGCTACTAAATTAAATTGATGATGATCATCAGTAGGTATAATGAAATAAAATGCAATAATGTGATCGAGGTTATACTTTATTCGCTATGCATCTGTCTCTCTCTCTTGTCATGTTCAGAAATAAGGGATAGAAGTAACCAAACTACTTCTTCAGGTAGTAAGCGGCGTAAGGCGAGGCGTAGGGGTAGGCGGAGTACGCGGCGAGTGGTGCGGTGTAGGCGGAGTAGGCAAGCGGCGCGGTGTAGGCGGCCGCCACTGGCGCGGTGTACGCAGCCGCTATCGGCGCCGTATACGCGGCGGAGTACAGCACGCCGGGTTTGGGTTCAGCCACGGCAACCGCCATCATGCAAGCGAGAACCAACTGGAAAATAATAAAAACTATTAATATTATTTTTTTCACGACCAGATCACCGAATCTAGTCTCTTCGCAGAACTGATGGACCTTTCCTTCAACTCTGTTTATCTTAACACTTCACTTTTTTTTTTACTTAATTTGTTTTTACTAAATCTTTTATTCTTGATTTCAGAATTAACTTATTTTGCCAAAAAGCCAAATATATTTGAAATATAAAAAAATTGAGCGTAATTTAATTCCGATAAGTAATTTTTGGGCCCTCGCCCACGGGCGACTTTTTGTAGCGATGCAGTCGCGATGCTCTCGCGCGTAGCATCGATACAGACGCAAAGCAGTCACTAGCTGTGTGCCCGCGCCCACGGGACCAGATTCAGTCGCGATGCAAACGCGATTCGGTCGCGATGCAAACGCGATTCGGTCGCGATGCAGTTACGATACAAAAATACCTTGGATCAGTACAGTTGCAAGATGGACTCCGTTGAGGCAACATTAGTCACGTTGTCTTTGGTGCTGCTTTTACGTAAGCAGCCGAAGCGTAGGCAACGGAAGCAGCGTCAATAAGGGATGCATCCATTTAATACCCAGAGATTACTTTGTGGACATCATGTAACAACATTCAAACAACTCAAAAATTATGATCTTAAATTCAAAAGTTGTTATAGAATGTCATATTCGACGTTTTGTGAATTGCTTTCCATTGTAAAACCAAAGTTGACACGCAGAAATACAATGATGAGACAATGTATATCAGCTGAAGAACGACTAATCGCGATGCAGTAGCGCGTTAGTAGCGCGACGCGGTCGCGCGTTTGTATCGATACAATCGCGATGCAGTAGCGCGTTGCAAATGCGACTAACACGCGTTAGAAGTGATGCAGTCGCGCGTTTGCTAAACGCGCGACTGCATCGCTACAAAAAGTCGCCGTGGGCGAGGGCCCTTATAGCTGTCCTACGCTTCGGTATTAAGAAGAGGAACTTACAAGTTTGAACATTTTGTTTGTTGTTGTCAAGAAGCTACTGCTGAATGATGTGAAAGAACCAGCAGCAACCCACTTTATAGTAAACTAAGAAGGACATTATACGCAATGTAAGTAAAGTCTCGAAGCGATGACGTGCATTGAATACGGTCCAGCTGGCCTCAACAGTATGTGTTAATGAAGAGCAAGTGACCAATACTTTCCGTTTCATGATGAATGCGGATTGACGGAATCACATAATTTTATTGCTTAGAAAATCTTTGTTTTGCGATTTAACTCAATCTTATGTTTTCTTCATTGTCATATTATGATTTAGATTTATATTTAACTAAACTAAGAAGTAGTGCGCGTCTATTTGAAATTGTTGACCAGGACCTTATTCTTATTGGGGAGATTAAAGAATAATACTAGTGCAATGCACCCTACACACTAGATCTTAATTTATACGCCTAAGTAATACCAATCGCATCTATACTGTTATCCGATAAACGTTATTTGCTTTTGATGTAAGTATTTATTATTTTATTTACTTTAAATTGCTTACGTGGCATACATGTTAATAGACATGATAGGATCTGTGGGATTTGGACAGACTGAGGCTGTCTTAAATAAGTTCTTGACACATTCACACAGCTTCAGCTTTTAGTCTAACAAAATATAGACATCAAATACCAATGTTTTACCTCCACAAATCAATTACCGGGTAGCGTGAGACCCCCTTGAATAGACTGATTGACAGACTTCATGGGCTCTGACTAGCCGTAATAACAGTAAAAGCGCGTGCTTTCCGAGACACGGAATGCTCTAAGTAAATTTAGGAAAAACATATAAATTGAAAAAGTGTCACTGGTACTTTGCCGGTTACAAACCCTCAAACTTACGCATGAGAGGCGGGAGCCTTAATCATGTTCCCTGAAAGATTAAAGGCTAAAACATTTTATTTTTTGTTTTGACACATTTCCTCTAAAGACAAATCGAATCAACGAATCGTCTTTTTCTATTGAAAGTGAAAGACGAATCGTTGACGTTTTTGATTGGAGGAAACTAATCGGTATTCCATGCGTCGCGCGGTAGCGAGCTCCATTAACCTCACGTTGCGCACAAGCATGCGACCTTCTTAAATTACTATATAATTCGTAGCAGAGATATCTTTCGTATCATTCAGTGCAGCACTAGCTCAGTGAAAACAATTCAAAATGTTCAAATACATCGTAAGTAGTTTTGGTAATTGTAGCTATATATGAAATATAAAACAGTTAAGAAAACGTGTGTTTAAATCTAACTTTTCTCTTATTCTACAGATCGTATTCGCCTGCATGTTGGTGGCAGCGATGGCTGAGCCAAAGCCTCTGGTTTACTCTGCTGCATACACGGCGCCATTCGCAGCGGCATACACTGCACCGGTAGCAGCCGCCTACACCGCGCCGCTCGCCTACTCTGCCTACACCGCACCACTCGCTGCTTACTCCGCCTACCCCTACGCCTCACCCTACGCCGCTTACTACCTGAAGAAGTAATTTGGACAAGATAATTGAAAACTGCTCTGAATAAATTAAAATAGCAATATTATAACTGTATTTTATTTTGATAGAACAGTATAGAACATTGAAAGATATAAATACTGATATATCTACCCTTGTTTCTATTACTTTCATTCTGCTTTAAGATATGTAGTTTACCCTCATCATTGTACTGTGACCGCAAAGTGGGTCATGTCATTTGAACACTATACAGCAATAGATCGAAGAATTATCATCAACATGATGTGGTCATACTTTCGGTATTTCGCACCAGTCGTTAGCTTGCCTCGAAGTGAAGGAAAAAGATCTTTGTAAATTACCATGTAGAGTAAAAGTGTCATCAGTAATAGGGAACATAATACGTAACTAAAAGCAGTAAATAATTTCGTTAAATGCGACGTGCAGCCGTAAATACACTACACCTTTACAGCTAATTCTACACCAACACTACCAACAGGCTCTACATAATTATCAATTAACCTTTGAAGTGTTGTGCACTGCAAAGGTTATTTGTTAGTTCGTTATTAGACCAGATTTATTTTATTACATCAGTATTTGGAATCTTAAAGTTAGATGTAAAAAATGTCGGAATTCATTACAATAAAAAAACTTTTTAGAAAAAAATAATAACCGCCTTAAAAAACTAAAAACATAAAAATAACTAAAATTTCGGAAGTCGGTGGCTTATCTCTTCTGCCAGTCAATTTGTGTTGCCACCGACTTCCGAAATTTTAGTTATTTTTATGTTTTTAGTTTTTGAAGGCGGTTATTATTTTTTTGTAAAAAGTTTTTTATTTTTTACTTTTTAGTGTCTGACTAAAGTATCCAGGCTGCCAATTTCCATACCAAGATTCATACACTACCTACCACAATCGAATCTGCAGTATAATCAATCTCGGTGTAAAGTGCTCATCAAGACGAATAAAATAAGCCCAAACACTATGTAGCTGCTATCAACCATTAAAGAGTTCCCTAAACTGTACTGTACCTGCATCACGGAGCTTGCAGTGGCAGTCATAACGCATCTCGATGTAAAGATCTTGTCATCACGAATAAAATAAGCCCAAAGACGATGTAGCTAAGATGTACCGTTGAGGAGTTCCCTTGATTCTCTGTCGTCTCCATCATCAGATCTGCCCCAAACCTCCATGGTATTGTAGTCTCATCAGATATACACATTAATATTAAGTTTTTTTCCCGATGCTCGCCTACAACTTTCTAGAGATGCCATCAATTTCTCAGGGTTTCCACCACCAGATCCTGACCTGATGAATATGGAACCAAATGACGAGCATACCCTTTCAAATAAAAAAAGAATTTTTGAAATCGGTCCAGGCGTCTTCGAGAAATCGAGTAACAAACATAAAAAAAAAATACAGTCGAATTGAGAACCTCCTCCTTTTTTTTGAAGTCGGTTGAAAATAGTAGATTGTATTACAAGGGCGCAAAGTTATATTTTTACGGCGAGGGCGTTTTTTGAATCCAGAGCGAAGTGAGGGATTCTAGAGTAGAATCCCGAGCTTTGCGAGGGATTCTTAAATAGAATCCCGAACGTAGCGTGGGATTCAAAGTACGTCGCCCGAGCCAAAAATATATTTTGAGCCCGAGTGATACACTCTACTTTTCATCAACCCCTATGAGAAAATTAAAGGCGCTTCATATCATACTTTATTGTAAAATTATTATTGTAGCTGCTATTATTATCATCTAGCTTGATAATAATTGCAGCTACATTAATAATTTGCTGCAAAACAATCCGTGAAAATTTTTACGGGAACTCGGGCTGTAGTTTGCGCGTTTTATTTCTATTTGAGTTTTTTTTTATTCAGCCGCGGCGTGACTATGTTATTGGCCGTCGTCGATTATTTGGCGCTGAGCATTAAGACGTTCCAAATTCAAAGAGTTTTTAAGCTCACTTATAACAGGGCGTAAAACATGCAAAGACGCTCCAAATTCAAAAAGTGCGATTAAAAGTTACTTTTAGGCGCACATTTTTTAGAATTTGGAGCGTCATTTTTGCCCGCTGAAAGTTTTTTATAGAAAACACCAACTTTGGGCGTACTTAAAGAGGAACAAAGTCGTCTTTTTCGAATAGGTGGGATGAAAACAACTTTACAGTATTTCCTTAATATTTTCTTAAATATTTGTGAAGGATTGGATATACATATACATACTCTTTAGTAATAATGTAAGTATTTGAGTCATATTCAGCGTTTAAAAACTAAGTAATAAAAAAAAGCTGACTGAATCTTTTAGAAAAGGTTTAAGCATTTTTCGTGATATTTTGAAAAATATATACACAGATTCTAGTCGAATCTCATCTGTCCGCCGTTACAATGCGCCTGCAGTTTCAAACGAGTTAATGAATATTCCGAGACACTGAAAAACTAAATAACGGATTTTAAAAACGGAAATTAAGTAACATTTGATTTTTAGATAGTTAGAACTAAAACAAATAAAAAATTAGATCATGTGGGAAAGTAACAAAAAGGGATACCTATGTCGAAAACGTCCCTAACTCGAAACAATATTGTATTCCCTGCCCATTGCGTCCCAAAACAAAATCTTAAAATAATTATTGAGATCCGTTAAAATAATTGTAGAAGATAAATAAATTTTGCGTATATTTTCCCATTAAAACTCGAACAAATAATTAAAATATTAGACATATTGTAATGTTTGCTTTTATAACCTCTACATTTTGATTTTTTAAAACGAATTACAAAGGATATTCGTTAAAACACACATATCATAACCTCTATAGGTCTAACAATTCCTTGCAAACGTTCGCTTAAACCCAAGTCCTCCTCAATAAGTCTTAAAACTCTATAATTCGATGATTGGCGATTCAAGTTTGACTTATAGAGGTTTTACTAAAATACAATACTGATATAGGCAGGCAGCAGGAAACGTATAAGTTATAACGTTTTCCGCATTTCACCTTGACATTAATTTATCAAATTCTAGTATTAACCTTTCAACGACCAAGCGACAGCCGGTTGTCGGGTTGCTATTATCTTTCTATTGTGTCTCGAATCACGTGTGTTCGACGGTTTACTCACAACGGAACGGAGGTGGAACCGTGGAACGAAGGTGTATGCGTTTGGGGTGAGAGGTTGTGTGTGCGCAAACCCATTATTACCCATCCATTTATTTATTTATTTATTTTAACTTTATGCACATATGTATGTACAATGGCGGACTTAATGCCTTAGGCCTTCTCTACCAGTCTACCCTGGGTATTCATAATGTTCCCGTTTATCTTCGAAACGGCTCGACCGGTTGCCATGCAGTTTTCAGCAGTGGATTTGTAATTTTATTGACAACAGTTTTAAGATAGGCATTATTATATGAAAGTTCCAGGGGGCAGTGCAGTTACCATTTCTTTGGCTTGTAACCATTTCTACGTCTTTCAGTAATGCGGTTGATTATGTGAAATGTAGTGACCCGGTATAGAGAGTAGGAAATCAGTAGAAAAGTTTTTAAACAAAAAGCAATTTTTTTTAACACACACGAAGTTAAAAATCTTATCCGTAATAAAAAATAATATTAATACCAGCCTATAACTGTCCCACTGCTGGGCAAAGGCCTCTTCTCATACAGAGAAGGCACGAGCATTGATCACCACGCTTGCTCAAGGCGGGTTGGTGATTTCGGACTTATATTAACTACAAGTCCAGGTTTCCTCACGATGTTTTCCTTCACCGATGTCTGTGGTGTCAAAGATAAACTTTAGAAAGTACATATGAATTGGAAAAGTCACATTGGTACTTGCCCGGATTCAAACCCGCAACCTCTTGCATGAGAGGAATAAAAAAATATTTAATATTTTTTCTAAAATCCCTAAATCCATTATTATTCAATACCTACCTAGTACGGATGACTACACATCAAGCTATACCAAAACCAGTATAAGCTGACTTCTGATTGTACGAAAAACATACACAATGCGAGGTAAGTGGTTTTGTATAGCTTGATGTGTAGCCGTGTGTACCTACTTAATCAAACTTCATTTAGTCGGGCGATTGTAGAAAAAAATATTTCATTCTTTAAACATATGAATGAATGAATTTTTATTTGCAAGAATATGGTACATAAGGTGGTATAGGTACATTGGTTTTCGGCATATCCTGCCATAACATGGCGTGAAAATTTTTTCACAGTCAGTGTTAATTTTAGGACATAGATTAGATTTAGGTCAGTGTTAATCATAGGACTAAAAGTGAGTAGGCACTAGGAATGTATTAAAAAATAAATAATAGTATATGGCAGGCAACTTTAGAAAAATATTTAATATGATTTTTATTAGAAAAACATTTTTAACGATGTGGATTTTTTTAAATTCATACTTTTGGTTTTTTCTCAAAAGAAATAGCACTTCTCAATATAAATAGATCTTAGCACACAAACATCTTTTGACGCGTGGATTTTTTAATATCTCGTCGCAAACTGTGTCCATCAATTTAATTTATGTACGAGCGTTTAGGTATGCTGACCCTTTGTCCGCCCTACTTTTGAACTTTAATATATTTATAATTGTCCAATCGTTTTATAACAGCAGTAATATTTACAATACAATTAAGTGTGGGTCTGGGTATTAGAGAATTCGCATTTATTCTAAGAAGTGGTTAACTACTTCGTATTAGGGCCCACCTGATGGTGGTTTTTGGGCAATTACAAAAAAAATATTATGGTCTTCACTTTAGGTAGACTAAAGGAATTGACAATCTATTTACATTAACTTTTGTATTTCATTTTGAATATAAAGGTTCATGTATAATCTTGATATGCATCACATAAATTAATTTCCTTAACTTAGTTAATTAGAGGACAGTGTTTGATTCATTCATTGAATGTACACACCCAATGTTAGTAGTAAACTCATTATTATTCGTTTCGCGGCATCAAGCGTAGTGGACCTCACGTTTTGTGCATTCGACCTTCTGATATATTGCTATAAAATCAGTAGGTGTCGCATCTTTCTTATCATTCAGTGCAGCAGCAGCTCAGTGAAAACAATCAAGATGTTCAAGTATATGGTGAGTAACGGCAAGAATAAAACCAAACCGAAACTGTGGACTTTCTCAAAATGCACTCACTGTCCTTCTGTAACATTCTTAAAACATTTACTAATATCGTGATTTTCTTTGCAGATCGTATTTGTTTGCATGTTGGTGGCAGCGATGGCTGAGCCCAAGCCCGGCGTGCTGTACTCCGCCGCGTATACGGCGCCGATAGCGGCTGCGTACACCGCGCCGGTGGCGGCCGCCTACACCGCGCCGCTCGCCTACTCCGCCTATACCGCACCACTCGCCGCATATTCTGCCTACCCCTACGCCTCACCCTATGCGGCTTACTACCTGAAGAAATAAGTAAAGAAATTATGAAAAACATGAGAATGAATAAATGATAGTAATTATATACCTCTATATGACTTTAAATTTACCTACGTAAGATACGATCCTTGCCTTTTTTTCTTCCTACGTATGGTTTAAGTCTACTCCTAGTATGTTTGGAAGTCGCTGAATAAGAGCGTTTGCATGGAGCCATCGCTCTCTATCTGACCTTTACAGCCTAGTTACTGAGTAATACGATACCCCTTGGTAGACTTTCGGGCTTCTAAGTACCTACCTGTAATAACCGTCAAGCGTTTAGGAATGAATAACTGGGACCTACGGCTTTATACGCTTTCCAAGGTTCTAAAAAGTTACCCTACTTACTTACAAACACCGGGCTCTAAAAAGATACCCTACCTACTAACTTCTGAACTCCTACGAATTTCCCAGCAAACAACCCAATAACACTTTGTCGAACCCACGCTGAATAATCACGCTGGTGGCCAAGCGGCTAACTAAATAGTCGACTCAAGCAGATTTCTAAAAGATAAGTAAGTATTAAATGATAATAATATCTTCTTGTGCGAGTTTCGTTTATAGAGGTCTGTTTCAAATTAGACAAATGCACCGTAGTGCACAAATGTGCACACAAAGAAAAGTATATCTCACTCTCATGCACCTAAAGGTCCAAGAGAGAAAGGTCAATAATCCCTTACGCAACATAGCGGTGCAACACATAAGTTGTTAATAACTTTTAATCCATTAACGGAATGGAACTAAAAGGCCCACGTTCTCAACAGTCACACATACAACTTGATGTAAAAAGTTATCAAAATAAATATATTCAATAGAATACTGTGTAAATGCAAATGCAAGATGCAAAGTAATAAAAATAGTCACCTCTTTATACGTATGTAAAGAGACAGGATTTTTGTGGTAATCAATGAAAACTACTAAAGTTAAATTTTGAAGAAGAAAGAAACAATTTTGCGAAATTCAACCCCTACCGGGGCAAAATAGGGGTTGGAAGTTTGTAAGAAGTAGATGGATGAAACCACAGAAAACAGTTAAACAAAATTACAAGTATGGATATGGATAGCAACGGCCAACCTAACTTATCTGACATTCAAAAAAAAAGAATACCTTCTTTGTAAATAAAACCAGCTCTAGCTTTTTATTTTGCCGTAATAGATTATTTTTCAGAATTTAATCATTTTTATAACTTAACTAGATTCGTATCACTTACCTATCAATGTAAACTTTATTTAAGGCGGAACCACATTACCGTGTCGTGGCGTGTCGTGGCGCGCCAGAAGCATATCGGTTTCATACATTTAGTATGGTTAGAGACACACTTGTGTGGCGTGTCGTGGCGCGACACGTTCGGCCGTGTCGCCGACTGCCCGCCACCGATTGCGCCAGAGCGGTGGTGGGGGTTTATGACGCGACACGACACGCGGGCAAAATGTGTTTCTGTACTGGCGCGTGGCTCGTGGCGCGAACCAAACATCTGGCGGGCAGTTTGGGATTTATTAATATTTGCAGCAAAATTACTGACGATCTTATTGAACTTGTAAATGGTGTTTAGAAAGGAATTACTGAAATTTTGAAAGTCAATAAAATAGTATATTACTTTATTATTTATTTAAAAAGGGATAAATGAATAATTATACAAAATTTACAATCCTCTGTTTTTTTTTCTCTTTCATTGTATTATTTGTGTTTTAAAATATTTTAATGTTTAATTTTTTTTTATTTTACTCTTCAATATTTTACTATTTAACCCGTGTTTTAATTTCAAATGTTTAATTTAATTTAACGTTCATGTTTAATTCAATTTAATACTGTTTATTTTTACCTTGATTTCAATTTTATCGTGTACGTTAACTTATACAATTCTAAACTATGTTTAAAATGATGATGTATGCATGATGTGTTCTCCTATAACTGAAGGAGCACAAATCTTCAAAGAACTTTGTATAATAATGCATGTAATGCGTAGCCTTTGTTGGAGTTCCTTTCTGAATAAAATAAAATAAAATAGGATGAACCTAGTATTTACTTTTATTTTTTTGGTCTGAAGAAATTTCAATGCTAAGAGAAATCGTAGGTGTTCATCAAAAGAAAACATTATGCACGTTTGAACGCTGCAAAGGTTCGTTAAGTACTGTTCAGAAAAAACGCCAGAATGCGCCACGACACGACACGCAAGTGTGCACACTCACCGCCACGCCAGCAAGCATCATGGCGCGCCACGACACGTAAATATGTTTCCGCCTTAAACTATATCACCTTTATTCATAAAGGCGGAACCACATTACCGTGTCGTGGCGTGTCGTGGCGCGCCAGAAGCATATCGGTTTCATACATTTAGTATGGTTAGAGACACACTTGTATGGCGTGTCGTGGCGCGACACGTTCGGCCGTGTCGCCGACTGCTCGCCACCGATTGCGCCAGAGCGGTGGTGGGGGTTTATGACGCGACACGACACACGGGCAAAATGTGTTTCTGTACCGGCGCGTGGCTCGTGGCGCGAACCGAACATCTGGCGGGCACTTTTGGATTTATTAATATTTGCAGCAAAATTACTGACGATCTTATTGAACTTGTAAATGGTGTTTGGAAAGGAATTACTGAAATTTTGAAAGTCAATAAAATGGTATATTACTTTATTATTTATTTAAAAAGGGATTAATGAATAATTATACAAAATAAACAATCCTCTGTTTTTTTTTTCTCTTTCATTGTATTATTTGTGTTTTAGAATATTTTGATGTTTAATTTTTTTTTATTTTACTCTTCAATTGTTTACTATTTAACCCGTGTTTTAATTTCAAATGTTTAATTGAATTTTAGGTTCATGTTTAATTTAATTTAATACTGTTTAATTTTACTTTGATTTCAATTTTATCGTGTACTTTAACTTATACAATTATTCTAAACTATGTTTAAAATGATGATGTATGCATGATGTGTTCTCCTATAACTGAAGGAGCACAAATCTTCAAAGAACTTTGTATAATAATGCATGTCATGTGTATCCTTTGTTGGAGTTCCTTTCTGAATAAAATAAAAAAATAAAATAGGGTGAACCTAGTATTTTCTTTTATTTTTTTGGTCTGAAGAAATTTCAATGCTAAGAGAAATTGTAAGTGTTCATCAAAATAAAACATTATGCACGTTTGAACGCTGCAAAGGTTCGTTAAGTACTGTTCAGAAAAAACGCCAGAATGCGCCACGACACGACACGTAAGTGTGCACACTCACCGCCACGCCAGTAAGCATCATGGCGCGCCACGACACGGTAATGTGGTTCCGCCTTAAAATATTTGTATCGATTTCGCCACATTATCACAATCTGGATTGACGTGTTTAGGGGTGGCCTAATAGTTGTTTAGTAATCTGGCAATACTGTCATTGTCACTGTCTCTTAACTTTTGACGAAAAGATTGTTGAAAGGACATGTTATGAAATGGGCTTATAATAATTTTGTTTTTGAACAACTATCATGTGCGGTTTTTCTGGTAGGGAAAATTGTCCAGGATGGCCATACAGAAACAAAAAAAATAATATTAAAAGCACCATTATTTAATAAATAAATATTTTAAATCTAGATATTTTTTTACCAATAAAACCAACTATAATAGGTGTACTGATGACAAAAATGGTAAAAAAAATATGATGACAGCAACACTGGGGAAAAGGATTAAAATGTTTTGATACTTGTATTTTTGCCTAAAAAAATATGACACTTATTGCTTTATAGCAATACTAATATTATAAAGAGGTTTTTTTTTGTATTTTTGTTTGTTACTCTTTCACGCAAAAACGACTGAACAGATTTTAATAAAACTTTACAGAAATATAGGTTATAAAATATATCAGAATAAGACAGGCAATAATTTCTGCAGTTTATTTAACAGTGATGTTTGATTAGTTGTATTTTTCTATTAGCTGATGAGATGATTGGGACCTACTTGCGGCCTACTCTGGGTAAAGTTAAAAAGGCTTTAGGCACTAATTTTAGCCCCTAGCCATGAGTGACCAAATAAAGATATTTTTTTAAAGAGAGTGAGATATATCGAGATATATATATCTGGTTAATCCATTCTAAACTCTTCTTCACGCCTAAGTCACTGAACCGATTTGAATAAAATTTGGTACAAATATAGTCTGGGACCCGAGAAAGAACATAGGTGTTCATCCCGGAAATACCCCGGGAATGGGAACTAAGTCGCGGGCAAAAGCTAGTATAAAATAAATTAAGATAAACCCAATCATTATAATATAAGTACTTTATTTACACAACAAAGATGAAATAAAAGGGTAGGTATTTCGCTTTGTGATTAGTATCCTAGTTTGGTTGGGGCATTGCAACTTTGATTCAACCTTATTGCCCGTTAAAAAAAATGATTGAAAACTAATGTTTACACGCTTTGACAATGTTAAGGAAAACTGTTAGACAATTAACATTTCTGACAGAATATCAAGGACTGGTTGCAATTTATTTAAGCTAATACAATATGACAATGAAATTACTTTTTTGCACGAAAACCCTCTCTATTCACCAGATAAAGTATATTTTCTTAACGGTGGAATTAAAAATAGATGTCCAATTTATTGTAAAGATGTGATCTTGGTCTTTACGAATATTGACAGATATATTGACTCTTTGAGTTTATATTTTATTTTATACATTTGTGTACCAATAAATAACGAGCTAATAATTTTGACTGTAACAACTACTATAATCTACGTACACAAGAAAAAAATGACGTTTGCATTAGGTAACTGTGTGGCAGAATATATTTTGAACCACTTGTGTATAACGTTTTATTTTATTTGCAAAATTACTTAAAATTAACCTTTCATTATGTTGAAAAAAAGTTGATGTGGGAGCGATGTAATTAATTATCATATTTGATTCAAATTACTTACATTCTATTGAGATCCGTCGACACTCGTTGAAGGAAACTCATGATTATTCCGAGCGTAGCAGCGTTCTCGATTAACCTCACGTTGCGTGCATATGTCCTTCTTAAGTTACTATAAATTCGTAGCTATCCCATCCAGTGTATCATTCAGTGCAGCAGTAGCTCAGTGAAAACAATCAAAATGTTCAAAAATATGGTGCGTATACATTAGAGATATGGACAAGTACTTAACTGCAAAGTTATAAAGTACATAGTTAAAGAAATTGTGAAAGTGAAAGAAATGTGAAGTTAACTTAGACTTGTGCCCGCTCGAAGTATAGGAGTTCAAGCAGGGGTTGTTCAGAACTGGGAAGAGACTGGGATTGGATATTTAATCCTTCGAACACACGTGATTTGAGACACAATAGAAAAACAATAGCAGCCCGACAGCCGGCTGTCGCTTGGTCGATGAAAGGTTAAGTGAGGAAGTGTAAAATTAATGGTCTTTATTATTTTCCAGTTGGTTCTCGCTTGCTTGATGGCGGTTGCCGTGGCTGAGCCCAAGCCCGGCGTGCTGTACTCCGCCGCGTACACGGCGCCGGTAGCGGCTGCGTACACCGCGCCGGTGGCGGCCGCCTACACCGCGCCGCTCGCCTACTCCGCCTACACCGCACCACTCGCCGCGTACTCTGCCTACCCCTTCGCTTCACCCTACGCCGCTTACTACCTCAAGAAATAAGTAAAACATAGTGTTACATGCCAACGAATAAATGTTAGTAATGAAATACCTCTATATGACTTTGAATTTACCTACTTAGGACACATCCTCGTCTTTTTTACAGCTACATAATACGGTATTTTACACCATCATCAATTGACGTACTTTTTATGAGCTGTCAAAACTATATTCTCCCATAAATTTTGTATGGCAAAACACTTAATGACGTCACTAAGTAAAGAACTCAATTGTCTAACTATTTATTGATTACAAAGCCTCCAAAAATCTAATTTTACAGTAAATTGAATATGAACTAGATTTTTAGGGCTTAAATTAGAAGATTTTTTATAGAAATTATGTCTTACATTTATTGCTTAATGGTGTAAAATACCCAATTGTTAAGGTCTACTCCTAGTATATATATATAGTTACACTAGCTTTTGCCCGCGGCTTCGCTCGCGTCAGAAAGAGACAAAAAGTAGCCTATGTTACTCTCCATCCCTTCAACTATCATCACTTAAAAAATCGTCGCTCCGTTTTGCCGTGAAAGAAAGACAAACAGACAGACAGACAGACAGACAGACAGACAGACACACTTTCCCATTTATAATATTAGTATGGATGGAGCAATCGCTGTCTATCTGACCTTTACAACCTAGTTACTGAGTAACACGATACCCCTTGGTAGACTTTCCGGCTTCAAAGTACCTGTAATAACCGTCAAGCGTTTAGGAATGGATAACTGGGACCTACGGCTTTATACGCTTTCAAAGGCTCTAAAAAGTTACCCTACTTACTTACAAACACCGAGCTGTTGTTAAAAATCCTAAACAAAGAACCTAATAACACTTTGTTCTACCCAGAAATCGAACCCACGCTGAACAATCACGCTTGTGACCACGAGGCTAAGTCAAATCGAGCAGATTTGTTCTAGATAAATATCTTACTGTTCGAATTTCGTTTTTGTAGGCCTTTTCTCATACAGAGAAAGCACGATCACCACGCTTGCTCAAGGCGGATTGGCGATTTCGGATAAATAATCCCTACAAGTCCAGGTTTTCTCACGATATTTTCCTTCACCGCTGTCAGTAATGTCTAAGAAAAACTTAAAAAGTACATAGGAATTAAAAAAGTCACATTGGTACTTGCCCGAATTCGAACCCACAACCTTATGCATGAGAGACGGGTGCCTTAATCCAAGACACTTACTAAAATAAACATAGGAGTACATTGTCTAAATGCAAGTTGCACAGTAATAAAATTAGCCATATCTTTATACATGTTAAGAAACAAGCTTTTCGTGGTAATCAACGACGTACGACATACAACGGACGTACTGGAGGTGGAAAAATTGTTAGAGGTGCAGTAAGAAAAGCTTTTTGAAAATGTAAACCCATTTGGGGTGTTTAGGATGAAAGTTTACACGAAAATGGCTAGGCGAAGCCGCAGCAAACAGTTAATAACAAAATAATTGCATAACAAAGGCAACCTTATTTGTCTGACATTTAAAAATAAGAATACTTAAAAAAAAAACAGCTATAGCTTTTGTCATCAAATGTTAAATTTAATTATGCTTCTAAATTTCAACTACACTTTCAGACAACGAACAAACTATAAGTTTCAAATCATAACAAGATTTTTTTTTTAATTCTTTCACCAATCGAAAGCTACATTATCCACGAGTAACATAGGCTATATTTTATTTTGGAGAAAAATAGAGTTCCGTAATATTGTAGTCGATTGATATTTTTACAAATCATTTGTGACTATTGGCTTTATTTCTCAACTTTTGACTTTGCATACCCTCAGAATGATAGACGGAATTTCAACTTGTTTCATTATTCTGTCTCAAAATGATAAGTACCTTTTGAGTTAAAACAACTTACTTTCCCATTACAATGTTAACATATTTTGATAGTCTTGATATTGGATATGGTATAAATAATAGTATTAAATCTAATATTTAATTATGTTATATTATAAACCTATAAAATTATGAACTTCTTGTCTTATATCATTTGATAACTGCAATAATTCGAAAAAGAACTGAATTAAAACTGTAATTACGATATTTGTAAATATTAACTAACTAATAATCATAACGGTATAATCATAAATGAAATTAATGCTACAATTTAAGGAAAACTGTAAGACAACTAACGATATCTAAGACTAGTTGCATTTTGTTTTCGAGATAACTCTATATAAATATGAAATTCCTTTTTCGCACAAAATTGCTCTCTATTGTTTCGATTCCTGATATAAAACGTATTTTTCTTAATATATACACAAAAAAAAAGTCAAATTAATTGTAAAACATGTGATCCTGGTACTGTTTTATGGCTGTGAATATTAACAGATATATTAACTCTTTTAGTTTTCCCGACTGCCGGAGGAGGATTATGTTTTTATTTTATTACTATTTGTATGCCAAGAAATAACGGGATAATATTCTATTCAAATTATTTTAATTCTATTAAGATCCATCAACACTTGTTGAAGGAAACTCATGATTATTCTGAGCGCAGCAGCGTTCTCGATTTACCTCACGTTGCATGCACATGTCCTTCTTAAGTTACTATAAATTCGTAGCTATCCCATTCAGTGTATCATTCAGTGCAGCAGTAGCTCAGTGAAAACAATCAAAATGTTCAAATATATGGTGCGTATACATTAGAAATAAGGACAAGTACCTAAATGTAAAGTTTATAATAAAGTACAAAGTTCACGAATTGTGAAAGTGAAAGAAATGTGAAGTTATTTAGGACTTGTGACCGTTCGAAGTATTGGAGTTCAAGTAGTAATTGTTCAGAACTGAAAAGAGACTGGATTAGACTATTCAGCTGTGATAGATGAAATGTGAAATTAATGGTCTTTATTATTTTCCAGTTGGTTCTCGCTTGCTTGATGGCGGTTGCCGTGGCCGAGCCCAAGCCCGGCGTGCTATACTCCGCCGCGTACACAGCGCCGGTAGCGGCTGCGTACACCGCGCCGGTAGCGGCCGCCTACACCGCGCCGATCGCCTACTCCGCCTACACCGCACCACTCGCCGCATACTCCGCCTACCCTTACGCCTCGCCCTACGCTGCTTACTACCTGAAGAAGTAAACTAAATTTGAAAAGAACCGAAATACAAGCAAATATATTACATTTTAATCAGTATCTCTTTTTTCATTTCATTCAAACCACTTATCTTCTTCTTTAGGAAGTTTGGTATTCCTACGTAGCCTTTCATCTTATTAGAACATTAACCTCATGACTGCCGTCACTGGAGTTATCAGTCCAACTGCATCTAAGTTCATTATCTGGGTGATATTTACAAGTTTTGTGCAGAAAACGAATACCTGTGATTGTATAATTTTTTTTTGTGGGAGTGGAAAATCATCAAATGACTTCTCTTGTCTTGGGCGGGTATCAGATTTTTACAGACTAAAACTCACTCATGTTCCTTCGGTTGCCCTTTATGTTCCAGGGTCACGGTAACTATTATAAACATTCCGCAACCACATTATATAATTATGTTAAGCGAGCAGTGCGCTGTGTTCATTGTCGTAACCCATCATTGCCATTGACCGTAAATAAGGAATAGCACCTTTTGCACCTGATACCTAGAAAAGGTCACCGTATTCCGTATAATCAGTATTAGTTATTTGGGATACTCTCTTAACTGCATATTCCGTTCTTATTAAAAAAAAGTGTTCAGACATTTTTTATACTTGTCTATTACTGTCATTACCATTGCTACTTTTAATTATTTAGAATGCATAAATTAGTGCAATAGCATCTAATTGACAACTGTGACGTACAGTGCAAAATATGAAAAGCATTGTAATGAGTCTTATGGAGTTAATTTAAACTGAAGTGTATATGTTTCCATGTTTCTAATATGAATAACAGTCGCAGTTGTTAGAAATGACAGTAACTCGTTGTCATAATGGGTGAGGTTAGTAACAAAAGGTCGTGTAAGATGCAAAAATTAAACTGTAACTTTTTACTCGTATTAAACTGTAACTAAAAAAAAATAATATACAAATTGTATAAAAAAAAAACCACTCACACACAAAAAAAAAATACAAGACGGTTGTGCATGATAAGGAACCCCGCTGAAACCACACAGAAGGCCACCATTTGTCGAAATAGTGAAAACTATATTTAACGGAACTGAGCCGGTGACCTAATTCAGCTATAGGTTTTAGTACAACTCTTCGGAGCCCCTTTTCTTGGGTAGCATCCGCGACCGGAAAACACAACGTGTGCAGGCCTTCTGCGATGGCGCAGCATTGATGTATAGCCTTTGTCCAGCAGTGAGCCTCTTTTGACTGATATAATGACCTTTTCTTGTAAATAAGCGTCTAATAGAAGTAATTAATTGAACTCATAGGCATATTTTAAACAGTACTCAAAAATATTAATGTGTCAATGTGTATGGTGTTTTACGTTCCTAATTTTGTTTTAACATAATATTGTAATCGTAGTTGTTGTAAATATTGCCAGCATCGTAATACTCTTTAGTTAATAAGACTATAGTTATTAAGACTTAAGACTCCTTAACGAAAACCTCTGGCCATATTTTGTAATAAAAATAATTATTATTATTTTGAATATAACCTCATTTGATTTTATTATTCAACAAGGGTTGCCCTTGCAGGCCTTCTTTCACCGAAAAAACTAGAAACGCCATTTGTGTTTCTTTTTTATTTCTTATTTTTCACAGTAAATAATGGCCGTGACCGGTTTTTTGGGACATAACAGCCAGTTTGAATGTAAGTGTGAAGATTTAAAAACTCTTTACTGAGTTCCAGTAAATTGATAAAACCTATTTGATTATCCTACTATTATTATAAATGTCAAAGTTTGTGAGGATCGACGGATTGATCTTGAACGTATTTTGTTGAAACTACAGTAATAGGTATAGGTTAGGTATACATAAGATTAACGATTAGGTTACGTAAAACCACAGTGGGACTCACGGTAATGGAGTAATAACAGAAGATCTGATAAAACGTGGGTAAAATCGCAGGGGGACAGTTAGTTATTCAAATAAAATACAATTTTTGTAACATTAATAATTTATTTTTTCTCTAAATAATAAGGTAGGTATTATTAACCTACGAGTACAACTCATTTGTAGAAGTACGTGTACGGCGAAGATACGGAGTAACTATAGCCGGAGTACACCGGTGAGGCATACGCGGAGTAGTACGGAGCGGAGTATGTGAGCGGTGCGGGGTACGTAAGCGCAGCGGAGTATGCGTACGGAGCGGAGTATGCGAGCGAAGCGGAGTATGGTGAACTGAGGAACACTTGAGGCTTGGGGTCGGCCGTCGCTACCGCCAACATACAAGCGAAGATGAACTGTGAACGAATACATATCATATTAGTGAGTTATAGCTGCTAAGTTGCTTTCTCAAGTATATGTTAAACATCACAGACATCGGTAAAGGAAAACATCGTGAAAAAACCTGCGCTTGTAGTAAATATAAGTCCTAAATCGCCAATCCGCTCGTGCCTTCTCTGTATGAGAAGAGGCATTTGTCCTGCAGTGGGACAGTGATAGGCTGGTAATATTATAGTTGCTATAGAAAGTAGCAAACCGTTATTTTAACTAAAGGCTTCGGGTTGAATTTTTGGTCAGAAGGAACAGCATTGACAAATAAAAAAATATACCTATAGGTATCTGAATAAAATTTAGTCTAATAATCCACTAAGTCTGATTGATATTCTATGTCTATCTAAAATCCAAAAGAAATCATTGTGTCAGTGTATCGATATTAGTATTTCTAATACATGCTTTTTCCTTTGTTTACACACTGGAAGACATTTCGAAAGATAAAGATCTTTCGGAATGTCTTACGATATAAACTTACCTAATGTTAAAATTAAAGTTGCAGTTAAAGACAACGAATAAATACATGAGTAAAATACTTCAGGAGAAATACATGGAACTAACTCATTTTACAATATTTAAAAAATTTAACTGATAGCTAAGAACTAGACAATTTTCAGATGCACAAAACTTAATTTATTTAAATTGAGAGTAATATGCATGTCTACCTAATTAGGCATGACTAAACAAACACATCTTTGCGCATACAAATGATCTGTAACATGTTATATGATACAAATTCAGTAATGTTGATGTATTTTATAATATAAATATGTGTATTCATTATATATTTATTTTATTCGTATATATTTGATAATTTATGTACCTATATTGTATGTTTTTATTACTGTGTATTTTTTATCCTGTTTTTCCTCGACTATTTTATTCTCTTTTGAAATGTACCTGCCGTATTACCTCTACACCACACTAGGTTTTAGGGCATTATGTCCGCCAATGTACATTTGTCCATAAACAATAAATAAATGATGATGTATGTGTCAGTTAAAATGGGTACTTATACAAATACCTTAAGGGGCTGAATTGTTCATCCTTACGTATAATAAATGAAGTCCGCTGCGTCTGTCTGTTTGCAATAAACTGCAAAACTACTAAACTGATTTTCATACCATTTTCACTAATAGACAGAGCGATTCATGAGAAAGGTTTATGTTTAAAATACAAATGTATGTGCATTTTGGTAGAGAAAATTGTGAATTTCATAGACTTTGCACTCCCTAGCGTAGTTGGGGGTCGTCTAAGCGTCAGTCATAAATTAATCATCAACATTGTTTGAGATTTTCGGTATGCCTTATTGACCGTAACATCATGTAAAATTTTATTTAACCAGTTAAAATTTTCTGGCCCTAGCAGATGAAGTTTGATATCAAATACCCTAAATTTAATTTACAACTCGATCTTTCTGGTTTTCCTAATCAGACGATTGACAATGTTCTTCATGTAATTTATTATTTCGAGGAAGAAGTTCAAAATCCATCACTTCTGTGCCGTAGCACATACATACATGGTAACGCTTTTTCACTAACAACAATTTACTCAAAGCACTGATTGAAAAATTATGTTAATATTCACTCACCAATTTAAACATTTTGGAGGTTGTTGTCACTGAGCAACGACTGAGCTAAATGATGATACTAAGTATCCGGACGGTTCTTTATAGCCAACTCGAAGGACGCTGTGTGTATTGTAAGGATACTGGCCACAGATCATAACGTTTATGACTTACATATACTTTTCACACCTACAAAAAAGACGAAGTTTTTTTTAAGGTTCCGTGTCTCGAAAGGAAAACGCTTATCACTTTGTTGGTCGCCAGTTGACCCTTTTACTTAAAAAAGGATGCAAGTACAAATTGATATCAAATATTAAAGTCTTTCTCTTCAAGCAGTGAAAACATCAACCATCTAAGTCGACGCCATCAAAAGATATGGCAATTTGCTTTGTGATATTTCCGATTGACCTAGGATCTTGAAGTTTAGCGGTAAGAAATCTTGTAAAATCTTGTTACAGTGTTTTTAAAATACTACTTACTACTTAAGCTACAAGTTTGTACGGAACCCTCGGTGCCCGCGTCCTATTCGTACTTCTCCGGTTTTCCGGTCATCTGACCAGCACTAAAGCTAATTCTTACAACGATAATAATATGCTCAGTACTCTAATTGCTCAAAAACCGAAACTGGATATATTTAATACGCAATTAAGTTATTTTATTCGAACTTCAAAACTATTTTATACTAACTGTGGTAGTAAACAAGTCAAGTGGTAGATGGACTCGCGCATGAAGAGTTTCGTGCCTACCATTATCAGAAAAAATGGAAAAAGCTTTTTATTTTTACTATTTAGTCCGGAGTTCTATTGTCTGATTTTGTAGTTCAAATCTAGACTGGCTATAATAATACTAATATTACAACATCTTTCAAAGAGGTAAACAAAATTTAAAGATTTCTCTTGATTTCTGGAGGATCCTACCATCAGATCATGACATGTTAAATTTGGGACCAACTGCGAAGTACAATCGAATTGACAACCTCCTCTTTTTTTGAGTTCGGTTAAAAACATGTTCGTATGGGTGCCTTAAATATTTTTTTATTCTCGTTTTTAGTATACCTATACAATTATGTTGCTACAGCGGCAACAGAAAATTTAGATCTGTCGATCTGTTATTTTCATCTGTCTTACTAATATTTCTAATGATTTTGTTGTATATCAATGTGACTTTCAGACCAAAATTAGCCAAATTGGTCCAGCTCTTCCCGAGGTCAACGTCGAGACAAACGAACACCAATTAAATTTTGTATCATAGAAGATCACATTAAAATAAAATGTAATTATCTGGCTCTCAACATGGATTTGGAAACTAAAAGTATTGGAGCATTGAAATAAAATATATTGAAATAAATATAATTTGGCACAAAAAATGCTTTAGGCGTTTTCTATCCAAATTAATAAAGTCGGATACTGAAACGGTTAGGTAAGCGTAGGCTTCTCCTCAGTTGTCGATGGTTCAGCTAACGCCTGGCCTCGTTGCCTTGCCACGTGCCTTTTCATGCCTTGATTGATTGTTACGTAGGAAAATGAATCTTATCACATTGGCTTTGTAGATTGTTAATGTCTATTTTATATGTAACAAACTATTTATTAAGAGAGGTCTTGACATCTTAGTTATCATACAAACTTAAAAAAAAATTGGGGCAACTCACACACGGCCATCAGATCCTTATATTCTCAAATCCTTAATTATTATATACATAAATACATATTTTAGAAAACATACCCCCGACATAAAACAAACAGGCACGCTCACCACACAAGGTTTGTCCTGGGTGGGAATCGAACCCACGACCTCCGGCTTAGCAGTCAGGGTACCAACTAACCACTAGACCAACAGGCCAGTCAAACACTGCAACACTGTAATTGAATGCGAGCAATAGTTATAGTAGGGCTTTTTCATTGCGATTTGAGTTTAGTCTAGATATTTGTAAAACATTTATGCCATCTAGCTTTTTGTGAGGGGAAACATAAGTCATCATGGGTTCATACAGTTCTCGGCTGCAACATTTCAGAATTCAACCCCTATCCGCACGCGGAATGTTGCTGATCTTTTGTTTTTATTTAAACTGTTGCGGAACAAAATTGACTGTCCCGACTTACTTAGCCAAATTAGATTTCGTGCGCCTGCTAGATATCCTAGGAATAGCATAACGCCCCTGTGCCCGCCATATCGAAGGTCTGTACTTGGTGCAAACTCACCAATTCCTAGGTTATGCAAGATCCTCAATAGCTATAGTGACCTATTAGATATACACATGACGTGTAAAAGTGTAATTTATTACCTATTTACAGAAATAAAAATCATCATCATCATCATCATCAACACCACGCCAGTGTAAGTGCAGTTCATAGAGTCGTTTTATTGAGCTGTCGTACGACACACTTGTAGGGATGTTGCTGTTTACATTTCGATGTTATTTTTTTTTTATCACACACAACTTCTTTTTCTATTGTAAAATGTATTGTATAATTTGTTATCTATTGTAAAATCCAGAATACTCTATTATTATTAACTGTGTAATTTGATTTTTTTATTTGTCATTTTTTATGATTATCATAAAACAATGTCAATCTGTTAATGTCTTGTATTTGTTAATAGATTTAAATACCTATTCAAAGCTTTTGTTTTTAGTTTCTTTTTAAAACTGGTAATTTATTAATCTAATTTAATATTAATTATAATTTAATTTAAATAGTCGCATTATATTCACATTTAATTAATTAATTTAATTCAACATTTAGAATCTAATAATTTAATGTTTTTACCACTGTTTTATTGTGCTAGCGGTGTTAACCTATAATTTATTGTTGCGCCCGCAATTGTATTTAACTGAAAATAATTATTTAATTGCTGTGTACTGGTGTAAACAGTTGTTGGTTATCCTGAATAAAATAAAATAAAATAAAATAAAAATGCCCGAATACTCAAACGTCACTTAATTTTAATATGCTCTCAAATCTGGTGATGTCTTTGTCACTCTAAAGGTATAAAGTAAGGACTGCGAAAGATTTGAGAGCGACTTAAAATTAAGTAACGTTTGAGTATTTGAGGCATATTGGTGCTGATTCTCTTATTTTAATTGTAGTGTTTTTCCTTTTTTTTTTAAGTATAGTAATTTAGTTTGTAAATATTGTATATATTTTGTGTTACTTATATTAATAATTTAATGAAATAAAACAAAATATAAGTTGTTTAAAAAAAAAAATGTTCACAAACTTAACTAAATTTTAGTTAAATGTATCTTTCTCTTTCCATTTCTAAAAGAAAAGGACAGAAGATAAAATATTAGTTAAGTTCTCTCAAATTTAGACATTCCATAGATAATTTAGACGCGATTTAAAAACATGGCGTCAATTTTCTTCAGGCACTGTCTAATTTGACAGGATTAAACTAAAATGTATCTTCTCTCCTTTTCTATAAGAAATGGAAAGAGAAAGATGCATTTAACTTACATTTTGTTAAGTTTGTGAACAAGAGAATCAGCACCATTGTCTTATTTCGGCTGCTTAGTGACGAGGTCTGTATGCCGCATATTTGAAACGTTTGTCGTAGTAATGGCTTGCATATGAGACATTTCACCTTTGTCTCTAGAGGAGAATATGACACGTGTGTACTCCCTCGTCAAACGTGCTAGTAGAATGCAATTTGCGTTCTCCTGAAATTGTCATACCACCAATGCACAGCAATATTTTATCATAATTGGTGATATTTCTGATTAAAATAATGTGATTGATAATTAGTGATCAGACAAGGATGAGAACTTTACCTAAACTTCAAAGAATAGAGACAGACAGCAGAGACTTCCTTACTACAACATTTTTTTTCGGGAAGTAGATACAGATCCCGGTTGCGAGATATCACTTATATTTTACAAATAAATTAGTAGAGCTAATTTACATAAAGTCAGAAATAGAGACAAAAATTAAATGTGTATGAAAGATATTAAATGCTTTTTTTTTACCAAATAAATGGTAAAAAAAAACATTATTAAGTTAAAACTGGTATGCAAATTACATTAGCTTCCGCATTTACTTACATCGTTTAAACAAAAAATAATAATAAAGGGATATCATCTTTTTTTAAAACAATTAAAGTCCCACATACTGTTTTTTTTAAGTTGTTTTTTTACTGTAAAAAGAAGTTTTTTTACTGTATTAATTTTTGTATGACATTAGTAGCGAAAAAAATTTTGTCGTAAGGCAACTCCATTTTGCCTTTGTTATTATTTTAACTTTAGGTAAAAATTACCTCACCCTTTTCAATGGTGATACATGATTGCATTCATGAAAATATATTAATAATAGTTTTGCTATAGTTTAACACCATCCGGGGGTTGTTCTTAGGTGCACTCATATTGTGCATATAGGAATAATCGCCGGTTGGTGTCCCTTTTCACATAAAGTTTAGCTCAAGGGGCCTCTGCGAGTTGGCTTCGGCCCCTCGTATGCCTTCCAAAAGCCCGGGATCCTTGGGTCCCGAGATATGTAACGCATATAAAATAATAATAATAATAATAAATATCCTGGGCAACTTACACACGGCCATTTGATTCTAAACTGAGCAAAGCTTGGGTAAGCAGACAACTGATAAACATATCTACATATCTTTTAACATATTATCTACATTTTTTTTAATTAATTTTGATTTATTTGAATTAATGTTGATTTTGGAGTATTATGTTTTTTTTTTATATTTATGACATGTGTTGTTAGTTTTATGTGTGTGTAGATTTATTTGAATTAATGTTGATTTTGGAGTATTATGTTTTTTTTTTTATATTTATGACATGTGTTGTTAGTTTTATGTGTGTGTATAACATCGTCTTGGTCGAAAGCTGTAAGGTGTTGTACTAATTGCTTTTGGCATAAATAAATAAATAATATAATATATCTTATACTTACCTATATGAAATTCTCGTGTCACAATGTTACCTTACTCCTCCGAAACGGCTTTACCGATTTTCACTAAAACTTATATGCATATTCAGTAGGTCTGAGAATCGGCTACTATCTATTTTCATACCCCTAAGTGATAAGGGTTGTTCATCATGTAACATTTTTAACGCGGGTGAAACCGCGGGAGGCAGCTAGTAATTTATAAATACATACATATTTACAGAACAAACTATCATGCTTATCACACATTACCCAGATATTTTTTGTTATCTTTTTTTGTTAATTTTAACTTACCTACCGAACCGTGCCTAATTTTAATAGATTGAAGGTTTTATAAAAAAGTAATTATTAAGAATTAGGTTTGATTAATTAAAAAAAAACGATTTCACACAGTTTATGTAAATAAAATAGGCGCAAAAAAACGAAAAAAAATATATTTGTTATCTTAAGTATAATGATGTGTTTAAATATCGGTGACTAATTACTCTGCATAAAAACGCAGTACTGTAACACAGATTTATCTTTTTTATTACACTCACAAATTTTAATATTTTTTGAAGAGCCTTAGTTTATCTGACAGGATAAACTAAGGGTTTCGCCATAAAACGAAATTATTTGTTCCCTAGTCAAGTAACTCCAGAGTAGTATCAACCGATTGTGTAATAATTATCTTGACACCTCTTTTAATTTAATGTTATATTTAAAATGCCATGAAGCGTCAAAAGACGTATACGGAAACCATCAACAACTTTTTTATTTGGTTTTTCATAATTGCTGAATTTTCTAGAAACGACTAAAATGTTTATTTTGTAAATTGATTAAAAATAATACTTACGCGTCATTATGGTTTTTCTTGTTTTAATCGAACGAGCCCGAGTTTTCTAGCTGATTACTGTGAGAAGAAACAACCAAAACTAACTTATATGTTAAAGACTGGCTTAGACAACGAAGCAAAAATGCACAGACGAGCTAATTGTGTAGCAAACAAGTAAAAGTGGGCAGGCCACACCAGGAAACGGGGCTCGTGGTGTGAAAGCCGTAAAGCGAGGGACGAGAATCATCATCTCATTAACCTTTTCTCAACTGTGTCACCATCGGCTTCCAGTTAAACCAGATCTAACTGAAAATCTGTGTTTTAGATGGAGCTATTGCCCATCACACCTTTACAACTTGAATCTTTGATCATTATTGTGAATAGAAATTAGATTCAAGTTAGTTATATTTCTAAAATAATACCTAACTTTAAAACAAATAATTATATTGAAGTTATTTATTGGCAAATAAATGGTTACCTATCAATCTATAAATTGAGGTGAATACAATTGATGCCAACATCAATACGAGTGGATTAAAATAAGCGTGTTTCATTTAAATTATACTGAGTCTCAGACTTAACTCTCAGAAAAAGTCATCTATTGAAATCCTGATTTACGAGAGCTCTTGCTTATCAATACAATGATTAATTAGTGTTCACAGCTCTAATTAATTTGACATACTTTTACTTACGACTCAGTTCAAATTAATAACTTCTTTTTATCGCTATGGTATATAAGACGAATTTTCCTCTCGTATCGTTGAGTTTATGGTAGTGACGATGTTACTTAAAGCAGTAAGTATTTCATTTATTTAATAATTCTTGAAAAAAGAAAATGGTCTTCGACAAACGGCATTTTTTTTTTGAGGTATTAAAATGCCTTTCACAGTGAATTTATGAAATACTTATTTATTCAAATGTATTTTTAAAGTTTAATAATGGTGAAGGAAAATATCTTGAGCCATCCTGAGCTAACAAATAATAATATGTGATGAAGTAATGTAATATAATAAGACTTTTATGCGATTCTGATTCTATGTGTATGTGTTCATCAATCCGCTTTAAGCAGCCGTTGTGATCAATGCTCGTGTCTTCTCTGTACAAGAAAACATCTCTCCCGGTTTATCTGCAGTGCGGCAATAATAGGCTGGTGTAAATTCTTCTTTCGTTCCGAAGATTGTAACGTATTATTAGTAATTTACAAGTAATACAATATTTTATTTTAGTATGTAATAACTCCCACTTCAGGGAATGTACGAAAATTCTTAAAAAGAGTAATGCGGGGTCGTTGTACCCTTTAGTACGGCACAAATTTTACAACCGACACATCGTGTGCTGTGAAAAGGATAGAAGTAATCTCAAAGGTTCAGAAATTTCATTATGGAGACATGTTTTATTATTTCGTAAGTGCGTACAATGCGTACAAGTATAAAGTACGTACGTACGTACTTAGTTAAAGACATTATTTATATTATTTATATCACGTCTTTTTCTTAGGAATCTATTATAAGATAATTTTTATTTTTCTTTCTTTTTATTAAAACTAAGAATTTCTTTTGTACCGTTGCGTGCTATCATATAAAGTCATATTCACAAAAAAGCAGTACCAGAACAAATATAAAGACCATTAAAAAATTGTGCCGACCGGAAAACAATCCACTGCCACTGCTCCATATAGTAACAGTTTTTACATAGTAATTATTTATATCATATTAAGTGGTCTTCCGGTCTTTTAAATACAACTATAATAATACAATGATTGCACCTGTAGTTATAAAGTTGTGTTCTAATTATTTCAAAGTTTATTTTTTTTATTTATTTCGCCGTTCCTGTTTTCTGAGAATTCCTTCATTTATGTGCACAAAGATGTGGTGGTAATCGAACCCACGGCCTCCGGCTCAGCAGTCTGGGTCACTGACCAGTGGGCCAGCCCAGTCTTTTCCTGTCCCTTCAGCCTTTCAAAACAATGGAATATGTAACTACTATATTTTTATCCACAGTGGCTCCTTTTCTTCGTGGCGTGTGTGATGGTCGTGGGCCTGGGCGACGCCAGGCATCAGTTCGACGCCAGGCATCAGTTCGACCCCAGGCATCAGGTCGCGCATCACCAGCACCAGCGCGGTCGCCCTATAATCATGTACAATAAAGTGCCGCGCGTCAGGGTCCCAAGGAAAATGCTGCAATAACCCCGATGAACTCTCACCTAGTTCACAACGCCACTTGAAATAAATAAATTTTCCAACTGGAGTATTGTTATTGTCATTTCTAATTAATTTCAACTTTCTGTTATAGTTAGTATTAGTTAGGATCCTTCCTACAAATATTGAATGAGAGTTCGTGAAAATGCATGGATGGATGTTTGGTGCTCTTTTATTCAAAAACTACTAAGCGGATTTTGTTAAAACTGGACAGTAAAATAGCTTGTAAATTAGAATAACACATAGGCTACATAAAATCATGCTATGACTCATGGGAGCGGAGCAGCAACCAAAGCCCTAACTCTCACAGAACTTATGTTTGTGGAACCACTTGAACAGCCGGTGTAAGTACAATTTAGTTTTTGATATCTAATTCAGTACCTAACTTAAACAAAAAAGGTGGACGACCTCTCTTAAAATGGGTCTTCATGAAAACACAAATTATTTTACTAAAACACTCAGAAAGTTTTCGCAGAGGTTCCACACTATAACAACAGACACTTTAGACAACTTTATGTAGGGTAGTACAATAAACAAAAAACTTTACGACGACAACAATCTTGTGTAATTGTTGAAATACGTCCGTGTTTTTACAAATTTCCCAACTTTTTGTGGACGATGTTATTTAGAAATAACGTCTGGTATGTAAGTCCTTGATCTAATAAGTTTAACCGACCATTGTGTTTGACACTGTGCAAGGCTGCGCGTGCTCATAATGCTTAATGTGTCAAAGGAGGATATTTCGGCGTTATCCGGTTACACTGCCATACCAAGCATTGTTTTACACTTGACCACTGATATATAAAGAGTACCGATCAACAGGTTATCATTGTGCATCGAATCTTGTGTCCTACAGTTTCCTACGTCTTTTAAACAAACATCAAGATGTTCAAATACGTAAGTACCACTCACTTTGTATTAAATAATGTTAACAATCTGTTAATAATAATTTATATGTTTGCAAAGAAGTTTAGTTTTGTCATATTAAAATCAGCTCTCAATTTCTCAAATAAATGAAATTAAATAATTTCATATTCCAAATGAGTTAAATTACTAACCGACAATAACAATTCAATCTACATCCGAAACTTCTTCCAAACCTATTTTGTATCCAGAATACTATACTTTGAAAAATTTAATTTTTTTGTCGTGAATTCAGTCATTTTGCCAGAACTGTAATTTATTATCCTTAGTGTGATCAAAAAATATTTTAAATAATAGTGAAATATTGACAAAAACATCCTAAAAATAATAATTTCAAGTTTGAATATTGACCTCAAAAATATACCATTACCATTGCTTCCATTTCTTAAAGTTTGACTTTGCTTGTGCGGCCTATACTTTCATTAGGGTCGTTACGTTAAATATAAAACACAAAAATTATGTTTTAACATTATGATTTGGGCCTTTATTTTTTTTATACTATTTCGCGTTATTTTCTGCTCCAGTATTGGTCAACAAAAATACTAATTCGTTTTAATTTCAGGTGCTGTTCGCTGCTCTCCTGGCTTTTGCCTCAGCAAAGCCCAACCCTCTGGTGTATGAGTATCCTGTAGCAGGCGCCTACGCCGCTCCCGTAGCGGCTGCCTACACCGCGCCTGTCGCCTACTCCGCGTACAGCGCCTACGACTATGCACTCCCCTACTCTGCCTACACCTACGCAGCTCCTTACTCTTACTACGTGCGTTAAGAGATTTACACAGAACCGAAGAAAACTGACTACTGGCTACAAATATGTAAATTATTATATTGTACAGCAAACATCGAAATAAATGATATTCGAAACTAATCTTTTTTTTTAAATTAATATGTATATTATGAATGACCGAAGGGTCATTGTGTTTTTACACTGCTCTTTGAATAGGTCAGATAATAGCGTTCCTTATTGTTCGGGTCAATATATTATTATTATGTATTCTGAAAGGTTAAAGGCTTTATGATTGAATAATAGCACACGTAACACAATAACTATATTTTGTAATGTAATTATTTTGGTGACTCGCTAGTGAACACACAATTCACTCATAAATACCTTAAGACCTTAAAGGTATTAATGAACTTATTTGCTTAGGTTATTGTGTTTTAGCTTTGAGGGCATTAAAACACGTTTTCATCGTCACAGAACTTACAAAATTTCACGTATTTGTATGACGTCTTTGAAAATGTGGTTACTATTATGCCATTATTAAATAAACGTTCACATAATAGACTCTACGCTGGATTATTTCAATAAGTACAGCCTGCATTGGTAATTATTGTTATGAGGTAAAAACAAATGTCACAATATGTAAAACTATCAAGGCTATGCATTTAGCTTTAGGGGGGTATTATTGAAATTTGGGGCCAAAACACGCCAAACAATACTTATAGGACGAAAAGTCTCTTGTACATACATGTATTGTTAGCGAATTTTATCGATATTGAAACTTCCAGTCGATGTTGATGTTTAAGATTACTGATTCAATCGTTCGATACGGCAATAAAAGGGTGCCTTAATGAACGTTGGTGACGCCCGAAAGGTATAGTGTGGAAAACGTGAGAGCGTGGCGAACGTCACGTGATTTCGCCCACATTCACTCCTTGTAATAACAAACCAAGCTTTTATTCAATTTACTGCGTCTAGTTTGCTTTGCTCTTTATGTATGACTTGTGTTTATATACTCGTTACGTAGAAAGGTTCCTTAAATTCAATGCGAAATTGACGATCGAATCCATACTAATATTATAAATGGGAAAGTGTGTCTGTCTGTCTGTATGTTTGTCTTTCTTTCACGGCAAAACGGAGCGACGAATTGACGTGATTTTTTAAGTGGAGATAGTTGAAGGGATGGAGAGTAACATAGGCTACTTTTTGTCTTTTTCTAACGCGAGTGAAGCCGCGGGCAAAAGCTAGTCTTAAATAAACATTTCGGTTATCTATAGATTAAATTGAAGTTTTTAGAAGAGATTAACGTCTGAATCATAAAGAAAAAGTAGTGATTTAATTGTATTGGGATATAGAAAGGATTTATTATGTTGTAAACAACATAAAATAAACAAATACGACTTCTACTCTTTAAGTTTATAAACGTCAGCTATCCTTTTAAGTCAGAACCACAATTACGAAGCATAAAAAAGTATTAAAAAACCGGCCAAGAGCGTTTCGTACCACGCTCAGTATAGGGTTCCGTAGTTTCCCGTCCGTCACAATAAGTGTTCCCACTTATGAGTTTAAACTAAAATAGCCTTTTTTTATTCAATACGCAGAAATTATTTTGTGCAACTTTTTTGTTTTTTTTTTTGTACAAAATTTGTTCTTTCCATCAAGTTCACAATAATTTTTGTAGAAAGTCCTTATAAAGTTCTACATTTTAGATATTTTCCATATTTTTTACACTTGTGGCTCCAAAGTTAGGGGTGGCCCCACACATTGTTTTTTACTTTTGGAGCGATTATTTCTGAAATTGTTGATCCAACAATATATCACACGTTAGGCTTGAAATTAAAAAAAAAACACTTCCCTCTTTACATAATAGAGCCTCTCTATTATCTAAAGCGGGAAGCGATTTTTTGACCCTAATGAAACATTTTTTTCTAATTATTATTTTACCACTTTGTCGGCGTGATTGATATGCATATTGGTACCAAATTTCAGCTTTCTAGTGCTAACGGTCACAGAGATTAAGCGAGGACGGACAGACAGACATGGCGAAACTATAAGGGTTAGAATAGAATATATTTTTATTGTAAAAACATGAGTCATACATCAATTATTACGATGCAGGGTCTTAAAATTACAGGTTTTTGGATCTGCATGTTTTGCCATTTAATGGCGTACAAAACATATTATTAAAAGGTTCAAGCTGACTACGAAACCCTAAAAAAGACTAAGTAGGAGTGAGTTTTTAGGGTTCCATAGTTAACCAGGAACCCTTTGGCTTGTCCCGTTTTTTCTGTCTACCCATTCATTGTTGGCTTAGCTCCAAGACACAATAAGGCTGTAAATTGGCTTGGGTATACATTGTTTTCATCGAAAAAATGGTTAAATTAAATAAAAAAATAAAGTAGCTTCTACACAAACACGACAAATTTTAAGGTAAGTATTTAGATCAATTTACTAACATCCCACCTGTGTAATCTTTAGGGAAATTAAAAATTCGCAGTAACGTACCTTTGAAATATCTACGGTAAAGCTAAATTGTTTGAGCCAGTTTAGTGAAACGACTGTTGACCTGAGGTTCAGGCCATAAGACTATTTAGACAGTTACTTTTTGACTGTCATGTTGGTGTTAGGTATATTTTCATTTTAAAAAACAATCATTTGTTTCTGGTGTACGTGTGAAACCAGGTTGATTCGAAATACCAATGACTTTAACACAAATTCACTAGTAAAAGCTAATAAAAAATTTTGCTGTTTAAAACTTTGCTCTTATATCGTGTCGCCCAGTTACTGGGTTGTGGAGATCAGGTAGGCAGTCGCTCCACGTAAAACACCGGTATCCAGCTGAATCCGGTTAGGCTGGCAGCCGACCCCAACACGATTGGGAAAAGGCTAGGGAGATGATGATAAACTTTGCTCTTATTTAGTTTATACTTAACAATTGCAAGGCTTATTTTTCAGTTTTAACGAACCGAAACACAACTATGACAATGTTCTTCCGTGTTTGTTTCGCTGCATGTTTTCCTAGTCCATAATTAACCCATGAACACCAATGTTGTCTAAAGCACACCTCAAAACAATTATAACATATTCAAGAACTTATTATCGTTGGATCCCACTTTAATATTTTTACCGATAAATCTCACATTAATATTTTTACCGATGAATCCCGCACTACTTATTAGCATAAGTTATGTGATTCTGGAGTTCAATTGCTTATCTGCCGGCTTCATGATTGGACCTTGGAAACCAATCATGGCCTAAGTGTGGCCTTACGACAATTCTAACACTCCCAAACGCGACTAGAATACCATGATGTGGTCTTACATAGTTAGTTGATGAATAAATTAATTGATTCGCTAAATAGCTGTAAATTTAATTACAGGTGAAGGTAATAAAGTCGACAAAATTAACTTATTTCTCGATTTTGGGGATGATCTCAAATTAGTATAAGCCTATTACTTAAACATTTCTTCGAAAAGCAATTGCAGAAAATCAGACTCAATATTTTCACTAGTGATGCGTATATGCATTTTTCGATATTCTATTTTCGGTGTAATTCAACTTTGCTCTTATAGGTTTTTGGTTGACCGTGCATTCACCTAAATTAGAAGTCAGATTATCCTTGTAACACCCAGGGGAAAGGAAGCACTGACCGATATAACCAGGGGCGTACTGACGGTTATTGACCTGTTGACTAAAAACATTGAATGCGGTATTTTACACCATTATCAACATACATTATAAGCAAATGACTATATTACGGTTTTCAAAGTAACTAAATTTAACATTAAATTGAAAATGAAACAGATTTTTAGGTCTAAAATGAAGAGAATTTGTGTCTTACATTTATTGGTTATTGATGTAAAATACCCAATGTTTAAGATCCAAAGTGTTGGAGAAATATCTAGGACTATAAAAAATGTAAATAGCT
Organism: Athetis lepigone; assembly: GCA_033675125.1. Classification (NCBI taxonomy): domain Eukaryota; kingdom Metazoa; phylum Arthropoda; class Insecta; order Lepidoptera; family Noctuidae; genus Athetis; species Athetis lepigone. Next base: position 9,445,932 of record CM066215.1, read on the forward strand.
AGGTGTAACCTATTTATTTGATAATGAATTTGGGTAAAGGTACTGTAAAGGTTGTATGTCCAAAGTATTTAGACATTATGTGGTTAAAGACAGTATGAGGTCTTCATGCTCTGGTAAATATCTTTAAATTTTATTAATAGTTTGTTTTATAAACATACACACAGGTCTGTGGCAGAGGATCATAGCATGACAGTAGTTCTCCAGGTCTGTCATCACTTCGAAGTAAATATTATTAACATTACAATTTCAAATAACTAAAATATTTTAATGGCATTAAAAGTAGGCATTATGCATTATCTTTGACCAAAATCTTCACGAAATGCGTGAATCGAGACAAACGCTCATGTGATTATGACCTGCTAGTCTGGACGAACCTGATGAAGGATAACAAGTCAACCTGTGACGTCTTCCATATATTTCAAAAGTGAAGTTCTAAAGATAATAATACAATCATTGTCTAAATAAGAAAGAGATAATGTATGTACTCTGTGACGACAGAACTGCACTTTTACAATGCATCTTTACAATTGCTATAGAATTAACATAAATTGTATTTATTTAAATTAGGTTTGTTTTTGATGTTGAAGTAACTTGTTTAGTGTAACTTGCGAAGGCAAACTGTCTGTTTGTCGGAGTTAAACATGAAATATACTACATAGATTTTATTCAATTTTTGCATTACTAAGAAGTCGGGTTAATACATAGGCGTGTTGTTTGATATGCCGTAACTCTAGTAACTTTCCAAAAATGCATGGTTTCGAAGATATAACCATAGACTATCATGTGTAAAGGTATCTAAATTTCATTGATAAATACGAGTAATTCATTTTTATTTAAACTTATCATTCATACTGAAGGGTAAGAAAATGCGACGTTGTCATTTTCACGCAAGGCTTTGTTGTTTTATATTAATAATCGTGACTTTGTATGTTATGTTGTAATAATTTTGTATGAAAAATGAATACAAGAAAAAAGATGGTGCAAAATAATTTATATGCCAGTTAGCTCTTGGATGTGGTCTCAATCATACCCTAGAGTTATGCGATATCAAAGAAAACACATTGTATATTATTATCACAATATCATCTTTGCGGGGTGCACAAAACAGTGATGCAGACATATGCCCTTACTAATAATCACTGTGTAAAGTTATGCAATGAATAAAGCCTGTGTAACCATACATTTTTTGACGTATACACCTGTCATAACTTTATGCAGCGATTATTAGTAAGGCGCATAGTATTTTGACTGCTTTATAGCATCCACGCGGACGACGTCGCAGGCAATAGCTACAAAAAAAATTAAAACAGAATCTTACAGAGTTATAAACAGCAGTATTCTGCATCTTTGCCCACCCATTTATTACACTACAAACTCTCCATAGTGCGTCTTTAATTCATAAAAATAAACTACTGTATAAAGTTCATGTCTCTAGCATCAGTAGAACTCGGTATGTCAATATGTCTGTCTTTTTCAGTTCTAAAGAAAATTGCTTGTAATGATTGCGACAACTATTGATTTCTACCCAGACCTAAGATATTACTTAAAACGTAAATATGGTAGGTATAATATTACTTCAAAACTCTCCATTTAACTGTACTCAGACAAAAAAATAAAAAAACATATTCGCCAAGAGCTCCCCCTTTATTTATTTTTAACTAATCACGTAAAACCATTACACCTACGTCTAATTATTTACGGGCCACTTGAGTTTTCTTTTTTCTGTACGCGTCACGCATAAAAATTCGTCAATCATCCATGAAACTGTATGAAACACGTAAGCGTTATGGCGTCATACCTTACTTTTTTCAACAACATTCATCGGAAGTTATGGACGGAATACGTCATGTTACGATGCAGTACAAGAAGAGACACGTTTGCATTCGTCATAGATTAAATGACGTAGGGAAAAAAGAATTTTCTGGTTCAAGGTTTTCATTACGAAATCCACATTTTTAGCAGGTAAGTACACATATTTGGTATTCTTAACCGACTATTAAAAATACAATTGTATGGACTTTAAGAGAGACTTTGACCTCTGAGTTTGTTTCGGATGTTTCTTCTCAGAGTTGTCAGTTACGAAACACCGGCTCCATCGTTCGATTAAAATCTATAATATTGACGAGTAAAAGTGTTATACATATAACCTATTTACAAAATAAAGATCATTTTAATCATTTTAATCAGACTTTACAAAGAATAAGATTTTAAACCGACTTCAAAAAGGAGGGTTCTCAATTCGTCTGTATGTTTTTTTTTTGTATGTTTGTTACGCGATATTTTCGTCAATTATAAACGGATTATGGTGGTTCTTTTTTTTTTTGATAAGTCATGATTGTCATGATTTATATATGTATATATATATATATATTTATGTCATGTATATATTTATATATGATTGCCATACACATTTTGTGGCGATCGGTTTAGTGCTTCTCAAAAAATTCATCAAGAACAAAAAAAAATTGACGAAATACACATTGACGACATGTGACTTCAAGTTTGTTTTTTCGTTTTATAAGATTGTAAGTAGTTTTATTTTGAAAATAAATTACTTTGAAAGATACTGTAATACACAGTCAGATATTGGGACTCGACACTAAAAAGTAAAAAATAAAAAACTTTTTCCTAAAAAATAATAACGGAAAATGGGTTCTAAGTTTTTGAAGGCGGTTATATTTTTTTTTTGAAAAAGATTTTTATTTTGTTTGTGGCGTTTGTTTGTTACAAAACCAAATACGTCGATATTCGAAGAAAAATATAAATTTTAACTTTTGTTTCTTTAAAGGCGGTTTTCTTTCATGAAAGTTTTTTTCAAGTAAACCTAACCTCATTCTGGTCAATCACAATTGCATAAATGTTCTCAGTAGCCATATTGGAATTTAATACAACTGTCAATGTTAAATTAAGCTAATGGAAAGTTTCGCGATCCACTCACTCCTGAATGTTCCTTACACGCGTACCATAGACTATTGCGTCAACATCGGCTTTGTTCACCTGAAATCAACACTGTTGTTTAGAACTTTCTATCGACAGAAAAGCATTTGAAGGTTGAAGCATAGACCATGCAAGAATTGCACATAACTTTTTAATGTTTATTTACTTTTTGACCACGTCTTTCAAGATATTTCAAATACTATAATAATGTACTTTCGTCCATAACCAAATTCCCATTGGACTCCATTGAAGTCCAGAGAAGTATTAATAAAACCAGCAAAACACAGATAACCAGCAAAATACTGTTAAAAAAATATCTATCTTAGGTAAACTCAAACACGACCCTGATCTCTAACTAGGCAGGCAGTTATAAACGCAAATATATTATAAATAAACCAGCTGCATCCCACGGTTTCACCCACGTTAAAAATATAGGGGTGGAAAAACAAATATACATATAGTAGCTGATTCTCAGACCTACTGAACATGCACACAAAATTTGGTAAAAATCGGTTAAGCCGTTTCGGAGGAGTAAGGTAACTCGTAACATTGTGAGACGAGAATTTTATATATAAGATTACATCCAGACACAAAATAAACATAATGCTCTAAGATTTACCCAGGAAAGGAATAGAATCGAGGACCTCCAGCTTAGCAGTCAGGATAATACAGTACTGTCCAGACCAGTCAAAAATTCAAAACCTCACAAAGTCCCACTAGCTATACAATACATACAGGATATATGTATTTATACATTTCAACAAAAATCTTCTGCACACGTGTACCCAATTGTTAACGTTTTCATCTAAAAATCGTGCGTTTACTATAAAACCGAAGCATGTGAGCCTTTGTTGTCACCACGTGGAGCTTTCTTATACAAAACTTAGCTAACTACTAGAAGCCTGCGTAAACATGTCGCATTTCCCATTAAAGAAAGTCAGTAACAAAGAAAATTCTCATTTGGTAACACTAAAAGTTAAAATGAAATTAGGAGGAAACCAAAAAAATGAATGAATTTTACCAAAACCTACTTAGATTAAGCACAATGTAAATTAAATACAGGTTAGCTATTATGGATTATCGAGTCCAAATTATTGTGTTTCATCTTTATTGAAATTCGTTTTCAAAGGGCCTATTTTTTTTTAATGATAATTGGGCTATTGTGCTATAAATATAATTGGTGTATTACATTCATAACTTTTATGAATTGGTTTTTTTCTTACCACGGTTTCGCTGTTTGTTACTATCTCATTTTATTCCGCCCACCTTTGATTTCTTGTTGCTATACTCCGCACGACTAATAAAAAGGAGGTTAACATGCATGGCATGTAAGGGGCTTATTTAGAATTTAATAAATAGGTGTATAATTGAGGAAAATATATTTTCGGTGAACAAAACCAATATAAAACATAGATTTTCCATTTAACAGTGTTGTGGTTTTTGATTTAGTAATATATTTTAGATTTAGTTACCTGTTATAAAATCAAATTCCCAGTGGAAATTTAGAAATTAAACAATCTGCACGGAACTCTAAAATCAGCACACCATCAGTTTCGTGAGTCAAATTAAAAAAACCGGCCAAGAGCGTGTTGGGCCACGCTCAATGTAGGGTTCCGTAGTTTCCCGTCCGTCGCAATAAATGTTCTTATAAGTTCTTGTAACTTATAAGTTTTAAAAAAGGCTATTTGTTACGTTGACATACTAATACGCAGAAATTATTTGTACGACCTTTTTGTCTTTTTTGTACAAAAACTGTTCTTTCTATCATGTTCAAAATAATTTTCCTAGAAAGTCCTTATAAAGTTTTACTTTCCAGATTTTTTTCATATTTTTTAAACCTACGGGTCATAAGTTAGAGGACGCTTTGATTTTTCCTTTTGGAGCGATTTTTTCCGAAGTTATTGACATTATCAAAAAATGATCTTAGTAAACCCCTATTCAGTTTTAAATACCTATCCAACAATATATCACACGTTGGAGTTGAAATTAAAAAAAAAATCACTTCCTACTTTACATATAGGGCTACCCTAATAGACTACCCTAATAAATCATTTTTTCCAATTTTTATTTTACCACTTTGTCGGCGGGATTGATATACATATTGGTACCAAATTTCAGCTTTCTAGTGCTAACGGTCACAGAGATTAAGCGAGGACGGACGGACAGACAGACAGACATGGCGAAACTATAAGGGTTCCTAGTTGACTACGGAACCCTAAAAAGGGAATCCCTATAGACAGGATAATTTAAGAGTATGTATCTGTCTGTCGATGTTCCACTATAAATACTAAGGCAAGATTATCACTTAACTGTTCTTATTAACCGACTTCAAAAAGGAGGAGGTTCTCAATTCGTGTGTATTTTATAAAACAAATACCTATATTAAAAACAAGAATGGTTTTTTTCCGAATTTAAGGTACAATACCTATTCACTCGTTCAATTGTAATGCAAAATGATTCCTAGTTTACCAAAAGGTTAAATCATCACTCATCATTGATTCCACAATACTTAAACGCCATGGAACAAACAGTTTCATCATACACGTATGACGTGATCTATTTCCATCAACAAAACAAAAACAAAAGAGAGGTAGGTTTAAGAAAAAAACCGTTACACAATACCCATGTGGGGAGGACGTATCAGGGTTCGCGAACGACAAGTGTAGGTGTCAATTGCAAGCGGTGACGATAATTCCCGTCTCGACTGTCTTCAACGGACCTGTTACGTAACGAATTGTCTCGAAAGCTCTTCGTGGCCTGGAAATGTCGAGAAATAAATGTATTCTTTTTAGGATTTCGTACACAGGATAAATGGTGCCATTATCTTTATAGGACAACGTCGTTGCTCGAGTATATCTGTCTATCAAAACCCTTTTTCGCAGGGCGGCGTGGAGTTATCAAGATGAAATTGCAATGTTGGAATTTAAATCCCTTTTAACTAAAAAAAAGACTTTATGTCGACGTAAGTTAGTAGTAATTTAACCACAAATCGACTGTTACTAACTAATTTGTGGGACTAATATGTTCAATTGCTCGAGTTAGATACCTAAACAATCTTGAAATGCCGTCTTGTCTTCAAAAAATCTTTTCTTTTGTCTAATTGTGTTTACGTTAACACTGGCAAATTAACTACATAGAAATAATCATGGTATGGTTTTAACATGTGCTTTTTGTTTATTAAAAAGGCGCATCAAATATCTAAAAACCTATTGGATAAACGTGTGTTCTCTAACTGCATACTGCTTGCTAGTTATTGCAATCCATAATTTTAATTTGTTCAATTTTAAAGAAAAGTAAATAGCTCCATTAAAGCCTCACTGAAAACTGACAATGGATGATAATATTTCAGAACATGTATTTACGACATTATTACATACAAGTCAATCCATGAAGACTAATTCGGTTGACTAGCGGCAGCTCCCGTTGGTCATGAAGTTTTTTTCTACTTTCTTCTTACATTCTTTTGTTTTAAACATACTGTTTAAAACAAACAACCAACTTCATATTTCTGAGTGACGAACTCTATCACAATTTAAAAGTCTAAAGAACTCAGCACGATATACGACACGACGTGATATGTCACCCAACCACTTACAATATTTACAAAACAAATTCGTGTAGGGGGTGTATTGACATCACTGTGTGACATCGTAATATACATAGACAAAGAATATTCAGCACTGCGCATAAGATAACCTTTACATAAATGATATGATACGTAGCCCCTACGTAGGTACATGAACATGTAATCGCTTACCGAATGTTTTGTTTGTATTCAGTCACGCCATTGTGTGTACAGAAATGTTTGCGACCATAATTAGTTTGAATGCAGACAAAACTGAGCTAGAGTTATAGATAAAGGAAGCTGCAATGTTACATACAGGTGTAGGGTATCTCTCACAAAAGCTATTTTGTTCTTTAGTATAAAGCGTCTTGTAGTAATTATAGCTTTAGCATTTTAATGCTTACTTAATCTATCTTAATAAGAATACAAAATATAATAAGTAAGTAAGATAGTAGGGTAATCGTGACTGTCTTGATGGCCCAGTGGATAAAGCGCCTGCCTTTGATACCAACCACTGTGACTTTTTCAATTCATATTACTTTCTAACCGACTTCATTTAGTTAGCAGTTCATTAATATCAGTCTAAGATAATATAGTGAACAAGCCTGAACTTATTTAATAAATGTAAACCTATAATCACCAATCCGCCTTGAACAAGCGTGGTGATCATAGCTCGTGCCTTTTTTGTATGAGAAGAGAAATGCCTCTTTTCATACAAGCGGAGCCCAGAAGTGGTGCAGTGACAGGTTTTTATTATTATAACCATCATGTGTCCTTAAAAAGGTAGGTTAAAATCTTATAAGCCATGATTAAGCACCAATCACAAAGTATTGTCTTGCGTAGATCTGCGCTTCCGGCGGACCAATGGACTAAATTACTAAATTTTTGAAGTGAAAACTTCTTTAGCGGCGTTGAGCACTTTTTCTGTAATGGGTATAAAATCTTAAACTCGCGTCAGGACACGTGACCCTGATCGAAAAAGCGTAGGACGGATAACAATTGAACGCGCGATAAAAATCTCACACACACTGATAAAGGTACAATTTTCGGGAAAATTGTACCTTGTATCAGTGTGTGTGAGATTTTTATCGTGTCTACGTAGTCGTAGTCGTAGCCGTAGTCGTAGTCGTAGTCGTAGTCGTGGTCGTGGTCGTAGTCGTAGTCGTAGTCGTAGTCGTAGTCGTAGTCGTAGTCGTAGTCATAGTAGTTTTTTTTTTTATAAAGTACTTTACGACTATTACAATACAATGGACAGGTGTTTGTAGACACACACTGATACAAGGTACAATTTTCGGGAAAATTGTACCTTGTATCAGTGTGTGTGAGATTTTTATCGTGTCTACGTAGTCGTAGTCGTAGTCGTAGTGGTAGTCGTAGTCGTAGTCGTAGTCGTAGTCGTGGTCGTGGTCGTAGTCGTAGTCGTAGTCGTAGTCGTAGTCGTAGTCGTAGTCGTAGTCGTAGTCGTAGTCGTAGTCATAGTCATAGTCATAGTAGTTTTTTTTTATAAAGTACTTTACGACTATTACAATACAATGGACAGGTGTTAATTTCAGAAACATTATAAAAAGTAACACAATTTCGTTTCAATCTCCGGTGTCAGATATTTTGATTTAATTTGAAGTTAGTAGTAGACTAAGGTATCGTAGCTCATGCAGCCAAGTATTAAAATAAGTATGTATACCGAAATTGAAAAACTCAATATTCTCAGCGCTTGATCTATGAATAAGGTTTTAATACGAATATATAATGCCCATTTCACACGAGGGCAGAACAGTGAGGCAGAACAGTTATAATAATAATAAGTATTTATTTCATAAAAACATGGAACAGTGCACCTATACATAAAGGCTTACACTAAACAGTTTAGAATTATATTGTATAATTATGTAGAACTACATTATTGGACTCTATCCCTTAAACTAGGTCTAGCCTGTATCTTAAGAGACAGGGTTCAGCCATTGGTTTAAACTAAATTGATTATATAATAAGATTTAACAAGTGAGAACAGTGTCGATTTGAATTATTATATTCATATAAACTCTCGAGTCATGAGTGCGTGCATGTGTGTGTATGTGTGTTGTGTGTATGTTTGTGATTGTCAGTGTGTGTATATTAGGTGTTATATATGTAAAAATTGGTAAGTAACAGTAATCCATTGCATGTGTACAGCTTAATAGCCATATATGAGAAGGTTTTCTGTAGAAAGGTAGGAGGATAAAGAGTTGCCTCACGGTTAAAACTTTACATTCGTCATATAGTTTGGTTGTGGGAAACATATAATATTTACGAGTCATCGTTTTAAGAAGCTGGCACAGAACAGTACTGTTTTGTGCGTTCACACAGTAGCAGTACTGTTCTGCCCACTGTTCTGCCCTCGTGTGAAATGGGCATTAAAGCGATTGAAAGCGCTGTGTCAAATGAACAAGCCATTTGTTTAGAAAAAAAGATCAACATATTAGTCTATTGTTTTTCGTCAATTGAATTGACAGATGCCAACATTTGACCAGGTTCTGTGTAATCTGGTTGTTTGCATTTTATTATTATTCCTTTCCGATTTTATCTACCCACTTCGCTTAAACTACGGACTGTGATTTCCTCTTGAAATAGCGACCTCCGGCTGTGATTGACTGATGTACGGACCTACTAAGAACGACGACCTGGCATGGCGGTGGGTGTCAAGAGATTAAACGGACATTGCAGATTTAACATGGATTCCCAAAATTATCCTATATTTTGTGTAAATTGCGGATCAGCTTCTGGCTCCATGTAAAAGAGAAAGGAAACATCAATAAGTGTCTTGGAAAGACTTCTGCCGCTGCAAATATATTGGTCGAAAATATAGATGATACTTTTGATGTGACATGATGTTGTTATTTAAGTATTTTGATGGCTTTTAGAAGTCTCAAGTGTCCGTAGTTTTAATTTAGTTTCAATCGAAAACATATATTATTTAGAACCAAAAATGAAAAAACACATCCCTATCGGTTCTTAGGCAAACAATGTATGGACGCATGGCAATGTCCTTTGTTTATATTTTAACCCGTGGAGTAATAGTGTTGGAAAATCTTGGCGAAACAGCTTAATATAAGCTTGCTGTAGATAGAGAGAGAGAGATATAGTGGTCCTGCTAATGGCTTGGGGCAGGCGAGCCAAAGGCACACTCGTAAATAAATGAGCGAATGTGTTTTTGAAGTGAAAACTTCTTTAGCGGCGTTGAGCACTTTTTCTGTAATGGGTATAAAATCTTAAACTCGCGTCAGGACACGTGACCTGATCGAAAAAGCGTAGGACGGATGGATAGTAGACAGCTATAATCAAGTTTTCACTTCTGCCGGCACTCCCGGAGTGCAACCCGTCTTTTTTTATCTACGTAATGTAGTTGCTTTCCTAGAAATTTAATTGGCGCGCCCGGGGCTCCCCTGTGTTCTCTATGTAATGCTTAACACAAATTTACCATCGCTAAAATCAAAAACAAGCCATGATTCTGTACTTTTAATAATATTCAACTGAAATGTCTCTAAGCCGTTTTAATTATACATGGTGATTATTAATTAGTGGTATACAAGATTGTACTCATAAAAATCAGAAATTTACTCCAAAAAAAAATTTTTTTTTTAAATTAATTTAATGTACCCGCCCTACCATACTTAGTTATAATTACACTGCAGATTATAATGAAAAAAGTACCTTAATTTTTTTAGCATATCATTTTTTTTAGGAAAATTGATATTTATGTGTATATTTACGAATGTAAGTATCGATCCCTAATTCCCACCCATAGTATTATAATAAAGGCAGCATTTGTTCTTCTCAACCAGAAACAGAAATATAAATAATTATAGCACTGCAAAGAAAGAAAGAAGTTATTGAACCTCCTTATTTTTTCAAAGTAATAAGACAATGTCAGGAGTGACGTTAGTGGGAGGGTTGTGTCGTACCAAGGCGGTTCGACTCACGTGGAACCGCACGTCGCGTTAAAAACCCGCGTCACACTATAGTCTGGTTTTATTTATGAGGACTTTAATGTAAACAATCCGACCTTTTTAAGTCTATAAAAAATTTTTGACGCAGAACTTTTTCTTCTTCTTCATAGATATGAAGAAGAAGAAAAAGTTCTGCGTCAAAAATTTATTTATTTATTTAAACTTTATGCACATATGTACAATGGCGGACTTAATGCCTTAGGCATTCTCTACCAGTCTACCCAGGGTGGTGCAGAGATTACATGGTAGGTGCACTAATAAAAAGAAAAAAAAAAGAAATAGAATAGAAGAATGCAACTTAAAATAGAAAAAAAAAGAATAGACATAATTACCTACTTATTTATATATTAAAGTATATACTACTTAAATAAATATAAATACATACATATATACATACATACATATAAAACAAAGAATGTAGTGACTGGTCAATAGACTCTGCTCATATATTTTGAAAATGAATCCTCAATTTCCGCTTGAATCCATAACGGCTAGTGGCCGTCCTGATATCGAGAGGAAGCGCATTCCAGAGAAGAATGGATTGAATCTGAAAGGAAGAATGAACTAAATCTGAAGTATGAGAAGGGCAAAGTAAAAGAAGATTATTGGAAGAGCGCAGGTTTCTAGAGTGCGAAGAACATAAAAATTGGAACTGAGAGATGAGATAGGAAGGCGGAGTGGGACAATGTAGCAAAGAAAAGAGCGTAGTCAGAGCACGCAAATTTCGCCTCTGGCGAATGGGCAACCAATTTAGCTCAGACCTGTAGTCAGAGACATGGTCATATTTTCTCAGATTGAAAATAAACCTAATGCAGTTATTAAGGATTCTGTCCAACTTATCCAACAAGATCGAATTCAGGTCAAAGTAGCACACGTCACCATAGTCGATTAGAGGGAAAATTAAAGACTGCACAAGCATGGTCTTCGTCTTAGCAGGCAAGAAGTTTTTTAGACGATACAGGGAGCGCAAAGTACCATTGGCTCTCTGACAGACGCTGGAAACCTGCTTTTGCCAACCAAGAGTCGAGTCAAGATGTAAACCGAGATCTTTCACATCTGGGCTGAATGGAATGACGGTACTATTAAAAATAATTGAAGGAAGAGAACTAACTGTCACTCTGCCCAAGATTCGCGAGCTGCCTAGTAAAATGGCCTGACATTTTGAGGGGTTTACAGACACCCCAAATCGATCAGACCAGTCTTTAATTGCCTCCAAGTCCCGGTTTACATCATCAACAGCAACACTTAAACTATCCAAACGTGCTGCAGTATATAACTGAAGATCATCGGCATAAAGATGATAGGAACACCGAAGACAGTGAGTTATTAAATTAATAAAGATAGAAAATAGCAGAGGAGAAAGAATACCGCCTTGTGGGACACCAGCATCCAGCTCACGCCAACTTGATGAATTCTCATCGACGCGCACCGACTGCTGACGTCTCCGAAGATACGAAGAGAACCACTCCAGCGACTCGGCAGAAACCATAAGGTGTGATAGGATAGCTAACAGGATGTCGTGACTGACGGCATTAAAGGCGTTGGAGAAGTCAATTAACACAAGCACAGTGATTTTGGTATCACTCATGGCTTCTCTAATGTCACCAGTCACTTTAAGGAGAGCAGAGGTTGTGCTATGCCCAGGCCTGAACCCAGACTGGAATGTACTTACCAGATTATTCCTGTGCACAAACCCCGAGAACTGTCTGTGTACACAGGCTTCAAGCACTTTAGACAAGAAAGGGAGAATGGAAATTGGCCGAAAATGATTAGGAAGAGAAGGATTACTAATTTTAGGAAGTGGACGGACGTAAGCCATACGCCACAGGGAAGGGAAATGTCCGGAATACAGGGAATAATTGATTATATGGGTGATCGGTGGAAGAAGACAGTCAATGATCAAGGTGATCATATGACGACTAATACCATCGCAACCCATAGCCTTAGATTTTATGGAAAGGATAATCCTTTTGATTTCATCCGGAGCGACTGGAGAGAAATGAAATGGTTCTATGATGGGACCAGGTAAGTTCTTAATGAAATCCACCGTCTGAGCAAGTATACCTGAATCTAAATGGCTAGTGGAAGTGAAGTGACGGTTGATATCATCAAGGCCAATTGTCTTAGGAAAATCCACATAACGTGGCCTGCCGACACCAAGAGTTCCGAGGAATTTCCAGATATCGGCAGGAGAAGAAGAAGAAATATTTTCAAGAATATGGCGGCGTTTGGCGTTACGTATCATCTGATTACAGCGATTTCTGGCAGTTTTGAAGAGGTTTTTATTCTCTTCACAACGATCTTTCTTATACCTACGAAAGGCCCGGTCTCTGCGTCGCATTGCCATGCGAACGCCCAACGTCATCCAAGGTGCAGGCGGACGTCTCAGTCTGACCTTCTTCACAGGAGCGTGCCTGTCGTAGAGAGCAAGGACTGTCTGATTAAATATAGAAATTTTGACATCTGTATCTGTAGCTGCTTCCACATCCCCCCAATCTAATTCCGACGCATCCTGGCGCAACTTGTCTACATCCAAGCGCGCAAAACAACGCATGTGCAGAACTTTAGGGACAGGTTTAGGTGGTTTGAGGATATAGGAGAGAAAGATGAGGTCGTGGTGAGAGAAACCGGGAGCAGGACACTGACCGTGGGCGGACACAAGGGAGGGAGAGGATGTTAGGATTAAGTCAAGCCATGTGTCATCACCTGACGTATTAAAATGAGTGGGTTGTAGAGCAAGAACATGGAGATTGACGGACTCAATCATGTAAAGGAGTTTTCGGGAACGAGAGGATGGGTGCATAAGGTCGGTGTTGAAATCGCCCATGATGACGCAATGTGCATACTCTGACACCACAGATTCCAAAGCCAATTCAAGGCTAGAGAAGTAATCCACCGTAGGTGGACAATAAACGACGCCAAGAAGGGTCTTGACGCCTTTGACCGAAATCTCTAGAAAAAGGTACTCAGCGGAAGCATGGTAAGTTGGAGCAGAAGAAGCAATGATTTTAAAAGGAAATTCACTGCGAAGGTAAATCGCAACACCACCCCCTCCCTTCCCGATTCTATCATTACGGATAAGAACAAAACCAGGAAGAGAGTAGGTGGTAGAAAGTAGATGAGGTTTGAGCCAACTCTCGGAGATCAGAACGGCGTGAACATTGGCACCAGAAAAGGTGTCTGACAGATCACTGTAATGACTGGGCACACTCTGAGCATTGACATGGCAGACATTAAACGAATGACGTTTGTGTTGGTCAAAACTACGATGCACAAAGTCGCTCAGGGTTTCGGCCGTTGACCTGAAACTAGCATCACCGGAAACAGAAGAATCATCAGCAGAGAAAAAGGAGTCATTTTCAGAGGACATAAGATAAATATATATAAATAACAATAAATATAAATAACAAATACCACACTATAGATGCACGACCTAAATCCGTGCACCACCCACCAGCAGCACCAGTACAACATAAAACACAATATAACATAAACGAGAGAAAAAAAGCATAAAAAATAATAATACAAAACACAAAATAATTAAAAACAAGCAAATAAGCAAAACATACATTAAGTTACCACGTTATATATAAATATCTGGTCTGAATAAATTTACAAGCAATATAAAATATGGAATATATGGAAATAACAAAGAACGCATACCAACAAACAAAACGAAAAAAAAAAAAAAAACGGGTAACAAGGCGATAAGAAACGTCACTTAATAAAAAATTACAGGAATACTCAAAAAAATAAAACGTGGAACAGGGCGTTAAAAGACGTCACACTTGACACTAACAAAAAATTGACAGGACACAGTGACATTATTATAAGACAAATTGACAACAAACTAATAAAACTTTGAATTGAATATAAAATACAAATAGAAGGTGGAAGGAAAATCGCGATATGTGAATAATGAAAATTGCTTATATATAAACTATTAGTACGCAATCACCACAAGCTCAGAACAAACAAAAATTAACATTAAATGCGTACCAGAAATCACTCAATGACTGAATGCAGGAACTAAATCTATCACGCCCCAGCTCACAGCTTGCCGACCGTTGCTGCCGAAGATCCCACTCTCTTCGAAGGATATTTCACCAACAAGGGATTCAGTTCCTCCATAGTGGTAATTTTGTGGCGCTTACCATTCGGGGCTTTGATGACGATTACCCCGTCTTGTGTCCAGCATGCCGACATTCCGAAGTGCTGTCGCGCCCGAGTGAAGGCAGCTTGCCTAGTCCTAGTCAGGAACTCCTTGACCGACACTGTGGATCCCTTTAAGCAAGCTTTTGCCTTCCACACTGCAGACTTGTGATCGGTGTCAGAGAACCTAACTAAAATAGGTCGGCTGTGCGTTGGCCCCTTACTCGAAGTACCCAGTCGATGACATACCTTCACAGCAGAAGCATCAATATTGGACAGCAACAATTTGTTATGGAGGATGTCTAACACCCGAGCCTTACAGTCCTCCTTGTCTGCTTCAGCGATGCCCAAGAAGATGACAGCTTTCCGACGGTCTCGAGTCTCAATACTGTCCACAATTCTGGAACACTCCGTAATTTGTCTTCGCAGGAGCCCCAACATATTGAAGACAAGCTCTCTAAACGTCCGGAACTCTTCTGCAACTTTGGCGACAGTGTCTTTTGAGGGTCCAGCACTAAGAATCTGCGCCTCAAGCTCCCCCATCTTCTTCATGAAGCACTCTTCAAGGCTCTTCTGGGCCAATTGGATGTCCTCCAGTTGTGACATTTTGTGTTAGAATAAAATAAAATTAATATGTGCAGAAATATAGTGAAGTGACACTAGTGTACTTGTGAACAGCTGGCAGGTGGTGCAAACAATGTAAAATTACATTGATTATATTATCAGCACATGTACATATAGTTTAGTAGCTGATAAATATACAATTTGTGTTAAACTTATTAAAAAAAACTACTTATTATAATTAAAATTTTTGGAGCTGCTCAAAAATGCGTCTATACTTATTATGCAAAAATTCGTCTGTTACATATCGGCCATTTTAAATAGTTCGTCTGCCGCCGGATTTGGCTGCTAGAGATGGAATTTCAACACATTATTTATGTAGTTTATGTCAAATATCTATTTGTAATAACCTGATTCACCGATATATCTATATAGATAAGTCATATAGAATTAATTACAGTCGAACAGTTCAGGTTTTGGCAGACTTATTGTAGTTTTAGGAACGATACAATTTTATCAATCGTCTGTCAATATAAAAAATAGCGGTTTGTTTACAAAGTTGTACGATGGAAAAATTAGTAACTGTAAGAAGGAAAAGTCACGTGGAGTTTTCAGTGGTCTCGTGTTGTTTACTAACTTCTTAATTATTTCATTTAGTCGTGGAAGCATGGACAATAAGTCAGTCGTGATTGGTTATTTAAGGGTAGCTCTTGTGCCCGAAAATATATATTTCTTCAATTATTTGAATGAACTTTGCTACGTTTTAGTTAATAAAATAAGAGAATAAAGGTAAATGCTATTTAACTAATTAAAAGGAGTAAATATAACACTTTTACATGTCAATATATTTTTTTATTTATTCAAGCAACGATGGGCCATGGACATGGGACCTTTCGAAAGAAACTTAGGGGTAAGTTTCTTATTTGTTTAATGAGCAAAGAGCTCTCTTGATGCGAAAACCACACAGAATAGTGTTTTCTTTAAAAGACATACACAGAACCGGTTTCAGTTTTAAGCTATTGACCGGATCTTAAACCTTTTGACAGAGGTTAATGGTGAAGAAATGTAATTTCACTTTACTACATTCTAATAAGGCCACCAGAAGTATTCCTCCAAATTTATCCTTATCAGAATGTTTTACGAGAACAGTGAAAGATTTACTCGTGAATCGCAATAAAATTTCGCTCTCGTGAATTCCGATGACTCCCGAAGGCAGAAACTTGGCTCGCTGATCACGTGTCGATCAATGCCAGAGATGTCGCCGAGGATGGGCGGTTGCAACACCGTCGGCGCGAGCGACGTATATAACGTACTGACGAACCAGCCAACATCACGAGTCCTGTTCTAGCAGTACAAGCACTACCAACCCAACCAACAAGATGATGAAGCTTGTGAGTATCCATTGAGTTTGCATTCAGTGAAAGTGATAAAGTGAAAAGCATAATTCAGTTTTATATTTTTATTTAGATCTTGTTATACGAAATACTGTGACCAAACGTCTAAGAAATATAATATCTATTGTCTATAGTATTTACTTAATCTTAATTTGATGAAGTGTCTTAACTGAATATAGCGTTGTCTACAGAGAAATGTTTATATACTCATACCATTATAAAATAATTTTCACATACCATCGTTATTTGAAATAGTCATTTCCTGACTGAAGAAAAGCCGAAACAAACTACAACATCAATTTCTTTATCAACAATTTACCATTTCCAGATCGTTGTCCTCGCCGCGCTTGTCGCCATCTCCGCCGCTAAGCCTGCCTTAGTGAGCGCACCCCTAGTCGCTGCCGCTCCCGCTGCAGTCGTCACTGCAACCAGTTCGCAGTACTACCACCGCTTCAACAGCGGACTTGCTGCCTACGTCGCAGCTCCTGCCGCTTACGTTGCACCCGCTGCCGCTCCCTACGTAGCTGCCCCTTACGTTGCCTCCCCATACGCTGCACCTTACGTTGCCGCTCCTGCCCCTCTCGTTGCCTATTAAGCTACTGAACTGCGCTTTGTGAACCTATTGTGATACTACGACTTAATTTTGCACTGGTTGTTGATTGAATAGATGATGTTTTGAACAGTTATTGTTTTTTTTTCTTCTTCTTATGTTTTTAAATATGTGTTACCAACTGAAGTGGCCTTTCATAGGTTTATTAATCTTTTTGCAGATAAAGTCTTCAAAAAAAAAATAATAAAATAGTAGATTGTGTTACAAGGGCGCAAAGTAATATTTTTACGGCGAGGGCGTTTTTTGAATCCAAAGCGAAGTGAGGGATTCTTAAATAGAATCCCGAACGTAGCGAGGCCGATCGATTTGGATCGCCCGAGCCAAAAATATATTTTGCGCCCGAGTGATACACTCTACTTTTCATCACCCCCTATGAGAAAATAAAAGACGCTTCATACTTTATTGTAGCTGCTATTTAATAATACCATGATAATTCATAGCTTGATAATAATAGCAGCTACATTAATAATTTGCTGCAAAACAATCCGTGAAAATTTTTACGAGAACTCGGGCTGTAGTTTGCGCGTTTTATTTCTATTCAAGTTTTTTTTTATTTAGCCGCGGCGTGACTATGGTATTGGCCGTCGTACCAGCCATTCATTATTTGCGTTCGATTCTTGCGCCAACTCTTTGACATGGAACGTGCTGCTCACAGCACGTTCCATATCAAAGAGTTTTTTAGGCGCACTTATAACAGGGCGTAAAACATGCAAAGACGCTCCAAATTCAAAAAGTGCGATTAAAAGTTACTTTTAGGCGCACTTTTTGAATTTGGAGCGTCATTATTGCCCGCTGAAAGTTTCTTATAGAAAACACCAACTTTGGGCGTACTTAAAGCGCCAGGCCACACGGTGCGTTGCGGCTCCGGCGCGGCGCCTGAGCGGTGCCGCAACGGTTTCCTACATATAAAATTGGATGGTATGCCACACGGTACGTCCGGCACCGCTCCGGCGCCGCACCGCAGGCTCACCGGATAAGTGCCAGGCCACACGATGCGGCAACGCGCCGCACCGCATTACTCCGCACCGCACTGGTGGCCACACGAGCAGTGCGGCGCCGCTGCGGCACCGCAATGTTCTTACGGCGCCGCTGCGGCGCCGCTGCGGCACCGCAACAAGCTTGGCGGCTTGCCTACTAGTCAGTTGACGACAATCATGAACATCCCCATGAACTGAGCGGCACCGCACTGCTTGCACCCCTCCCCGCCTCTTATGCCTCGCGCCGTTGTCCGGTGAGCCTGCGGTGCGGCGCCGGAGCGGTGCCGGACGTACCGTGTGGCATACCATTCAATTTTATATGTAGGAAACCGTTGCGGCACCGCTCAGGCGCCGCGCCGGAGCCGCACCGCACCGTGTGGCCTGGCGCTGACGGCGCGAGGCAGACGAGGCGGGGAGGGGTGCAAGCAGTGCGGTGCCGCAGCGGCGCCGCAGCGACGCCGCTCAGTTCATGGGGATGTTCATGATTGTCGTCAACTGACTAGTTAGTAGGCAAGCCGCCAAGCTTGTTGCGGTGCCGCAGCGGCGCCGCACGGCTCGTGTGGCCGCCAGTGCGGTGCGGAGTAATGCGGTGCGGCGCGTTGCCGCACCGTGTGGCCTGGCACTAAGGGGAACAAAGTCGTCTTTTTCGAATAGGTGGGATGAAAATAATATTATGATTTACTTTTGCCAAAACACAAAGAATACGATAGGTTCGCAAGAACAATTAAATTGGGTAAGAACAAATATAATTTTAGGTCTAGTTATTAGTCAAATATATCCGTGAAATCTTTAATTATAAAATGAACACGCAAATTAATTATTGAAATAACAGAAACTGTCATTCAATCAATCAATTAAAAATAAATTCAACGAATCCCTAGTAAAGTACATAAGAATATAATATTGCTTTGTACTTGTATATGTGCAAAGTTATAATAGAAAAAAAAAATATTTTCACTATAGGTACATAATATACATTATAGCTCATTTATTAGGAACATCACGCTATGATCCAAGGATCTAAGCAGTAATGCGGGTGATACCATGGGATAAGAAGAGTCATCACATTGTCTATACAGATAAACGATTCCCTTGCAACTTTCCGTCATTGGCGCCCATTTTTCGATGTCCTCTATTATTCTCATAACCGATTTTAACCACTCTACTCATCCATTTTTTTAACCATTTTCTTCAAAATGTCTCGATCGGAAAAATGACATTTACGGACTTTCCCCTTTAGCTTAAGGGGCAACCGTGAACTATAACAACTATTTTGTACAAGGGTCGCACATTATCTCTATTGCCGACCAAATATTTGTTTGACGTATAGATAAACTTAGAAATATAAATTGAAAAAGTCACATTCATACTTGTCCCGTTTCAAACCCGCAGTTTCATCCGCAAGACGTTTGTGTTGACACTGGGCCATCACGACACAACTGCCGCAGTAACAAAAAAAAATTGTTGAATAATAAAGTATCTTGTATTAAAAACATACTTACAAGAAATGTGTATATTTGAATGTATTGTGAAATATTGTACGGATGTTGTCCGAGCCCGAATGACACCGTTGTTTTTAATTCCATCAATCATCCAATCCGTATTACTATTATAAATGCAAAAGTAACTCTGTCTCTGTGTCTTCTTCACGCCTAAAACACTGAACCAATTTGAATGAAATTTGGTACAGATATAATCTGAGTTTTTATTCCGGATATCCCAAGGGAACGGGAGCTATTAATCCACGCGGACGAAGTCGCGGGCAAAAGCTAGAATATTGAATATTGCTTATACAATGAAAGAACAATGAGCGGTTTCGTCCCAAGTGCTGTAACAGTTTCCTACCTATATCGTTTGAAAGATCTCAATCAGTGTTATGTTTTTTTGTATGGGCGTAACTCTGTATCTCGTGCAGGGAAACTGTTATAGTGGTTTAATTTATTTGATAAAAATATTGAATAAAACTTAATTAATTAGTATTTCAATGACAAAAGGTCTAAAACAAGTGGAAAAAACCACACTGTCGACCGTGCGCCTACTCTAACCCAACACCCCCTCTCCCACCGTGTACCACACGCTGCCATATTGTATGCGCAGGAGCAGCGAACGATATTTTATGAGACAGCGCTATACGTTAGAAAGAGATGATTGCCGGTGCCCGTAGATGCCATTATTTATCTAGCGCTATATGCACAGTAAGATTTTTGCAGCTGTGCTGTACTTTCGTGTTTTAAATTGTTACTCTGCTGATTTTTTATTGACGACTTTTATTATTAAAGGACTTCTGGTGTTTCTACATTTGCAACTATTGACTTCGGCTTGTTTTGTGGACTTTATTTGTTATTGATTGGTTTATTACGAACTATGGATCATTTGTGTGTGACCTGCAGTCGGTCTTCGACTCGGCAGCGAGTTCGACATGAAGTTTCAAGAACGATATTAGAAGCAAGACTTGACGTGACTTGTGCTCACATAATGAGTATCGTTCGGTACCTTGACTGGGCTAGACATCAGCCAAGCATATTGTTACCCGCGACCTTTTTGGATGATATTATCATAGATCCACTCTTAAAAGTACCAGTAAACAATTTGCATATTTTTAAGCCATACTCTTACATAAGGGTACTATTAATGCCTGTGATTACTGTACAATTATTATAAATGTAATAATTATGCTTACATGTAACACAAAATGTAATAAAGTATGATTAAAGCATTATTTAAAACAAAAACCTTTTTTCACTTGAAGCCCAATAACTTTTGACCTGCATGCAATTACTATAAAAACTTGGTATATTCATCATAAAAAAGCTTAAATGATTATGTTTATACTAGCCGCAACTTGTTACAAGGGTTGGGACGCATCTCATACAATAATGCCCATTGTCCTTTGCCGAATAAGCAATATTCAATAAAGTGGCTGAATTTGTCAATAACAGGCTTTTTTCAATTCTCAAGATATTCTCGGAGTTAGTGGCTCAAGGTTTCTTGAAGGACTCCAAAAAGCCACTTGTTTTGTTGTAGAAAATAGGTCTAGGTTGTCCTCGTTGAAGCATGATTTATTATCGCCGATCTAAGACTTTCAAGTGTGAAATGAAAAAAATATTTAATACATGTTTCTCAGATATTTTTGGCTGAAAATATCTAGAGATGATCCTGTTCTATTTTTTTTTCTGTTTAACGATTAAACTTGCTACTATATTTTTGTAAGGCGCTTATCAGATTAGATATTCTTAGTATAAGTGATAACATCATTTTAACCTCTGCTGAAAATAAAGCTTTGTCGTAGGTGTTTCTGATAATTGGTTCACCTACATAATAGCTAAAAATAAATAGCCATTTTTTAATACCACTTACTTACCCATATAAAATAGAGGATATCCCTTAAAAGCTGGCAGGCTAAAACGGGCTGGACACATGATCGTCTCAATCATCGGGTCGATCAATCATTGGGCCAAACACACAATCCAGTGATGATATGACATTGATGACATTGTGATAGCCTCAGATGGAGATGAAGATGGTGGGTTGAGCTGGACTTCTCTAACAAAGATAGGTTCCCAACAACCCAAAGTAGAGAGAAGAGAAAGGCTATTACGGAGGTCTTCGTCCTGCAGTGGGAAAATTTGGATCAATAATAATAATAAAAACAGCACCTAACAGAATAATTAAAGACTTTTCACTTGACGCAGTCACTTCTTTGTAAAGCGCCTGCCAGTAATCACTGTAAGAAACTACCGCTGGAGTGTTATCATTTGCGACGCATAAGGCGCAGCGAAATAATACCTCGAAAAAATAAATTGCTTGATTAATATTGCGTTCTAACTATAAATATCTGGTGCTTATATGCAAAAACAAAGGGTCAGTTGTTTTTTTTTTATATTTAAAGCTTCTTATTTACCTTTATTATATATTATTAAAGGAACTCAAGTATGCCATAGAAAAAGAGATATTCTTTCCAATCCTCATAAAAAAAAAACTTATTTTTAGCTAACCTTTTGATATGTCTCCAATCATCTTTTTCATTAAAAAAGTTTAATATTATTATTCATTTTATGTAAAATATTTTTTTATATAAATCGAATATACAAACAAACACAAATTAACTTTCTAGTTGAATAAAAGAAAATATGAATTTACTTACAGACTTACTTCTTTAATAAATTTGTATTACATTCTCAAGGTTATTATTAACAACACCCTTGGAGTAAATTATTAAGCCTAATATTGTTTTAAAGTAAATTTTATGATAATCCATGAAACTTTACACAATGATCTTCTAAAGCTTTTGTTATAATTATCAGACTTACTAATAATATAATTATTTTAAAGTTTTCGGTGCTTGTGGCTATGTTTACCAACCTACGCAAGGGAACATCTTTGATTACGTTTTCTTGGGATTGTATGATACTGTAAATAAAAGATCTTTGAGAGCCCAATTAAGATATTTTCCATTCACTTCCAGAAATAATTAATGTAAAACGCAATAACAGAAAGATTAAACAACAAAAACATTTAAAGGACAAAGGGCAATTTCCATTGCAGGTCTAAAAAAAGGTACGCCGGAACTGCAGTTATTCAAAACAGGGACACATAACTTAAAAACTACTTCTTCGAATTTATCACTTTTTTTACTGTCTTTTCTTAGTGGTGTCTTAATTGAGAAAATATAAAAAAAACTGGTTTTTTAACTTGGTCCTTTTGACGTTGGTAAATGTAATAGTGTTTTGTCTTTTCCTTTATCTGACAAAGCAAGAGAGTTGTACCTACTAGCTAAAAACACAATTGTTAATAGATATTAAGTTCATTTATGTAAATGTTCCTATGAGGGTGACATAATCACTGTGTGATTAAACCCTCTTATTAATTTAATAAAGATTTAAAAAAAAAACTTGGTCCTTTCTCGACTTTTTTTACTTCCACAAAGTAGTTAGTATATCTTAACCGACACATTAGTATACATAAGCAATCTACACATTGTTAAGTTAATTGTAGGTCTATCTGTCTCTTTCAAAAAGTTCTGGTAGTTCAGCTCAGTGTGGGGACTCTTTCTGCCTATCGTGTGCCTGAGTGAAGACGATGTCACAGTGGTGACGTGACTACCATGTTGTTATAGTGACGCACAAATCTCATACTCCCGGTCATTCTCAACGACATTTGGAAGTTTGAACAAAAAAGAACCTATCTAGCCGAGTAGTAGTGCCTGTTGATGAACGCTTTGTAAAGTTATACGTGCTCAACTCAACTCAACTCAGCATTCATTTCTTTAATTTATTGTCATAAAGTTATTAAATACTGTTTGTAAAAACTTTGGTGATAATATTTTGCGACCGTTTTCTTGAGCGTGTGGTCCAAAATATTGTAATTGATTTAGTTAACCATCAAGCGCTGCTAGTGAGGTATATGTATATACCTCTCTAGCGGTTCTTCGCGATTCTCACCCGCGTTTTTTATCCTCGATAAATGGACTATCCGACACAATGAGATTTTTTTAATGAAATTTTTTTGAAATCTGACAGGAGGTTCTTGAAGAGTTTGTTTGTTTGTTTGAACGCGCTACTAACTAACTAACAAACAAAATTTTCAGCCTTATAATATTAGTATAGATTCTCTCAGCAGAAGGTAAATGTTTATTTTTATATTCATCTAAAAATATATTTTCTTATTACCTTTTCCCACTCAGATGTAGTCCTAACACCCACCGGCTAATCAAACCGCGTGTTACTGTACGTAGTACGCACGCTTTGTAGAAATCTGCTGCTTACCTATTAAAACGAACAGGCGTAACAAATGAAATGAATTTTCCTTAACAGAGGGAAAGTAATGTACACAAAACGTAGTACTTATTCAGTATGTTTATGTACCGCAAAACGTACACGCGCATGTCTAATCTGGAGCAGATTTGCTTAGAGATTTGATACAGAAACACAGTGGATTACACCGATAACTTTAGTTACCTGACGAATATGTCAATTAAGCAACCTTAAGTGGGTTAGTGGGAGCCATATCTAGGCAAAAACGATGTTACGATTGTTGTGGTGTCCGCTGGTACTTTCTCAATGGCCCATCGTTATTATTCCCACGACGTTTTCAATACGATTTTTGTAGCCATCAAGGTCCGTGTCCTTACCCATTGTACCATTAGGTATTCCGCGACACCCGCCGCGTTGCCTCACCACGATGCAAAATTTGTTACACCTATATAAAAGAGGGGGTCCAATATTCTAACGCCCGCATTATAATATCAAAAGCGGCCGGGAAAGGGGGCCTTCAGAATGATTCGAACGGTAAAAATCATATCATCTGAAAAAATCATTTTAAATATGTACAAACAGCTCCTTTAGTGTAAATGTGTTTTTTTTTGTTTTCAGGTATTGTTGTTATCATCGATATGTGGCTTGGTGAGAAGCTCAGGAGTACACGGCGATGCACTGGCACACTTCGGTCACGTGGCTGCTATAGGACCTGCACCATTAGCAGGTCCAGCTCCAGTGGTGACATCAGCTAGCTCACAGTACTTCCAAAGAACCTTTAACCGTCTGGTAGTGCCTCCAGTAGTGGCTCCAGTTGCTCCGGTGGCACCACCTCCCCTACAAGCAGTTTTTCCAGTTGCCCAAGCTCCAACAGTGTTTGTTGAACCAACTAGAGCAGTTCCTGTTGCCGTTAACCCACCACCCGCCCCACAAGCTTCGGTTCCCCCTAATGTAGCAATAGCAATTGCAACAGCTCACGCTGCTGCTCCAGTTGCCACTATTTTACTACCACCATACCCCTTTGGATATCCACCAAACTTCGATTTTATCCCTCAAGAACAACCTGTAAATGTACCTGATGAGAACAACAAGGAACCGACGACTCAGGTAACCACCACGCAAGCTGAGGAGACTACGACTACTCAAGAGCCCGAACAAACGACTCCCATACCATCGAGCAGTGATGATAACTTTGTGCAACAATCGCTACCGTCGAACGAAGATGTGAATTACAATCAATATGGTGCAGCATTGCCACCGAATGAAGAGCAATTTCCTCCATATCAGCCTCAACCACAGCGACCACAAGGGCAATTCCAACCTCAGCAACCAGGCCCGCAGTTCCAGGGCCAACAACCTCAGGGACAATTCCAGCCTCAACAACCACGACCACAGTTCCAAGGTCAACAACCACAAGGACAATTCCGACCCCAGGGGCAATTCCAGCCTCAGCAGCCACGCCCACAGTTTCAGGGACAACCAGCTCAGGGGCAATATCCACAACAGCAACCACGCCCGCAATTCCAACCACAGCAACCACAGTATCCATTACAAATACCTAAAGGACAATTTCCACTGCAGCAGACCCACCCGCAGTATCAACCAGTGTCACAAGCGCAGCAACCGCTTCCGCAGTTCCAACCAGCGCCACAACCACAGCAGCCGAGACCACAGTACCAACCGGCACCACAACCACAGCAGCCCAGACCACAGTATCAATCGGCACCACTACCACAGCAGCCAAGACCACAGTACCAGCCAGTACCACAGCAGCCTCGTCCAATATACCAGGCCCCACAACAGCAATGGCCGCAGCAACGTGGAAGACCCCAGAAGCTGAGGACTTCTGTAGAAGTCGTGCCAGTACCACTAGCATACATTACTCCTCCACCTCAGCACAAAACCCATGCTCATGTAAAGGTTGTAAAGCACGTCTATTCATATGTACCAGCAAGTCATGCTAAATTCATCGTAAGACCTGCAAAAACTAGAATTGTTCGTCTAGTGAAGGTAAAGAAAGTTCGTCCTCAGAATTTGAGGGCTAATGCTAGAGACATTGAAGTCACTACCTTCAGCCCGTTCCCAAGGCCGAACAACAAACCGCCTAAGGTATAATTATTATTAAAATAGTCAAATTGTACACTTGTTATAATAATGCACATTGTAAATAAAGAAAGAAGGGATAATATAGATATATTTATACTTTTGTATATGTTTGTTTTAATTATTTACACACATTTCTTATGGTATCACATTATAGTGTCGGTCTAGGCCAACTAGACGTTATTAGTTGTGCAACAGTTGTGTCGCTCGAAAGACGTGCATGATTTGTTAATGACACTGGACCTATAAAGTAATGTAACGAAAGTGACATTTGCATGACAAGCAAGGGGTTTTCCATGAATTTATTATTATGTTATGCGGCATGGTGATGTACTTGCAATATTAATATTGAAGGAACACGTAGCAAAACGCCTAATGATTTAGAAAAGTAGGCGATTGCATAGAAGGACTCCTATGCAGATGCCAACTGATCAACATCGTGATAAACTGCTCAATATTTTTCTCAAGAAATGTTTTTACATTTAAATTGATGACATTAGTGACGACGTGAATTTGATGCTTAGAGATAAGTATACGTTACGTGTCTTTAACTTGTTATTTGCTAGCACACTAGGTCGGTGAGAGATAAAAGTATAAACCGAAACCAATTGCAGTCTATTTATCTGTGAATTTTATTTTGTTCTTCTATTTGAGGCTTAGGTATAAAGTTTTTGCTCTCATTAAGTACGGCTTAGATGATTCGATGTTACTTACTGCGAAGAATTGCTCGCGTTAAGGATGCTGCTAAGACTGTCAAGTTTCTGCAGTGCATGATCGCGATCACTGATTTGCACGCCGAAAGCTACACCAGGACCAGGCGCAAGCAAACTGTGCCTTTGCTATAGAGATTTTGGAGCAGTACGAACAGGCTACTGAATGGCGTGGCGAACAGATTAGACTATTCAATATCAGTGTAATGTCGAACCAATCCCAAAATCTATGAAAATTTATAAATCTGAAATAAAATTAGTACAATTATGTAGTTGTGATTGTAATTTTATTTAGGTCTTCAGCGAAATGTATTTCGTTTTTATAGGTATTTAAAAACAAATAACTTAGATATTTTATGTCTTTAGCTATGTAGAGTGAAGCCTTGAAGTCAGTAGCGCCACTTACGTATTCAGTAAACATCCAAAAATCGTGCGTTAGAAACACTTGCATCTAATTTCCTAAGAACGGCGACATACACAATCATTTTACGGAAAATAAACTTCAAGTTACGCTTAAACTTGGCGCAAAAACCCGTCCTTATTTTTTCTCTTGATCACATTTATGATCAATAAAGTTGATATTTTTTTTATAAAAATAAATGCCAAACTGCAAATTGGTAATCCTATTTAATCTGTCTTAATAAGCATCACCTGAAATAACTATTGTTTTTCTCAATAAGTACCTCATCGGTGAGAAAATTCGCTACAATGAAAATATAACATTAGAAATATACCTGAGATATGATCTAAACGCGATATAAATCTACTGTAAGAAGAAAGTAATTGGCATTTTCTCTCGTGTAGCATAGCTTATGCGGAAATAAGTTCCTAGAAGCTTTGTTGAGAGTTTCTTAGAAACACTATCTTTAAAGTGGAGGAATTGCAAGAGCCAGTAACTATGCGAGACATGACCTTTTGATTTGTTTGAAAGATTGTAATGTCATTTTGATATTTTATTTTAAATGGAATGTTTGCTTTCGTCGTTGCATAGGTCCTCTATTTGATCAAATAGGGCGGTGCACAGTCAACTGAACTGTGAATTGTATCCTAATTAATGTACAAAAAAATGAAATATAAAGCAACATTACGGAATAATACTATCCTACCAACGGGGGTTAACCTCAATGGTGCCTAAACATGTTCCCAAGCACAGGTGCGTAGTGCACTTTCTTCTTCCTTAATCTCATAATTCAATTGTACGGCAAACCTACACGAATCAAAGTCAAAGGCATTTATTTCACTTTAGACCATTTACTTATGAATTGTCAAAGTGAGTTAGTCAGAAAACTGACGATGGTGTGTGACCAGGTGCAGGCCTAACCACTTACTAGGGTTGCTATGAAACAATTCCTAATGGGGAAACCCATTTGTCCGACTTAGGAATCCAAGGACCCACATTTAAGGCTGAGGCTACACTAGGCTGAGACGCGAAATGCGATGCACGAGCGATTGAAACAAATACATGGATTCTCACTAAATGGCTACACCGTTCATCAAATATTACTAGCGATCTTTGATTATTTCTGCGACAGGAACTACATTACTGTAATCGTGGCACCGGCTACTTCGACGTATCAGCGAAATTGAATCGAATATACGCCAGATTTTCGGTTATAATGTAGCCATTCCATGTTTATCTCATTTCGCTCTTCCAGTCGCATCGCAAATCGCTGCCTACTGTAACCTCAGCCTTACAGTCGTGTTTGCGACGACGAGGCAACAGAGCAGTCAAAAGTAACATTAGTCATACTTGAAAATTACTGGAAAAAGTGGTTTCCCTTATCATTATTAGTATTTACATAGATATGGAATGGTTAACTGATAGACTAACTGTTGATATATCAACGCATAGCCCAAACCGTTGGTCCTAGAGACATCAAACTTGGAGGTTGTGTATTCGGTATCCACTATGAAAGGTTTTTTGGAAATTTATCCCCAACGATTCCTACCTCATTGGTTAAATAGGGGATGGAAGTTCATGAGGAGATGGAAAAAAATAAATATAAGTTCTATCTTAATTTTTATAAAAACCTTTTTCCAGTAAGTATTTTGTTTAGCTATATTCCAACTGTAATTTTTGTCGAGGGTTTCGATTCCCACAAGGGACAAATATTTGTGTTGCCTCTAGGTATTTGTTCCGAGCCGATACAGGAAAAAATGTTGACGTGTGTGTACGAGCATCTGTTAATATATTATGATGGACATAATATCAAACGTTACAAGTACTAAGTATAACGTCGTAAGTACGTCACGTAGCGACTTCAGCGTAGCAAAGATCGTAGATTCGTAGCACGGAATATGTCGAATCTCAGTACTTACGAATTATTCATCAGTACATACATTCATTCATCATAATTAAGTTTGTAGCAAACTTGTGGTTTATTGCATTGGTCTCTCAAGTATTATTTTTGGTTTGTATAAGAAACTATTTCAACTGTATGTATTTTGACAGAAAACTGTTAATTAAGAATGTTTTGTACGAGAAATGAGCATATAAAAATTCAAAATCGACATCATGAAAGGCTTTGATTAAAGGCTTAAAATTTTAAACCATTTTTATGTATAAACAATAGTTTTAATACAATTAGATCACATTTAAACTGTAGTCCCCAGATGGTAACTGTCATAGCTATCTACCAACAAATTAAGTGAAATATGCTAAAATAAGTATTGTCTACACAATTCTCAAAATAAATCTCATTTGATAAAGCATCAGATAATGCCCAAAACTGGTCAACTAGTACAATAATGTCGCCAGTCAGTCCAGCAGTACTGTCGTAATGGTACGCGTCCCCGTTGCGTGCCCTGCGTCTAACGAGCATTGCAATCGATGACGACACGGCACACAAGGTGAATCTTACTTCGGTTCAGTATAAAAGGTATTGTCACCAAACTTCAGACATCACACTCACATCTTCTGTTCAACAGACAGACAACCAAAACAACCAACAATGCACAAAATCGTGAGTATTCATTTGTTTCAATAATTTTAGCAAAACAATGTTTTCAGTACCTAATTTAATGTTATAGCCCTGCAACTGAAGCGAGTTGTTATTACTGATATTTATATTAATCAAATGTTATTCCAGGTATTCTTCCTCGCTACCCTGGCTTTGGCCTCCGCCAAGCCCAGCGCAGTGGCCGCTCCCCTGGTCGCCGCAGCCCCCGTGGTCGCGGCCCCCGCACCCTTCGTCACGGCCACCAGCTCGCAATACGTAGCCAGGAACCACAACGGCTTGTACGCTGCCGCTGCTCCTTTGGTCGCCGCTCCTGCCCCTTTAGTAGCCGCGCCTGCTCCTTACGTTGCTGCTCCGTACGCCGTCGCTCCTGCGGCTAAGGTCGTCGCTCCGTACGTAGCTGCCCCCGCTGCCCCCTACGTAGCTGCCCCTGCCCCGGTGCTGCCCGCCTATGCCCGTTATGCTGCAGCTCCTTACTATGCTGCGTCTCCTTACTTCGCCCCCTCTGCCCCTCTTATTGCCTACAAGTAAACTTTGACTGATATTTAGCCCATTTTTTGTACTGAATATATTATTATGACCTATTTGTGCTTTTCTTTGTTAACCTGGAACAAACAAAAAAGTGTGTAGGACGAAGCTAAATAAAACCGTTAAAAATAATTTACCAGAATACGTATAAAGTAGAGTAAACGTTAATTTTTTTCAATTTATTTCTTGAGCCACATTACGTCACATCACACCATACAACACCACAACGCAATATTAAATATTCACATTCAATTCAAAATCAGTGAGTCTTTAGTCTTGTCACCCAAGACTCATACGTCACTAAGTGGGCATGTGATTGCGTGATTGAAGTCGTATATTATTTAGTTTCAAGGAAGTTGGGCCAGTCCTTGGCAAAACTAAGTATATGTACGATAAAACAGGAGGTACTAGGCTTACGTAAAGAAACCATACAACAAAAGAATGGCCTATTTCCGTACAAAGCGACAATGTTTTGATAAACAGATCTAAGTACGAAATTACTAAGAAAAATATCGGTTTGTAGGTCTTCTCAGATATTGATTTCGCTTTAGCTTTCCGTGAAAAGGAATGAATGAAATGAATAAGCTTATGTTATCATACTTTTAGGAAATGGATACAAAAGTAACCTGGACGTCCAATAGGAATACATTTGAAGGCTTTCTTATATAAGACTGTTGAGAAGGAAGACTAACTACGCAGTACCCACTCGCTACTTAGTCACCCACACTAATTACGTTCATTCCACACATAAGACATAAACAGTTTTTTAAATACTTACTTTAATTTAATTTTAGAATATATAATTTTTAAATAATACTGTGATAATATAATTTCCAGATAATTGTGATTTTAACGCGACTTTATATAGGTGTACAAAATTCCGGCAACAATTGTTTGGCAGTAGCCCACCAGACATACTCGTATTACCCGATTGGTAGGAACACGTAGTAGTAGTGTCTCTAAAAACTTATTATTTTGTTGGCGGAATAACATATAGGTCAAACAGAACAACCTACAAGTGGACATTATAGTAAATCATTTTTTTTTTTTGGTGAGTGGCAAAGCATCAAATGACTACTCCCGTCCTGGTTGCGGCGGGAGGGCGTGTCAGACTCTTACTGAGTGAAACCCACTCATGTTCCTTCGATTGCCCTTTATGTTTCAGGGTCACGGTAACTATTATAAACATTCCGCAACCCCGGCAGGCGTGGCCCTGTTGGGGCCCTTCCTGCGCTGACTCCTTCTCTTTGAGGCGCGCGTGGAACACTAACGCGCCATTGTAAATCATTAAAGGTTGCAGATTAATAACCTAAAAAAAATAATGAATATCCTAGTCTTTCCGAGTATTGACATACATACTGGTTGACTGGGAGAAAATGCCTAAATAAATAAATAAATACTCTTTAAAATTTATTTGCAGGAACTTTTAAGTAAAACGCTAATTTACTTGCACTGTTTGATAAATTTCGTTACTGAATATTAAAACCACGAGTACACAATTTAAAGCTTTCATCTACGCATCTACCTCGAAAATAAATGACATAAAATAGCTAAATAAATAAGAATTGGCTTTTTGCCATTGAGAAAGGTGCTGAATATAAACCTACGCTAAAATTACACATGAGTGGGTTTTTATTACATTCAAATATTAAACCTTCTTACCTACTTTACCTAAATATAAAATATTTATTTTTATTCATATTTGACTTTGTATTAAGGTAGCTAAAACATGCTCCAAATTCAAGTCACATGCTGTGCGTGCAATAAAATTACGTTTTACGTCATGCAAATCGTAGAATGAGGGCGAATCGTGGGAGGCTTTTTGTCAAGCCCGAGTCACTACAGTTTCATAAAACGCTGAAAACCCGTTCTCCGTCTTAGCGAGTGAACGTCACGTGGTTAGAAATGTGTTATGTAAACTTTTCTTTCACTCTTTCGCCATCTGCGAAACACGTGATTCAGAAATGCGAGCTTCTTAGATTTCCTTTGTGTAAACAACCGACCTAATGCCTGCGTAGCTTGTTTTTTTTTTCAAATACTAGCATGTGGCCTCAGTTTGCAACTTTAGAAGCAGTAATCAGAAAGATTTGGTGTGTTATAAACCCTTTAATACATTTTACACGGTCACTTATCACGTTTTCAGGCGTCAAAACCGAGGACGGTACGAACATCAAAGGGAAGCTTGGAAAAAAATTGACCTTTCCCAATCAAGTTAAATCCGGAATTTATGTATTTCTCTAATTGTCATCCATCGTATCATCCTCTCTGTTTTTAGAAAAGAAAATGATTTTTATAAATTGAAATTAAAGAATTCGATTCTCTATAAAAATAGTAACAGGTATTTCACGGTCACAATGAATCCGCATTAACTTGAAACATTTAAGTTTGACGCAAGTAAATCAATACAAGGCGTATTTTCTAAGAACTCCGCTACCAAAGTGGAAAATAAAGTCGATATTACAATAACCAATTAGGTGTATCCTTTCGCGGTGCCATTTCTCCGTATAAGCGGCGCGCACTTCTGAATACAAATTGCTTGGACTAGTGACGCGACAAGTAATTACAATTCGTTCTATACTTAGTGATTCTGTGCTTGCGCATAATATTGAGGGCGTCCTTCATCCGTGAACTAATTCAACGATTGGTATTAGCATAATTGGTATTTTGTCGGTTTCAAGTTTTGGGCCAAAAATGTATTATGTTATTACCTATAGTAAAGAAGTACTTTATTAGGCACAAGTATAATATATACCGGCTTTTTCCATTCTGAAAATTCTCAAAAGTAGTCCGGAGTTTGGATGATCCGTGATGGGACGAAAGCACGTTTAGGAGGTGCCTCCTGCCTGTTTGAGTTCGCCATTCGTAGATCTCCGACAGTCGTTGCGGGTAGTTAAAAGCCATAAAGTCTGACAAACATTACATTTACCTACATAATATTACCTAAGGGTACCGCATTACCTAGTAACTGGGTTTAAAGAGTCCGATAGGCAGTCGTATCTAACATAATTACAGAATAGGAAGATGATGATGAGTACTTACAAATAAAAGTGCTGTAGGTACTAATGTGTTAATGTCTTTATCTTCAGAAGATTTTGGCTTTGTTGTTTGTGTAGGATATGTTCGGTATATTATGTGCATTAAATGAATGAGTGCCAATCATTTCGGTAAATTATTGACGCTCGATATATCACTGTCGAACAAACAATTTGGTTAAGTGTGACAGCCCGTAATATATGAGTTAAGCAGCTAGCGACTCTTAGTTTGAGAGAATATTGTTAGAAAGGAAAATTAACTGCGTAGTAAATTAACTAAAATAACACGGCTTATTTTGGTAAATAAATGGCCGTATTTCTTAGAAAATCTAACACAAATAATTTTCAAGTCAAGGGAAAATCTTTTTCTGTGAAAATCGACGCTTAGATAAAAATATTTGTACCTGGTATTTTATAGTTTCTGGAGTTTCGCTGCCCTATTAAAATTATTCCACAAATTCCTATTTGTGGTAAGAAATTTATAAATTATATAGAGGTTTCTTTATATCTAAATCTTTCTTGTACCCCAAGAGAGATATAGGTATATAGAAAAACATAGAAAAAATTGTCCATGGGAAACTGGAATTCATTTTGATGTAACATAATAATATTATGTATGTGTATACGTAAAATTACATAGAATAGAATATTAAGCTGTACCCATATTGAATTATTTGTTATAGAATGATTCGTTAATATCAAATACTAGCTGTTCCTCGCGGTTTCACCCGCGTTACGTTAGGTTTTTGGTTACTGCCTCGCTTTCTGGGACATAGCGTGATATTATGTAGCCTATGTTACTTAGGGATAATGTAGGTTTTGAATGGTGAAAGAATTTTTAAAACCGGTCCAGTAATTTTTGAGCCAAACAATCAAACAAACAAAGTTTTCCTCTTTATAATATTAGTATATATGTAGCAATTTCCGTTCATACTTTATAGATAAATTATGTATATGCCCGACGTCTATAATAGTGTCGGCGTAGAATTCATTATCTATCGTTTATGTATATTGATCGGGAGCTCGAATAACAAATTTCTGGTTTATTATTGTTACAACTTGTTGCGTGTTTCAGTGTCGAAATTCATAGTAGTATTTGTTTATCTAGAGAAAAGTTAGTTCAGCGCCTCGAGTGTCTTCATTGAGATTCAATTTATGAATGAAATTATTAACTATCTTGAACTTTCAGGGTTTCAATGAAAATGGTAGAACGTAATAATATGCTTTAATATACAAAAAATAATACCTATTTTCCTAGGTCAGGTCATAACTTTAGAGCGACTTAAGATTTTGGGTTGTTATGTTTCCTAATAATTAGATTGCAGAAAGTTCTTCCGGAAAATAAAATTAAGAAAATTACAAAGTAAAACTTCAAAAAACCTTAACGATTATATTGAATCACTCACACACGCGTGAAACCACTATTTATTTATTTATTTATTTAAAACTTCATGCACAAGCGTACAAGGGCGGACTTAATGCCTTAGGCATTCTCTACCAGTCAACCCAGCCTATTGACGTCTAGTTTATTACTAAATCTTAATATATAATGTTTTGTTATCATGGTATGCAAAAAAATGGCGTGTGAAACATTTTCTTCGTTTATTAAAAACATAACATTATGTTCAAAAAGTATTTTCATTATATTCTTGCACTATGTACAAGGCCACTGGTAATTAAAATAACCCCAGCATTTGGCTCGCCAGGACACTTGACCGTATATCTAATTGTTTCAAGTTATATAATATTCCTTTAAATGGCGAGCAGTTTGACATATTCGGTAACCGATGGTGCCCATACGACACCTAATTGAGCATGCGCAGGTCCTGCCTAAGGAAAGTGAAACCGACGACTACCAACATAGACGTAATGCTTGCAACAGTATGAACTATATAACGACATGTAACACATTCATCGACACATTTCATTGTTGACACTCGACTGACCGAGTTCTATTATCAAACAACATGTCCTTCACAAGATTAGTAAGTATTGCTATCATTGGGAAAAGCTCTCAAAATATTGTTGAATTTGTACTAATTATTCCTCATTTTCTTTCTTAAACAGGTCATTTCTGCGCTTGCCATTATAGCTAGCTGCAATGCTAGTGGCATCGGTCACATCGCTCCTGCCTTCAAGTCATTATCAGTGGTGCGGTATGCTCCGTTCTACAACTTCCCGAATGGAGTAGGAGTGAGGTCTATACATGCTGTGGCTGCACCGGTTGCATTGCCAGCTCCTGTGGCACGTGCACCTGTGTTCGCTCCGGCCCCGGTGTTCCCAGCTCCTGCTCCAGCGTTCCCAGCGCCTGCGCCAGCATTCCCAGCGCCTGCACCAGCATTCCCAGCGCCAGTCTTCCCAGCGCCGGCACCAGTGTTCCCAGCTCCTGCGCCAGCGTTCCCAGCTCCCGCACCTGTCTTTCCTGCGCCTGAACCCGTCTTCTCAGCCCCAGCTCCAGTGTTCGCAGCCCCAGGACCCGTTTACCCCCCTCCTGCTCCGGTTTTCCCTGCACCGGCCCCTGTGTTCCCCGCGCCTGTGTACCCTAGGTTTGCAGCAGCTCTGGCTCCCGCCCCTGTATTTACCCGTGCTGTTCCCGCCTTGCCAGCGGCGCCGTTCTCTCCCATCGTGAGGCCTGTAGCTGTACCACAACCAGCACCATTGTTCGCACCAGCTTTCGCGCCTGCCCCCGTCGCTGTGGCTAGAGCACCCATCAGCATATCTCCCTATGGTCCCGTACCATACGGACAAGCACCCTTAGTTAAACAGTTTGCGTGGAAATGAATCTAGTCTTAATTAATTGTTACGGGTGTTCTAGTTAAACTTAGTCATTATTTTTTATACCAAATTTTGTAAATAAATTATTAAAATTTAGAAATACTTTTCTTTAACCTTATAATTAATACTTAAGTCATATAAATACAACAAGCTGGAAGGTATTTAAGAACAACAACTTAGAAATCACAGCATTCAATTCAGGAGTTTTGAAATTTATAAAGAGAATCAATTTAAAGTAAAGATAAAATATATAGTAAAGAAAATCTAACTTTGAAATTAGCTTGAAATTAAACAGTGTGATAATATTTAGGTACCGATTAAATTATGTAACTCCTTTCGATTTTAATTCAGTTTTATGAAAGTTACACATAAAATGAAAACACTCACAATTTCAATAGAAAACCTCACGTCGACCTTTTTCCAAACAAAAAAATAATGAAAATATAAGAGATACATTTATTATTCTTATAAATAAAGGGTCACTGTAAAACTACTTCACGGAGATTATTTCGTCACTGTGACAGGAGCTTTACCCGACAGTTGATAAGGGTGGGTCACCATTGATATAGCATCTATCACAACATTCATTGAACTGTACCGTCGAACCATAATCCATCTATAGTAGGACAATGATCTGTAAAATAATACGTTTAAGGTTCACTTAAGTTATCGTCTGGATAGTTATTTTTTTCTTTCTTTGATTGATTGTGTTATAAGCATACATTATTTATTGCAATTCTACAGAAATAAGGGAATTTTAAAAATCTAACAATATTTGTTACTATACTTTATAACTACACAGAAAGATGGAACAATGTGGTGACGATCTTGGTGAATGATTCTAATAATTTATAGACATCGCCATCAACATAGGTACCTTCCTTTAAAGCGCATCCCCCGTTGAGGCTCTGCTCATGTTACATTATTTACCGAATCTCCTGTAGCTGATCTCCTGAAGCTGTATTTGAAAATTTTAAGAGGTAATATTTGATGTTTCGCCTAATTTTTCCCCACTTTTTTACACTGTAAGTATAGGTATATTTATCGTATGGATTTGACGAAAGACTATTTAAAATTTCAATTAATTTTATACTTAGCAACGACTTGAATAAATAGTCTTAAATAAGTATAAGTGTTGTGTGTAAGTAATTACCTACAAATAAGAAATGTTAGCTGCACTAGTAGTGAAAGTAATCCTTTTATTAATAGGGTTGGAAAATTAAAATGTATTCAAATTGGACATCAAATGAGTCAAAAAGTAAGTTCTGTACAATATAGTAGCTTGATTACCTTAGGCAAAAGTAAAGTAACGGTAAAGTAAAGTAAATGTAACAGTAAAAAGTAGAAGAAATCAAAATAATTGAACTGAACTCTAGTTTCTCTCTTGAGACAATAAAAGGTAAATAAATAGTTTATAATAACATTTATTTTATAAAAAAGTATAAAAAATATAAGTCTAATCTTTGATACATGTCTTTTCCAAAGGAAGGTCAGTCAGTCGAGTGTTCTCTTCTAATCTATCGTACGTACGCTGGGGCGTAACCGAAAGGACCGGCGCGCAATAGCGGAGATGCAGCGTAAGGATAGGGGGCGGCGTACGCTGCCGGAGCGGCGTATGGGCCGGGCAGCACAGGTGCGGCGCTAGCGAAGTACGGGCTGGCAGCGTAGGGGCCGGCAGCGAACGGAGCAGCGGCGTAGGGCGCAGCAGCGTAAGGTGCCGCTGCGAAAGGTGCGGCAGCGTAAGCAGGTGCAGCAACCAGAGGGTTAAGCGCCCTGCTGACCACATTGACCTGCGCCGCGTACGGTGGAATGTTCTGCGGCACAGCATGAGCGTAGCCTACTGCTGCCGGGGCGGCTACTAGAGGCGCTGCTACTCCACTGCATTCCGCTCCAATGGTGAAAGCCGCAGCGATGAGCACGATCTGTAATTTTGGAGTTATCATATTTTTTATTAATTATATATTCTATAGAAAACCGTAGAATTCCAAATGTTTGAGAAAAATACTTACAGATTTGAAAGAGAACATCTTGCGTGATTTGGCAGTGGACCTTCCTTAACGAAAAGAGGATGTAAAGTGTGACTATCTAGAAAAAGTATTGGCTTTTTATACCTTGTTTATTGTGATTCAGATATCGTTCGACAAAATAATCATTTGACGTATTGCGACCGGTCAATTGGGATTCGCGGAGGCGTGCGCGGAGAAATGGAGCACATTGGGAAACTCTTCGTTGTGAAACTTTTTTCTTTGCCGCCGTGCAATATCTGCACGGCATGTAAGTACTAAGTAGGTATCCTTTGTTGTCGTAAGTGGAATAAAACGTTTTAAATTTATCAATCGCGATCAATATTCAAGACAAACTGAAGAATTCGCTACGGATTAAAGCAGGGGCATAAAGATGCACATACAATTTCTGTAAACAAATATAGATTAGGTATTTAATTTTAGGGGTCTTGGTTTTATTATTTAGCTTGGTAAGCAAAATAATTTTATTACGTAGAATAAAATGGCTTATTTACTAAGAACATGAAATAAAGAATATGTCCGATGGATTCGTGTGGCTGTAATGGCTCCAACTTCTACTTAAAATTTTTAGAAAACCTGTCAATGTATACTGCAATACCATGTTGCTTAAAATTAACTAGCAAAGTATGCTATCGAGTAGACAATCGGAGCAGGTTCCGTCAACAGTGCGCCTTCATCAAAGGAATTAGATTAAGTGAAGATTTCTCTCACCCACCCTGACCTACTTCCAAAACGTGATATGTATATCTAGTTATTCAATCTCGCCTTACAAGCAGTTATACATCATGACAATGTTATCGTGTTTCATTTTCCTACGAATTTCCCTCTTGACAGTTACATAACGCACAGTGAAATTGGTGTGCACAGAGTTCAAATTAGAATGCTCGGTCCGTCAACCAAGTCTGGGTCAAAAATCAACCGCGAGCCAACAACGATGTCCTGCGCATTATTTAGCCGCGCATGCGTTGTTCGTCCGCGATATTGCTCAACGAAACCAACAGTAGTATAAAACGTGACGATGCCCTGGAGACGGCACAGTCCATCGGATTTTTCAGTGTAACCGCAAGTGAGCAGTCACAAAACCCAAGCAAAATGATCGCCAAATTCGTTGTGAGTGTTTTATTTTTCAATTCCCTGATTTTTGGATTAATGCTTTCAAAGTAATCGGTCCCTTTTCTCGTTACTAGTTTTTTCCCAACATCAAATGAGCACCTTTAACTCTCCTTTATTACTAATATACTACTACTAAATATTTGCCATGCCCAAGTCACATTTTTAGTCATGCTTCAAAGTTAGACAGATAATAAGGTTCGACACATTGGCAAGTCACATGCCATTCCATGTAACGTTGGTTCAGAAATAGGGCCTCTTAATAATCGACCTGAATTCATTTCACATTTCGGTTAGAAATACTCAGAATGTGAAATTAATTAAACTTGCTTATTGAGGCCATAACTGTATTTCTGCAGCAATAGAACCGAGACACAACAGTTGACAACAATTTGTTTTTTTTTATTCAATTTGCTTTTTATTAACCTCTATTAGAACAATGTTTTTACAATAACTGTGTTTTTTTTTTCTAGATTGTCTTCACCCTCGCTGTCGCTGCAGCTAATGCTGGCATTGCTCCTGCTGCGTTGGTTGCTCCTGTCGCACCCGCGGCGTACATCGCACCTTACGCTAGCTCATACTCGGCCCATGCCGTGAACCACGCGGTGGCTACCCCAGTCGTGGCATCTGCCCCCTACGTCGCCGCCGCCCCGTACGCCGCAGCTCCCTACTTCGCCGCCCCAGCCGCTCCCCTTGTGGCTCCCTCCGCACCTTACTTCGCCAGATACCTCTCCGCCCCATACCTATCCTATAAATGAATTTGGTGATATCATTGCCTAGTGACTTGCTCAGATAATATGCTTCCTAGTTATTTTTATGTATTATATTGATATACGAATTTATATTTAATACGCATTTTAATTTAAACCTCTTGTCTTACAAAAGAATCGTTATACAGTAATCGGAATGCAGCTTTACCAACCGTTAGCATGCAACGCGACCTGCATTGATTAAATGGATGACTTACATCAGGAGACAATAGGAAAAGCAAGAATTGAAACTCTGTTATAAGACAGCAGACTAAATTTTTATTGGCCAATAAAAAACAAGAGGACTACTTAGGTTGCTCAAAAAGAAAGCCATTTGGTATGGTCAGCATAATCAATTGGTTGCCTTCTTTTCCAAGATATTTTAATGCGATTGTATAGTGATTAAGCTACATAGCTAAAGATAGCTGTACGAAGATTTACGTAATTATAGTCGTCTAATAGGTAAGCTGATAACACTATTCCTAGACTTTGAACCACCTAGTAACGCAACCTGCTGCTCAACGGCAGTGGCCACCCAAAAAGGATTGACAATAAGAGTTTCGTGTGTCCCGGAGAAACAATAAAACTGTCTTGGATCACTTTCTTTTGTATTAAGCAGAAGACAAAACAGAGCAAAATAGTCACAAAGGATAAATTGTAATCGGGAAAAGTCTAGATTGGATTAGCCTGGCCCTCCGGCCAGCCTGGTTTTCACAAGACTGCTTAGTTATCCTACTGAACACACTTGAGATCAAAGTTAGATATACCCAAAAGACATGTAAAGTAAAACTGAAATTGGGTAACATAATGCATTTGAAACCGTATCTATTATATAGAATTAATCCACCTACATTGCCATTCGGATAAAAATTCTTCTTAGGTGTCAATTTGAGATTTAAAAATAAATTGCAAAAGTCGTTCAAGATCACGTATGAAAAAAATATATCCACGGACTTTAGTGGAAAATAATACATTGCAACAAGTACAACCTGCTTATTTGACAGTCAAGTGAGCAGTTTGTGGTTTATTGATTAGTTACCCTGTCTGCTAAGCCGAAGGACGTGTGTTGAATTTCCACCCAGGGCAAATCTTTGTGTGAGGAGCAGGAATGCATGTTCTGGGTCTGGATGTCATTTCTTTTAGTCTAGTTTTGGTAAATTTACAAAAAGTGCTAATTATAATATTAGTTATAGTAAATGTTAAGTGCGCTACAATATCACATTGGGTTAAGCCAGTAAGGATATTGTATGTTAAATAAATAAATTAAATAAGGATGTAAATCAGTTTTAATTTATTTACTAAAAGCCTTGCAAATAAATATCATAACAAATGACCTTTTTCATAACGAATGAAACTTTGACTGACTAGGGCTAAAATAATTACCTACCTGAGAGGCAAGTAGGTGGTAAGCATTAATAATTTGGTATGGAAATAGGTAGTATTTACTTTGACTTTGAGAACTTGTTTGTTTCCTAGCACTTATTCGAGTAGGCACATTAATATGGGTTCCTTCAAACTTACCTGCCAACCCACACGCCTACTGAGGTAAAAACATTTACGCCAAGTATATGGGAACAAGAATCCATTTACTGTTTCATAACGATTGGTAAACACACTCCTTCGTATGTTTTGGTGTCAATATTAGATAACCAAATTGTTGTGCGCTATTGCCTTTACATAAAATTGTAATTCTGTAATTGTCGTAAACACTAGCTAGTATAGCTACTAATGTTTGTGTTTATGATGTTGATGTGCCTTAATCCATACTATATACTATACTTATACTATATACTAAACTACTATATACTATATAAATGGGAACGTGTGTCTGTCTGTCTGTCTGTCTGTCTGTATGTTTGTCTTTCTTTCACGGCAAAACGGAGCGACGGATTGACGTGATTTTTTAAGTGGAGATAGTTGAAGGGGTGGAGAGTAACATAGGCTACTTTTTGTCTCTTTATAACGCGAGCGAAGCCGCGGGTAGAAGCTAGTACTAAATAAATAAAAAGAGCTATCTCTTATATGCATCAAACTTTCTGCCTAGTCCTTTCTCAACAATCTTAGGATTGGCTTTCAGTCTACCCGGATCACATAGAGCGGCTGCTTATGAAACCTGGTGGGGGTTTATAAGCAGCCGCCAACCAGATAATAAATAAATCAGAATCATCATTGTTTAGAAAAATACATACCTACATACAAAAACAAATTGATCACCGTTTTAGGAAATCCTGACGTGGCGACCAGTCTATTTCATTTTTATTTAAATTAGACAGAAACACTTTTTTTAAATATAAGAAGAAAACCGTGCTCGACCGTGTCCTCCAGGTGACCGTTGCTGCAGTAGTGACACCCAGGCGTCGCTTCCGCCCGACCCTTTGAATACATCAGATCGCCAGACACAAATTCTGACTACCCATATAATCTACAAATAGCAACCGGCATCAAAGGCCGTGCTCCATGAAGTTCTACACTCCAGGGTGCTATGGAGAAATTACCAACCTAGGTGTTGAACCCAGGATCCTGCTCAATATAAGCACGTGTCGTGTACGTGTCGGACCATAAATAGATCAAACGTTACACTTATATCCGTTTACCATAATTTAGTACGTAGTTTGCAATTTAAACCGAATTATATTAGCGTAAATAATATCAACTTGTATGATATTACACAGATACGAATGTCAGTTAAGATATGGTACATATAATATTATTAGTATTAGCTGTGTATAGCTTTAATTTAATTATTGTACTTACTGCATTCACACCTGTACATACGAGAACTGGTTCGACATATCAGCTCGTACAATCGTTATCAGTTTGCTTGGACCAGTCACTATGTTAATAAATGGTTATAATATTTTACATACAACATGGTTTAAATAGCCAGAGGGCATGATATTAATGATTTTAATATTATAATTATCTTTAAACTAGATTGCCCAGAATTCTAACAAGTATAAATACTTAAATAGACATTTTTTATAATCATAACGTTACATAAAATTATTATTTACACGTAATTATTATTTACGTTACATAAAGTTCGGATTTTCGGTGCCTTGAAATTATAGAAAAAAAAATAGGTGTCGTAATTAGTTTTCAGTAAATAAAATAAATACAGCCTAATACTACCCCACTGCAGGGTAAATGTCTCAAGCATTAATCAATGAGCTTGCTGAAGGTAGATTTGTGATTTTGGGCTTAGTCTTTTATCGAGCTTTGAAAAATTGGGACTTTTTTATTTACTAAAATAGAGCACGTCAAGTTTCTGTATTTTCAATGTACATACTATAAACCAATATTGCAATAGGGAGTACGAAAATTAATAAACTATAATAATTCCTTAAGTATTATTAAGATACTTGTGGGTTTTCTCTCTTTCCTCAAGTTTGGCTAGCACTTTATAAGGGACTCTATTTTTATTCGAAACAACCTTGTACTACCGTCCAAAAATATGTAACACAAAAATATTGCTGTGACGAAATAACCCCAAAACAGAACAGCCTACTGATCACGCGTACTAATTATAATAGAGTATATTTTCGTATGAATAAAAGAAATTTATTTTCGTTCTGTTACAAAAGCAAGTTGAGTAAGTCTGTCAGACTTTTAAGCTACTTTGTCAACAAAAGGGGTCTGTCCAATATAGTAACTCCATTACAGTATAAATAAACTTTTATTCAAAGCCAAGGTTATGTGTTTTCTGGTCTATAATGAGTAAACAATATAACTAATTAGCAGTTCCTTTGTTTATATTTTGAAGGGCATCAGAGTTTTACACGACTAGGTTTTGCTCCTGTCGAATGTCGATTATAGACAAACTAGCTTCTGCCCGCGGCTTCACTCGCATTAAAAGAGACAAAAAGTAGCCTATGTTACTCTCCATCCCTTCAACTATCTCCACTTAAAAATCACGTCAATCCGTCGCTCCGTTTTGCCGTGAAAGAAAGACAAACAGACAGACAGACAGACACACTTTCCCATTTATAATATTAGTATGGATAGATTGTCAGGCAGACTCACTTTAGTTATTTTTATATTAGGTTAGTGGTAAATAATCTTTGTAATAACTAGACACGTCCAATACATTATTTCCATGTACCTAGTTGTAATGAATGCCTTGTCCAATTGATTAGAAGTAGATAGATATAATTCTCTTCCAAAAATATCATCTCACTTATGCTCAAGTGAACTTGGACATATAGATACGTAC
The DNA here is from genome assembly GCA_033675125.1 of Athetis lepigone. NCBI lineage: Eukaryota > Metazoa > Arthropoda > Insecta > Lepidoptera > Noctuidae > Athetis > Athetis lepigone. Next base: position 9,490,065 of record CM066215.1, read on the forward strand.
TAACTTATAAATATTACATCCTTAACAATTTTCACAACAATCAACAAAAGGGTCGACCCTTGAAATTATTTTTTAACGTGTGCCCTAATTCGACTCGCCTGACAGACTATTTTTAAATGAATGAATGAATGAAATGAAAATGAATGATGAATGTATGAGAAATACAAGAGAGTTAAAAATATAGTACTAAAGTAAAAATATATCTATAAGCAATGCCTATAAGAAAATAAACGTAATAACTATGTTCTAAGTAATTCGTATCATTTCTAGGTACGGTGCAGTTGAATGTGTCATATGTGATTCAATTACAACAGGTACAAGGCTGAGGCACCAATTACCTCAAATAATTACTGTTCTTTGGTACATTACAGAAATAGGCGTAAATATCGTCGTAAAGGGCTTTGTAAGCGTCAATTCACACGTACCACAACCACACCACGTCGCAGCGACAAAATGTGGTCAAGATGTGGTTACGTGTGAATAGTGTCGCAGCGGCTTTTTGCAGCTGCGTTGTGGTAGCCACAAAATGTCGATGTGGTTAGCGCAGACGCCAGCTAGGCGCGCGTGGACGTCATGTCGTGGCGATGTGGCCGCGCTGCCGCCGCTTTGCCGTCGCGATGTGGTTGCGATGTAGTCGTATTACACAGGTGGTCGATAACAACCACAAAATGTGGTGCGTGTGAATTGTAATATTCATTTTCAATACAAAATTTACGCCCGACCACATCGCGGCGTTGTGGTGTGGTTGTCGCTGTGGTGTGGTTGTGGTACGTGTGAATTGAGCCTAACTTGTGTTGTCAAAAGTATTGCTTTTAAAAGAATGTTCTAGAATTCATTTATCTAAAACCAGTGTCCTAAAAAAACAGAAAATTTTTGGCGTTTTTCTCTGTAACACGACGACCGACGCCTAAAATCCTGTTTAATCATTATTTCCATACTAAGCAGTCCTCGCCTGAGGGAGGCAAAATATGAAAAAAAAATCGACTATTAAAATGCAAGCTTTCAATCTACACTTACGAATACCTATACAAGTATTTAGAAAAACGGACCTAGCAACATTGATTTTTGTACCCTACGATTCTTTTCTTGATCGGATATCAAAGAGAATAATTTAGTAATTGTTACCATAGTAGAATTTCTATCTATAGAACAATATTTTTAAGCCTACTAAAACGCTTTTGAACTGCGTCTCCCACACAAATATACAAATCCTTTATTCTCGTCAGTAACAAAAGATTTTTTTATTTGCATAGATACACAATAAATGAATTTCAGAACATTAATACAGACACTTACATTTTTCAAGACTAGGTGTATGTCTATTTTTGTTTTGTCTAGTAGTTATTTCGAGATTTATTCGTTTGAGTACTCTCTAGTTCTGAGAATAATGTTAGGACAAAACAACTCACCTCTATTTTGGTCCGATCTTTCGAAGTAATTGTAATAATTATAGATATTAAAGCAGATTACAGATATTATTGCTGAATAGTAGAATTAGAATCTAAAATAGAATTAGTATAACTTAATTAATTGATATAGGTATTTAGTAAATATGTTAACTAGCAGGTTTTGGCAAAATTAAGCTCGTTATTCGAATGAAGTATTTGAAATGTCGTTGGTTCAACGTTTAGTTACCTTCTATTACTATTAGGTTTACGGATATTTGTCTATAATGCAGTATTGCCTTTCATAGCTATTAAGGTTCCGCTTAGCGTTAGAACCTGTTATTCCTGTTTTCAGACCTTTATTCAAGCTTGACTATGCGACCAGCTTAAAATCTTGAGAATAGATATACTATTGTACATTTGTTGTAGTATGTAGCTCAATCAGAACATATTATACCGTGGTCGTTCATAGATTTTCGACAGTGGTTCCAGGCAGAGAGAAGCCCGAAACTGACAATCGGTCTAACCAAGAGAAATCATTATCGTGATACCCAGTAACTCCGGGGTTGTGGAATGTTTATAATAGTTACCGTGACCCCGGAACATAAAGGGCAACCGAAGGAACATGAGCGGGTTTTAGTCAGTAAAAGTCTGACACGCCCTCCCGCCCCGCCCAGGACGGGAGAAGTTATTTGATGATTTCCCACTCCCAAAAAAAAAACCCAGTAACTGGGTTTTGCAGGTCTGATGGGCAGTCGCTCCACTTAAAATACTGGTATTCAACTTTAAGGCCCGTATTAATAGACGTCACTCAATTCTGAGACGCTCTCAAGTTTATTGCTGTCCCTATTTTTTCCCTTTAGAATGACAAGGACAGCAAGAGACTTGAGAGCGGCTCGTAGTTGAGTGACGTCTATTAATACGGGCCTTAGATAGCAAAGTTAAGGAAAGGCTAGAGAAATAGAACGTAATTTGTGTAGGAATATCTTTCTTCCATATCCGTTCTTAAATACTAAAAATAGCAAGAAAATACCGAAACCTTATATATTAAAACACATATTGGTTTTTCACCGCTTCCTTATTTGTTTTAGCATCTATTAACATAGATACGTGTTTAAGGTCAATTAAATTAACATAATTGTTTAATACTATTAATAATTAGCTAGGCCTGAAACCGACAGAATTTATTACTTCCTAATTTGTTTTATATATTTTTTGCGTAAATAACATGTTTTTTATTAAATAAAATGTTTCTTTATAATCATTTTAATTTAATTATATGGTGTTGCCTAATTCAATTTTGTAATTAAAAGGGCTACCTATATTATTTATAGATTTTTTTTGCGTCACAATTTTATCTGTCTCCGGTTTCGGCAGGTAGCTGATGGTTATAATGGACAGGGTTTTGTATGACGTTTAAAAGCAAGTTATTTATAACAAAGAAAAGTCTTCTTTGTTTTAATTTTCTTGTTGATCTATATTTGTAAGGAATCCTTAGAACATTTAAATGATTTGCAATTATTTCCAGCAGCGGCTGTAGGAATTCCGAGGCGGAAAAAAAAGGTTGAAACCCATAGGCTGTGAGGTCGTACTGCCCTTTTAAAGAATTGTCAAAAAGTAGGTTGACTCTTTCCGAGAACTGAGCACTGGCTTTCGTTTTGGATATAAGATAAGCATTGTCAAACAAGAAGCAATTTTGCCAATCTCTTGGCCACTTCTCCAGCTGAGAATATTTTTATGTATTTAGTACGCAATGTGGAAAAAAAATGCATTAAATCACTGTACTTATACTCGTACATCAAATCAATACCAAGTATCAAAATCACTTGACTTACAAAACGGCCATTCAAATCTAATTTTAAGTTAACGTAAGCTGTCGTAATTGACACTATCTATACTTGTAACACATAATTAAGTGTTGTCATGGTGATATGAAATGATAACGAGTCAGCTGACCGCGTGAGTAGATATAATAGTGTCATTGAGAACGCCCTGTCCTCCTTTGCTTGTGTACAAGCATCGAGTAGGCAATTTTCATGTATGGACAAATAAATTTTAGTCAACCTATATTAAGTAAGTCTATAGTGTGCTTGCTCCATTTTGATACTTTTGATTTTCAGACTTAGTTTCACTTCGCATGGATAATCATAAAGAGAATATTATGTAGAATTAGAATCAGACTATGTAAAGTTTGCTCAAAGAAAGTCAATTTGGCAATCGAAAAATATAATACAATAATATACACCTTTTATTTAAATATTTAGCTTTAAAATATACCTAACCAAAAGTACGCTATGCCAAGTGCAGTCACTTTTCCCCATAGTCCTAAACACTACAGATAAAAATTTTCAGGGATATTTCAGTGTTATAGTCTAAGCCATTTAAAATATTGATCACTGTTTATGGGACACAAAACCCCGGAAACCATAAATTAATTTAAATTGGTATTCAATTTAAATTATTTTATTTTCGGAATAATGTGCATTTACTACCATTACAAAACTATCGATACGCTGCCATAAATACGTTAAATCAAATAATTCAATAATTTTACAAAGTATCAAGTTTACTTAACTCATAATAGTGTATGAACATAACGTGTGTTTGGATATAAAAATACATCTAACCGAACTACCAAGTGTTCAATGTACCGTTAGATTCGTAGGCTTAACTTAAACTAAAATGGTCTGGTATTTAATTTATATAATACTTTTTTTTTAACACATGATAAGCAATGTTGTGGTCAATAATTTCGTGAATTTTAAGTGTCTATTTTTTATAGCAAGCGTGAGATATAGATTTGTAGAGTGTAGATTTTAATTAAACGTACTGCAACAATATTTTTAATACGAATTAATCTTTAGTATTATGATACCACCGTTTTTATATTTATTTAGTAATTGCATTATTTATGAGGATCAATAGAATCGATGAATAGAATAGTATCGAATTATAACATCACGATAAGTTCACCTTACGGATAGTAAGCAGATAACGAAAACGCAGTTGAGATGACAGCTAGAAATGAGATGATATTCCAGCTTTCTTACTTCTTGGCATATACGTTTATATTTATTAAGTTACTTACATCATAAACAATGGTGAGTGACTTTTGGTTATTCACGATTCCACTGAATAACTTCTTATCACAACAACTATAAAGTAACAAATAACTTTTAAGAAGAACATGCCAATAAGAAGAAGAACAATTAGTACCTTTTTCAGCCACAATTTGTCTATTTAAACCTTCAAACACGCGTGATTTGAGACACAATAGAAAGACAATAGCATCCTGACAACCGGTTGTCGCTTGGTCGTTGAAAGGTTAACCTTTCGCCTAAGCGTGGGGCGCTGGAGCAGGAAAGTTTTTCTTGTAAACAAATACACGAACAAAAACTCTACATTTTGCCACTGTTGAGTGGTACTTTGAACAGACTGTTTAATGTAGAGCCTCCTACTAGTCGTGCTGCAACTCTAGTTAGAGCGCCGATCTCTGTAACCTGCTTCCCGAAACATCGCTTATCTTGATTTCTCAGCAAGGTATACAAAAAATCTTTCCTGTTCCAGCGCCCCACGCTTTTACAATCAAATATTATAATTAAAAGCACATAGTTTACACTTCAGCCCAGAAATAGATACAACTTGAACGATCCGTAATTTATTTTTGACTTTTACGTGCACCTATAAAAGCGTGTCTTTAGTGTTTTTTAAACTATTATTATTACTATACACGTTTATGTTTCAGATACCTACATTTTATTTATAAATGTGTAAAGTCACCTAGAACGCAAATTTAAACTAAGAAGCCTTATCATGCCAATTAGTATAGTAAACGGTTTTACAATGGCTGCTAGACCGACGTCTATACAAACCAGTGTTACAACTGGATATGATGATGATATTTGTATTTTATTTTTCATATTTTAAGTGGCATTTATTGTACCTAAACTATAAAATATGATTCTTAATCGCTATTAGTCTTTTCATTTTAAATATCATTAAGACTGACCGCTAACAAACTGACTTTAATGAAATTTATTATTTATACAAATTAGAAAAAACACCCATCAGACTAAATAGATTAAAACATGATGAGTTTGAAGTGAGTCGGAGTGATGCAGTGCTGCATATGATGCTCCAGTGAGTCGGAGTGATGCAGCGTTGCGTATTGGCAGGATGCTGCGTCGACCAGGAGAGAAGTGCGTCTCTGCTTGCTGACCGGCCGAAGTGCAGTGTGCAGTGCCAAAGTCGTTGATGAGGCTGCGGGTGATGACCAGGAATGCGCGTCCGCTGCATGCTGGTGGTCAGGATCCCGATGAAGCCGTGGATGCTGGCTGGCTGTGTGATTCGCTGCTCGAAAGCTCGAGGAAGTGATGCGGTGATGATGATGACGTCACGAAGGCTGCGCTGACGTTCATGCTCGGGGTCACCAGTTTGAAGGTAAGAGGGACAGAGTGTAAAGTAGGGACTTTACACTCTGTCCCTCTTACCTTCAACTTACTTTACTTTTCAACGGAGGGTGAGGGCACCCTCCGTTGAAAAGAGAGGATCCTCCGACCAGACGGGTGTTGAGTCTGGTGGGCTACTGCCCGACAGTTCTAGACAGGATTTCTGTACATGTGCTATTGTCGCCGGAAACTTATATAGCGATGTAGGATGTGAGTTGTAGTTCACATGTTCGGCGATAGATGTCGCCACAGTATGATCTATTTTTTATTGCTAAAGATCTTCATATACTAACCTGGTACGGAATCTGACCTGAAAGTTGTCATGAATCAAGATGTCAGAAGCTTACAACACCGCCAAAACAGATATGACCGCTGTGATACGTCTATTGGTTCTAGTTTGAGGTATCTATTCTGACAACCGGCAGAAGACGGATGGAATACGCGGTCTTCGTCACCTGATTTCGCTGGTAATCTGGCATCGTAGTATTTCAAAACGAAATGAGCAGTAACATATAATGCTCTATTTCACTGCGTCATGCAAAAAAAATATTTTTTTTTGGTGAGTTTGAAATCGTCAAATGACTGCTCCCGTCCTGAGTGCGGCGGGAGGGCGTGTCAGACTTATACTGACTAAAACCCACTCAGGTTCCTTCAATTGCCCTTTATGTTTCAGGGTCACGGTAACTACCTATTATAAACTTTCCGCAACCGTCATGCCAACATTGACATTTCAACATTTCAAAGCCGAACAGCAAGAAATTAAAAGAATATATATATATATATCATATTATACTATGATATTTATATCATTAATATTAATAGCTCGTAGTAATATATACAATTTATTTTTCTTCTTTACGGTTCAGTTACACTCTGGGATATAAAGTAAACATTATAATATCCTTTTTCATTTTGAAAGCTTTAGATAGTGTTACATATATAGTTACCAATTCTTTGTTTTCTGTCTATGTGTAGGTATATTAATCAAGTATAATGACGTAATACCACAATAGTGTAATACTCAAACAATATTGCTAATAACATTTCACCGCGAATAATCAAACAAGATTGGTAGTTACTGCCCACTAACTTAAATTGAAAGGGCGGTTACGAAATCTGAATCCTAGGCCCATTATGCTAATATATTTAAGCACTAGAGTTTGAACAATGCAGCTAATTTCAAATCGATACAAATATTTGTCATACATTTTTCTAATTCATTTGATAAAAGCCCTTTTTGCTGTCTGTACTGTGTGTTGTAGGTTACGAGTGACCTAGGCCCAGGCTATGGGTAGGGTTAGACGGATTTGGCCGAGCCATGTGTCTATGAGGTATATAAGGCACAGATAACGGGCCCTTAGTCACATTCGCTCCTACATCCTCCTTCACTCGTACGGAACACCCCCATCCCTTCAAAATGTACAAGCTGGTAAGATTTGGCTTTTTTCTCAAATCACACACACGCTCTCTCTTTTAATTGAAACTTAGAAAGGCTGCTGATGAATAAAGGTTTAAAACTAAAGTAAAAAGTAATGTCGAATGAATAGTTCAATTTTTATGTTAAGTCTTAGTAATTATTGACTCAGGTCACAATCGCAGAGTTAAATAAATATTCAGATTACTTTTGAAATGATAAATACAAAAAAAACTTAATAATACAAAAGCAAAAGGGCTTCAACAAATAAGTTATTGCAGCCAGGAAACGTTTTCTACGCATTACAATGTAAGTAATAAAAAATAAATAAACGATAAATCTAAGTGCTTCAAGGTCGTGTACTTACGTACTCCAATTGTCCTCCAAAAGGTGTCCATGAATCACGCGATATATATTTTTAGTTTCTGCCAGTTTTTGTTGAGTGACATTCTCTGCAGCGGCAACGACCCGCCGAGGTCGGCTCAGTTGCCACCCGGTACTCGACAAGCTACGCTTTTTACTATCAAATCGTTAATCAGTGCAAATAGCTCAACCCAATACAATAATATGTCAATGTTCTATAAACTGCGACCGTGACAGAATTTATTTGCACCATAAACTTGGCTGGATTAAATTATTTGTAAATACGCAATAAATAATGAAGTTGAACACATACATCGAAGAGTTTAAAGCTGTTTTTTTATGTTTTATTAACTCGTTATCCAATTAATAACTTTTATTATGGGCGGAACATGTTATTAAATAATAATACTTATGATTACTCCTTTGATTATTATGGAGATTCGATTTATTAGGATACTTCTTGAAAATCGGTGTACCCTGATTATCGATAATCGAATAGGTATCATTATAATGGAAGATAATAATGGGTTAGTGGTTCACACCGATGTCTTCTAGAATTAATCGAATTTATATTTTTTGTTGTAATCATAATCTGGGTTGAAATCATGAATAACTATTTACTTTTGTAATTTATCTTGAAGGTTGTTTTAATTTTGTTGCTATTATTTGCGCGATAGCATGAAAGCGTATTTAGTTAAAATGGTTTTAAATAACATTGCTGTGTTCCGGTTTGGGGGGCATATGAAGTATAAGTTATATGTATGTATAGGTACACAGCTAATCACACAGCTTAGGCTGTGTAATTACAGGCACATGAGACATTTTAGCTTTGTCTCTTGGTGGGTAATGTTTTTGCCTGCTCTTTAAATCACAGAAGTCTATAGATGATGGTGACCACTTAACATTAAGTGGTTACGATTATTGAGCACTCTCAAACTGTGCACTGTCAAACATCAATTATGTCTGTTGAGTTTAAGGTTACTGGGCAGTTACTTAAACGAAAATAAACAAAGAATTCACTTTCTTATTTGAGGAAATCATAGAAAGTAAATATGTTTAAATTTGTATTCTTTTAAAATCCATACTAATATTTTAAATGCGAAAGTAACTCTGTCTGTCTGTCTATCTGTTTCTTCTTCACGCCTAAACCACTGAATCGATTTGAATGAAATTTGGTACAGATATAGTCCGGGACCCGAGAAAGGACATAGAATAGTTTACATCCAGGAAATCTCCTGGGAACGGGAACTATTATTACACGCGGACGAAGTCACAGGCAAAAGTTAGTATTTAATATATAGTTAAATATACATCATTTAGGAAGTAGATTAGACTCCTAGTACCAGTGAACACGGCTTGATGTTCATGTACTTGTTGGCGCTTGATATTGATCTTTGTATGTAAATTAATAAGATAAACTAAATCAGAGACAAGTTTTACAAATATGGTCAAGTTTTATACTACGACTATAGCTATCCTACGTCATTTTTTAATTTCTCATGCTATGGACTATTTTACTGTACCAAATTTATTTGCAATCGGTTCAGTAGTTTTGGCGTAAAAGCTAGACAAACAGACAGACAGACCTACTTTCTCTTTAATAAAATTAGTATAGGTTAAAATTATTTCAAACACAAAAACAATGACAGCGGGAACTAATAAATAGGCACACTAAATTTATTCGCCAAATTCAATTGCACGATTGCAAATTATTCTGTTTTCCTTGAAACAAAAAATGTTTTACCCAAATTAGAATACGGTTTAACTATTAAATAAAATGATTTCCTGCCATTAGTCATATAGGTAACTAACTACGTACTTCGAATTGCTAACTGAATTGATGTCAAGAACTAAACGTCAATGGTAACGCAATTATAGTGGCCGGTCTAGAAATTACTCGTGATCTAGATAAGTCATCAATATGTCCTCCTACTCACGCCCTTTGCGTTTAAACTGTTGGTAGTATGTCATTGTTATTATGGTGCAATCAAAGTTTAACCCGTGGAAATGATACTACAATCTTTAATGAGCATTTACGATTGAATTTGTCAATAAATCTTTTAAGGAAACTTATTAACTTACTAACTTCTTATACTTTTAATATTACTTTTTTAACACTTTTAAGTCATTATAATTTGACCTTAAATCTTTTAATTGTATCGTACAAATTATTTCTCTGTAGATATTTGATTTTTGTTTCAAAAAATTAAAATAAAATCAGCAGTATTTTCCGGTTTACGAAGTAAAAACCAAAACCACCCTAATTTTATAGTTTTTTCGCCAAAATAATATTGTGACTTGAATTTCAACTTCATTTAGTTTAGTTATTAGAAATTTTAAATTGGTATACTTTCGTAAATTATTAGGTATATATAAAATTCAAACCTCCTTGGGCATACAATGTTTATTCTTCTATCTCACATAAGTGAAAAAACATTGTACCAGGTCAATATTTCAGTGTTTTAAATTATGCGCTCCAAACTAAATCTATCCACAAACAAAGATCATATTAAAAGTTTTAAAGTATGTTTTGTATTAAAACATCGTATTACTGTCGGAAGTCCTTGCACCTACAATATGTGTACGTGTTTAATTTTTTATAACCTGATTATATACATGGTTTATGTTACCTTCAAAATGTAAGAAGTAAACCAAAAGCTATGACCATTAATTTGTCATGAAAATTCATGAAATCTGAATGTGTTTGTATGTGACATCTGTATACATTGGAACGTCGCGTCGTCGCGTCATAATTTCTATTAGATAACTTACAAATAAACACTTCCAATTTCAAAATATTTTAGATGAAGGATAACAATTAAGAACAAAAGAAGGTCGGTTGTATAAGATTAATATAATCGGGTTATTGTTTATAGCGAGCATATGCGAGGCGCGTGAGTGATCTCCACAATAGACTGGACAAAAGACGAACGTTACGCCTCACCACGTGATCTTATTGTACCTTATAAAGGGCTTCTCTACCATTTAACAACTTCTGAAAGGAAATTGGACTATCTGTCCCAATATTATATTGGTTTGTGGTGTATTTTTGTTCTATACCAATTGTTTCATTGTAGAAAGGTAACGTAATCTATTGTGAACCGCCACAATGCTCTGTACACTTTTGATGAATAAAGCGTAATAATGTAGCAATTGAATAAGAATGAACTTCCAAACCTTCCCCTGAGTGACGTAAGGCAACAGAAATTGTTAATTTTTATTTGAAGTCAAAAAATGATTTTGGACCCCCAGGGGCAAGCGCAAAGGGGGCAATATGGGACAATATGGGAATAAAGGGAACCTAATAGCGGAAATAAAAAAAACTTTACTGATAGATCGCAATTTTTTTCTTTCTAGTTTTCTTTTTTTTTTAAACTGAAGCCGTTATATAGAAGACTAATTGTTATTCGCGGTTTTACCCATGTATTTAGTTACTACCGTGCTCTTGAAGTTTAAAATTCACACAATGTGTATTTTTCTTGGTAGAAAAATCTGACTGGTAATTAAAAAAAATATTAGCAATCTCTTCAGTTTTGTTTTATTTATTAATAAAACAAAACTGAAGAGATTGCTAATATTTTTTTTGACTATTTCCTGTAAAGAATTTTAATTAAAAATACATCAATAATTTTGATATCGCAATTTCCAGGTTGTCATCACCGCCCTGCTGGCCGTAGCCGCCGCGGCCCCCGGCTTCTATGGAGGCTATGCGGCCCCGTACGCCGCGGCCCCCATCGCCGCCGGCTGGGGCCACGGCGTCGTGAGCGCCCCCATCTACAGCGCCCCTGTAGTTAAGACCGCCGTACCTGTCGCCACTTCTTACGCCAACACTGTTAAGGTGCGTCTTTTAAAACTTTGATTCATAACTCGACTAGAGTTCGATACGAGACATAAAATATCTTAGCGAAAGCTTTTGTCAATTAACAATCTATTATATTGTACCATTTATTCTACAATGCTACTTGTCAAAAGGTAAATAACTGACGGTTTTAAAGTAATCTTAAACGATCACTACCTGTAAAATGTGTAATTTGTGTCGTAGTACTCTGTCTCGTCTCAGTTTTTGATCAAACAAAGGGATTCTTACAGTCTTAATAACTATTGCGTTCCAATCTAGCCATAAACGAAATTAAAGTGTGTTCTTTGACAAAGAAATGGGAAATACCTATTAAATTCTGATACCTATTACAAAGAAATTATAATAGGTTTTATTAAAGTTCAATAGAAATGCTAAACGAGCTGTATTTATGAACAGGAAAAGAATCAGACACTGACTACATCATCAAGTTTTTATTTTTAACGCGTTGATGTCTTTTGTCAAGAAGATATTTTTTGTTATGAGTTTTACGACGTTACTTTGAAAAACCCTTCTTTTGCATATGTATGTCGTTATTTTATCTATTTGAGACTATTTACATTCCTCGTACCTACATTTCCGTGAACATATCTCACTTTCAATTCTTCGATGTTAGCCTGCTATGCATTTTTACTTGTAAAACATAAATTCAAGTGTTAAGCAAAATATCTCATTTCTCCGCTTATTTTTATAACAAAACGTGATCTCCTCTATCACACAACCGTCTCCTGAACGCCTTCTTCAAACCCCTCTCATTGTTGTTCTTACCTATTTCCAGCTGGCATCTCCTGCGCTAGTAGCTGCCCACGCTCCCATCGTCGCTGCTCACGCACCGCTCGTAGCTGCCCCAGCTTACGCCCACGGTTGGTGAACAACCAACTAAGGCCATCAGCATCCAGGCTATTCCATCCAGGCCATAACACCCAGGCCTATCCCCTTATAGTGCAACAGTCAACACCTACTTTATGTATTTAATTTAAATAGTGTTAAGATCATTCGGAATGTTTGATTGGAGCAAAAATCTAGCTCAACAGGAGTTGGAAAGTTGTGCCATGTTTGTTGAAATCGTAATTAAATGCAGTAAATTCATTTTTGGTTTTTATTGAAAACTTTTAAACACAACGTTGGTTAAGGCGCTTACCTCTCATATAAGAGAGTTTGTGGGCTCAAAATCGGGCAAGGATCAATATGATAAATAACATGTACTCGTAATTTCTAAAGCTTATCTTGGACATCATAGATATCAATAAAGACACCTTCGTAAATAAATATGGGCTTGTTATATAGGTAAGAAATCGCCTATATTGTGTCTTTTCTGCAAAAGAACAAACATTTGTCCTATAATGTGATACTTATAGACTGGGTTAGAAATACATAAATGTATATTTTTTTTAAATCTTCTCAGAGTAACATAATTATATCGCTGTATTAACTTACGCCCAATACATGTAACTCCACACTACAGTTATCGGCACAATCACTATACCAGTTAGTTTTTAATCAATGCAAAGTTCCGTACTTGTCAGCTACTAATCAAACGTAGCGAACACAAAGAAGCCGGTATCGAGAATAACCGGTTCAATGTTTGCGTACCATTTCAATACCGGTCGGTAATTAGTTCCCAGAAAAGGTCGCTTTTTATAATATTATTACTGGGCACTTACCATTTCAGTGGTGACGGGTACATAATTATGTTATTAATGTACCTATTTATGTACCTCTGTCCTACAAAATGCAGATTTAAATGATATTTCCTAGATGAAAGAGAAAGCTTTTAGGGAAATGCAAGCAAAATTAAAATCGGCTCTATCATCTTCATCAATTTAAAAATTAATATCGTAGCGTTATGTTCTAAAACCTATACTAATGCTTACAAATCTGGCCATCATTTACAAAAGGATTTGTCCCAATCTCACTGGTTCTACTGGTTAGCGATATTAAACAAACAGAAAACCTCAAGCACAGATTTATGCCTATGGTATCTGAATCTTACATTTCTGGATATTAAGATTTAACATAAACCTTCAAATAGACAATGGAGTATATTATTATTGTGATTCAACTCACAAAAGGGAAAAATAACTTTAATATTGAAAGTCGGTGGCCTTGATTAACTATCAACAAAGCCACAGGTGTATATTTCGGAAATTATGTTTTCATAATGAAAGTTCTTTTCAATTAACTAATTTACCTGAACCTTACTAGGGTTCTGAAAATACAAAAAAATATACCTACACGATACAATATAACATAGTATCTTATGTACCTGTTCGGCTTGGGCAGTAGATACGGTTGTCTCCGTATACGGCTGTCAGATTCCGCATGCCGCGCCATGCGTAATGACTTGCTGTTGTCACTCTCAATACATATCTATTAAGAGATGTTGTTATGTGTGACAACGAATTAGATTGATGTGTAACTTTGTATGGCTTTGTTTATAATTTTTATAATCACTTTTACTATTATCATTAACTCTAAGAAAAAAAAATGGAAATTTGCATCCATTAAATATTTTTTGACAAGATTGGATTTATATATAACTCTGAAGATAGTAACAAACACTTTTTTAGTTTGCAGTTCAGCTACTTTTGATAGTATAAGTTTACACGCTACGTTTCCGAAACAAAGTAATGTTCAGAAAATTTTAATAGTTATGTTGTTATGTAAGTTATTTTTGGAAGTTGCCGTGATTACACTATATAACCAAAACAAGCATCTTATATTGTTCAGTGACTTTTGCAAAACTGAATGTTGATATTTTCGGATATTATAACTGTGACGTCCACTGTCACTGGGGTAAGTGTTAGGGTGGTTTTAATTGAAACAACACTCAGAAATTTAGTGGTCGTGATCGCACGTCCGCACGGCATGGCTGACAGCTAGCAAGTGCCATCCTCACCCCGTGCGTCCGGCGTTCACGACTATATCTTTATTTATCTAATACGTCACACCTTTCCCTTTTTTTCAAATCACAATTCTTTATATAAGCATAAATCTATGATTGCAAACAAAATTATAATCAACACCAAACTATGGCATAATAATCATTATATAGGTATTATACCTACTACTTAGTAGTTGCAGTAATCAGACTTTCTTTAACAACATGATACCTAATTAATTAGAATAGCAAAATCAAAATGATTATTCAGACACAATTTATAAAGAGAACGAGACGGTATATCATATCCAGTTTGGTACTTGATTTATGTATAACGCCTCCTGTAAATAATTATGTCACTATTAATTTAATTACATCGTATTAGTTATTTTAAATTCAGTCGATATCCCCGCTCTGATCACTAACAACTAAATTGATTTTATTTTCTGAACATACTTTCCACTGGCCTTCTACTCTTTTAAGACGGATAATGTTTCTTTTTAACTCCTACCCAGTATTATCATTTCTTATGTTATATTCTGGCCCCTTACTATTCATGACAGTATGAGGCGTTGGGTCAAAGTTTGTTACAAGTTTGTTTTCCTTGGTCATATTTTTTATGTACACCTTTTCACCAATACCTATGTCCATATCCTCTGCTTTTCTTTTCCTATCCTCAAATCCCTTTCCCTTTTCTTTCATTATTTTGTCTTTATCCTTTACCTCTGATGTAAAAGGATTTTCTATATTTATAAGAGATGCTATTTTGTCCCTAAACCGTTTGCCGCAGTTTTGCCTGTGGTCGAGTGCCCTCACTCGACCACAGGCACTCGTACTATTGTACCATCGACCCAATGGAATCATGACCCACCATAAGCTTATTATCCTACAGACATTTAAATACAACTATGTCGACAATAAATTAGGTCGACAATAGCGTAAACATGTTTTAAAAATGTCACACGTCTAGTCTTATTATTTTGACAGCTTCAAACGATTTGTCGTCGAAATGGGTCATGATTCAATTTTGTCGATAGTACATGGATAAATACAACAATAAGTCTTCTTGCCAATTTGACTTTGGCTTGTGCGAAGACGTTTTAGAATGTCCCTGTTCTGCCGCTTAACTTCTCCGTTTTGTTGAGGGGCGTATGGAATTATAAAATGTATTTTTATACCAAGTTCGAGACAAAATAATCTAAAATCTGCGCTGACAAATTGTTTCCCGTTGTTAGCGGTTATACTAGATGGTGTTCCTAATCAAGAAAAAACTCTTTTAATATTTTCATAGTTTCAGCAGATGTTATTGTTTTCATAACCTTAATCTCTTTGTATCTACTGAAGTAATCAACTATTACAAATAAATAAAGCCCACTCGGTAGCGGACCTCGAAAATCAATTGCACCGTCAATACAGGCACAAGGAATTCAAATTTCAACATATTAACCATGTAGTTGTGGTAAAGGCCTTTAAGCAACTGATAATCAAGGCTACTAAAGATCTATGGGGCATGTCTACAAATGTGTGTAAATCGGTTATTGAGACAATAGCCCCATGCTTAGCTTATTTTTTAATTTGTGTATAAATCAAGGGGTTTTCCCGGATCAAATGAAGCACATCAAAGTAATCCCACTATTTAAATCCGGAGATAGCAAAGACGCTAATAATTTAGGCTCGTGACTGTTTTGCCGGTTTTCAGTAAAGTATTTGAAAAATCATGTTTAACCAGATGCTTAGTCATTTTAACTGCAATCATATCTTATATGATGAACAGTATGGTTTCACCAGAGGACGTTGTACTACTGACACTGGTATCACTTTAATTAAACACATTTTTACAGCATGGGAAGAGTCGCAAGTTGGCATTTTCTGCGACCTCTCCAAGGCTTTCGATTTCGTGAGTCATGAAACACTTCTTTTAAAACTTGAGCATTACGGGCTCGGGAAATTAGCACTTAGTTTAGTAAAATCCTATCTGTATGATCGACTGTAGCAGTTTCAAATTAATGGTGTAAATTCACTGGACTTAAAGGTAAAAATGGGAGTACCGCAAGGATCAATATTGGGTCCTTTCCTTTTATTTTCAATCTATATAATGATTTACCAAGTTTGCTGAAAAACCAACCTCAAATGGTGTTATTTGCTGATGACACTTCACTGATTTTTAAAGTGAATAGACGTGCACAACACCACGATAACGTAAATAACGCTATGCTCAGGGCTCACAACTGGCCTACTGTAAATAATTTAGTACGAAATGAAAAACGAAATGCATAAGATTCACTTTACGGAATGTTAGAAGTACAGAACGTAATGTTGTATTGAATAAGGATGTACTAGAATTCGCTGAATAAACGGTTTTCTTGGGGATAACGCTCGACTCAAAGCCGCAGTAAGGCCCTCACACAACATCTCTTACAGTGCGGTTAAGTTCAGCTGCTTTCGCTGTCAGAAAAATCCAGCAATTAACCGACGTAGACACCGCGAGACTAGTCTCCTTTAGCTATTTTCATAGTGTGATGTCTTGCGTTTATTATTATTATTTTATAGGTAATTCAAGTTCACCTATTTATATTTATTTTCAGTACCAAACTTTGGTTTATGTAATTTTAGAAGCAAAGGAGACAATTTTTTTGGTCCCACTATTAAACGGTTACGTTTATTAATAATTTTACGCATGAAACAAGTCATCACCTTATTATAACTAACCCACTAAAAATTATTTAGATATCTAACGGGAATAATGAAATAATAGTAAAAAACTATTACGGAAAAATGCATGTTGAGGAGCGTTTTTACATTTATTTCAACGTGAATTTAAATATATTATGTGAAACGAAACGTATCTAATTAACATTACGTTGTAGATGCTCTGTGGTACAGTTTCAATCAGTTTGACACTGACAGACTACATTATTAAGCTAAGTTCATACGACCGCGCAAAACCGCTCTGTACCACTAACCGCGCGGTACAAGACCAAAGTAAGCAGCAATTATCGTAGACATTACCGCGCGTTCTACGTTCGTTGAAAAGCATTCTTGCATCCTATTTTAAGTGAAAGACTTTCATTTAAAATAGGATGCAAGAAAGCTTTTTTATTGTCTTTGTCATTTTCTGCGACGACTCAGCCTTCGGTATAAAATCCATAAGCAAATTGCCCCCTCCTCAAGCAACATTGACATCCGGACTGGTATGCACATCATCATGCGAACGCCTCAGACCCTGTCCAGGAGGGCGAATTCGCCGCGATTCTCTCGCGCGTAACACGCGCGAGTGTTGCGTCCAGAGTCTACGCGTATAGAGCGTACGTACGCGCGAGTCGTATTTCCTTCTCTTTCTCTTTTATACGTGCACTCGCTCTGAAATTCGCGCGAAATCTGGACGCAACAAGGCGGCCCTAGTATCTCGACTCGCGCGCATTACGCGCGAGTCACGCGCGAGTTTATTAGTCGCGCGATGCTTGTGGACGCGATGTATTGGTGCCTAGTATCTTGCCTACCCGCGAGTGAATTCGCGCGAGTCGAATCGCGGCGAATTCGCCTTCCTGGACAGGGCCTCAACCACGCGGCGACGCGCGGCTTCTCGCGGTCATGTAAACTTAGCCTAATAGTTTCCAACAGTTTTCTAGATAGTCAGATAAGTGCTTCTTCTGTTCTTTTCGTATTTTTATTCAATAGATGTTAGAAAAATGGCTTCTGGAGATACAGTGCATAATATATAAAGCTGTTGTAACAATTGTACAGCTCGATTTCAACGAAATGTGCAACACCTTTACTTATAAAAGCATTGGCGTCCACAGTAAAAGAATAATCGAAAAAAAATCACACCAAAGCCAGGTTTTTATGTCATTTACACCTATATTATTCTTGAAAGTGCACTATTCTAACATAAAATACCTAGGAAACCTATTCACTCATTAAATAATCGCTCTTGTGAGATTTTAGGTCATTATGAGAGTCATGTTTTGACTGTCGTATTTCCCAGTATTCCGGTTACTTAGAGTTTTGCTAATATTGCCACTGTAATCTAGAGATTATAAGGAATAAACTAACGTGCATTTCATTAATAAATGCCACAATTTGTGGTGGGCCTAATCCCCGAACAAAAAAAATTGTCTCCTTTGAATACGATGCAGTTATTTATTACGATAGTTTACTGCATACACAAATAGACATGGCGGTTAGGAGCATTGTCATGCTCGCTCAAGAAGTCTCGCTGATGGTGGCGAGTGCGTTGGATCAATCGGTTCCCTTCAAAATGGTTGAGCTAAATGGTGCCGATGCCAGGCATCATGCTCGTGAACGGGCGCTGTCAGTTGAGATCGGTCATCTCTTAACTGCCATGACTTTTTTTTTTGTTTATTTTGTTACATACTTACATTGTTTTCACATGTAGAAGCAACAAAAAATAATGTAACCAAGATTCTGTGAGTTTTTTTTTTTTTTTTTTTTTTTTTATGTCCGTGGAGTTTATTGCCTGTTCTTCTCCATAGAGATCTACGTTTTGATACAGGCATTAGCGTCACTTTTCTTTTCTGACTAACCGACCGACGCTTTGACAATTCATAAGTGCCTTTGCTTTGAATTTTTAATATTGAATTTTGAATTTTGTTTGGATGTTAGTTTGTGTTCGGAATTGGGGGTTTTCTCTTGCTTGCCCATGTTTTACATTTATTTCTGAAATGCCCGACAAACCTGCACTTCAAACATTGTTTGACTTTAGCTGGGCAAACATTACTCTACTCAGAATGTTGTGTGCTACCACATAATGAACATACTGTATTCTCTAAGGCCTTGGTTTTTGCTCGATTCTACTAATAGTGACATTTTTGGATTCTTGATTATAGCCAGTAAGTTTGCGGTCCACTGCCTCTTAGCACTAGCTAGTGGTATACTTAATTTTGTCAAGAGTCAGATCGTCACCTAAGTGAGGTAAGGTAGCCTTTTTCTTTTCAGAATCGGTTGTATCTGACGCAAACAGGAAAATGTCTAGCCCTCGCTTCCACTTTTCCCAGCGCAAACCCACAGAAACAGGGTCGCCTTTGCATTCGAAGGTCTCGAGAGGTGGTATCTAGGACTTTTTGGGGCGACCTGCGACAGAGGTTTATCGTTAGTACCACTGACATCATCAGTTACTACTAGTTTTAAAATTGTCTTTAGTACCACTGACATCATCAGTTACTACTAGTTTCAAAATTGTCTTTAGTACCACTGACATCATCAGTTACTACTAGTTTCAAAATTGTCTTTAGTACCACTGACATCATCAGTTACTACTAGTTTCAAAATTGTCTTTAGTACCACTGACATCATCAGTTACTACTAGTTTCAAAATTGTCTTTAGTACCACTGACATCATCAGTTACTACTAGTTTTAAAATTGTCTTTAGTACCACTGACATCATCAGTTACTACTAGTTTTAAAATTGTCTTTAGTACCACTGACATCATCAGTTACTACTAGTTTCAAAATTGTCTTTAGTACCACTGACATCATCAGTTACTATTAGTTTCAAAGTTGTCTTTAGTACCACTGCATCATCAGTTACTAGTGTCTAATCATTACTTTGTTAACACCAACTGACCCAGTCAGTTTGCTGTTGAGTATGTAGATGCACCTACTCATCAGCGAATAGCAATAATTTTAATATTCTTGATATTTAATCTTTGCCTTAATTATAATACGGCCATTAAAACAGACCGTGTTTTATTTTATTCCTTGTGACAACATACAGTTATAGTACATACTATACCTACATAGGTATTTGACGGGCCTGTTGGTCTAGTGGTTAGTGGCACTGACTGCCAAGCCGGAGTTCGTGGGTTCGATTCCCACCCAGGACAAACTTTGTGTGATGAGCATAATTGTTTGTTCTGTGTCTGGGTGTAATTTAACTATATTGTATGTATTTATAAATTATATGAGTATGTTTATCAGTCGTCTGGTTACCATAGCACAAGCTCTGCTTAGTTTGGGATCAGATGACCGTGTGTGAGTTGTCCCAGGATATTTATTATTATTTATTATAGGTATTATTTATTGCACAAAGAGAATTTACAGTAATAAGTAATAAGTTACTGTGCCTTACAGTGCCATAAATGGAAAATAACACATAAAACATTAAACTCTAATTGTTATTATTATATTTTTTTAATAATAATTTCTTACATAAATGTCGCATTTCTCAAAAATATACATAAAAGTAATTGTTTAGTTTTCTTGCAAAATGGGAACTATTCCTGGCATCAATCAGTTCACGGATAAGTCGGTAACTTCAACTTTTATAATTGTTATAGCAATTCATCGAATTTTCGGTGATTTCTGCTAATGTCCAGTTTGAAAATAATATTTCAGTTTAAATGACAATTGTACGGTTATTAAATTATAGTATGGAGATCATACATGTGTTCTTATAACCAAGAACACGAGATGACTCCAAGTCGGTAACATCACAACCTCAATAATTTCTCGTTAGTACCAATTGACATTGTCAATTTACTACTTGTAAATAAATGCATATTTAAGCCTTGTCTTTCTTTGATATACTTATTAGTAATAACTGTTATGATTATTTCACTTGTTTTGGCTCATCGAAAATCACGACTGCAAATATATTGTTTGTATTATTGTTTGCTTAGTACCAGTCTTTTAGACTTACTACTCGGCGAAGAGAGAACCCGCCCAGTGCAATAACTAGTATCAAAATATCACTAGATGAAGCATTCACGTGCCTACCGGTCTATTGCTGTGCATAGTATGTGCGTTGGTACCTACCCACACCGTGATATGTTATTGACGTGGGATAATAAGGTTATACAAAAAGTGTGAAACGAGTTCCAATCATAATATTAAAGGAAACATATTCCTTACAGTTTGTTACTTAGTTATAATTTAGAATATCAGGTAGTGATCAATAAAATTTACCACTTACAAGTTTTGTAATGGAAGAAATCGATAGGCTACGTTTGAAAACATTAAGTTATGAGTTTCAAACCTCAAATCTCTTTATTCATGTAAACCACTTTCAGGTACATATGAATAGTCTCACTCTAGTTAGTTGCACATAAATTCTTTATATAGGAATAAAGTATTCACTTACTTTAAAAACATACCTACATAAGATAATTATTTAGTATCGGTTTAATGTACGCACGTAGACACGAAAATTGATGTAGGTAATAACGTGTATAACGTGACCGATTTTAACATGTAATTACTTCAACGGATTATTAGATATAGGTTATTTGTAGCTTGCACACATTGTTTCTATCACAACAAACCGGTACCACGAATCACCACACATAGCGAAGCAACCACATAGGCACTTATCAATTATTATTTGCAATATCTAGGTACACAGACTGCACTGAACTGTTCCGTCTCTCTTTTCCCTTTTTGTAAAAAAACACTCACCCAAAGACTCGTCGCCACGTGTGACGTCCACTGTCACTGGGGTAAGTGTTAGGGTGGTTTTAATTGAAACAACACTCAGAAATTTAGTGGTCGTGAACTCGTGATCGCACGTCCGCACGGCATGACTGACAGCTAGCAAGTGCCATCCTCACCCCGTGCGTCCGGCGTTCACGACTATATCTTTATTTATCTAATACGTCACAATAACCATCAGCAATTGTTGATAAAATTGTGTTCAGTTAATTTTGAACTTTAATAATGTTCATTCAATACTGGCGTCCTAACTTGTTGAGCGATTTATGGATGATATAGTGTACAGTGGTTTTGAAAATAAATAAATAAATATCTTGGGACAATTCACACACGGCTATCTGATCCCTAGCTAAGCAGAGCTTGTGTTATGGTAACCAGATAACTGATATACATACTTATATAATTTATAAGTACATACATATTATAGATAAATTACACCCAGACACAGAACAAACAATCACACAAAGTTTGTCCTGGGTGGGAATCGAACCCACGACCTCTGGCTTGGCAGTCAGGGTCACTGACCACTAGACCAACAGGCCCGTCAAAATCCGTTTTGAAAATCTGAGTGTGGTCAGCAACTTTTAATGCAGACTGTACCTTTAGTTGTTACAAAATTAGTTGTTGCTGGCTGGCAGGCTGTCGGACTGCTATTGACTTCCTATTGTGTCTCGAATCACGTGTGTTGGAAGGTTTAAAGTTTAATATCTCACAAATGGATGGCTAAATAAAAAAATCGTGTCAAGCAACCTCTTAATGTTTTTACAAGACCCATCTATAATATCTTACACTGAAGTGGGGATGTTCCCCAATTCACGGGACCCAAAAAAATATTTCGAAATTTTATTTTAGCATTGTACTGACAATGTAAAAACACATATTCACGCAAAGTTACATCTTTCTAGCAGTAACCGTTTGGGCGGTATGCCGAGAACGGACCGATGACGAAACTATAAGTGACTCTTTTGCACCGTTTTGGTATGGAACCTTAAAAAAGAATCACTGAATGTGTTGCTTAACGCAATTAATTTTCCTAATTCTTTTTTAGAATAATCCTTAAAGTACAAGAATGTTTTTAAAGCAGCCAGAAAAATGAAATGAAAAATGCCCGAAATTTAAACGTAAATATCTACTTAGAAAGGATTTTAGTATGGTGTATTTATTAATTTAACCAAGATTTTGTAAAACTTGATGGTTGAAAAGAGTGTCCATGGAGTTTCTTGCGTGTTCTTATTTATAACTTACATTTTGGGATAAGCTAGCTTAAATTTTCTTTCTATCAATGTAAGTACCTCAAATGATGTAAGTGCAATAAATGCTTTGTTTTTTACTTATGTGGGAACGATGTCTCCAACTAAAATAAGTTTAAGTACTAATCTTACATTATTTTTGTCCAAGAAATTAATTAATTGGTGATGATCACTTTTCAGTTTCAAAAGATAACAAATCTAATAAAAGTAGTGTACTTTTTCATTTTATTTACTCATAACTTAACATAACATAACTTTAAAATCAATGACAAAGCGTATCTCCAACTCTATACATATACAAGTCAAGCCTACGCTCAGTTGGTCAGAATAAACATGAAAGCGCGACCAAGGTCGCTAAAACCTTAACATTTTCTT
Source organism: Athetis lepigone (assembly GCA_033675125.1). Classification (NCBI taxonomy): domain Eukaryota; kingdom Metazoa; phylum Arthropoda; class Insecta; order Lepidoptera; family Noctuidae; genus Athetis; species Athetis lepigone. The sequence continues at coordinate 9,513,484 of CM066215.1, forward strand.
TACCGGTCACACTGGTGCAAAAAAATAAAGTCCAAGTTTTTACGAAGGCCACACCAACACACTACGAGTACATGTACAATATCTCATTGCAGGTTAACATTTACTGCACTATTTTTTTATATTTTTTGTTTTCACATACAGCCAGCTTAATGAACCCGATATGCATGCATGTTATTATGTAGCGAGCCAAAAGTAAGGTTTTTTTACCTGACTGCCGAAAGGACAATAAATAGTTTTTAAGTGTTACTAACCCTTAGTAGCTAAGTTATTACTAACCATTGGACCTTTGTTGTCATGAAATAAATTAAATTATTATTATTAATAAGTCCAAATAGATAACTAAACTGTTGTAAAAATAAAAAAACAATATTCAATTTGCAAAATGGTTAAATATGGCACTTTTAATGTAACAATTATAGTACTCTTTCAAAATCTTCAACGAATCTATGCTTAATATTAAAACGTTGAAGAGCTTGTTTGTTTGGTTGAACTCGCTAATCTAAGGATGTACTGGTTCAAATTAAAACAATATTCTAATGTCGAATAACCCATTTATCAAGATAGGCTAAATACAACTTGGGAAGGCTATTATTACATCACTCTAGGACGCGGAACCGCGAGGGAAAGCTAGTTTGAGGACATTAGAAGAAAATGGTACGGTCCCGTTGAATCGACCAAGGATACTTTTAATTCATTCCTTGAATCTATCAGTATGTTGTTTTGTATTTTTTTTTATCCCGTGATAAACCCGTGTTAAGGTTATAAGAAAAAAATAATTTCTAACCGAGCTTGCTGATTAATCAAAAATGAATAGTGATCGTCGACTCTAAAACAAGGCAAGGAAATAATGGGGTATTTTACATCATTAACCAATAAATGTAAGACATAATTTCTATAAAAAAATCCTAATTTAAGCCCTAAAAATCTGGTTCATGTTTAATTTACCGTAAAATTAGATTTTTAGATGTTTTGTAATGAATAAATAGTTAGACAATTGAGTTGTTTACTTAGTGAGGGGTTTTGCCATACAAAATCTATGGGAGAATATTATTTTGACAGCTCATAAAAAGTACGTTAATTGATGATGGTGTAAAATACCGTAATTGTCAATAGACAAAGAAAAGCTTGTTTGCAAACGTAGATAGAGCTAGTTTGTTGAAGTTTACGATTACTTTCATAACAGACTGGTAAAATTATTTATGACTGCATTTATTTTATCAACTTCCAATGCAAAACTTCACAAAATAATGTAATAAAGCTAACTTATTGCGTGTACTGACAGAAAACTTGTCGAACTTGACTTTCATATCAGGACATCGCGGGTAGTATAAATACATTCGTGAACCAAAAGAAAGCATCAGTTTCATCTCATTCCCTTGTCGTTCGCATCTGAATATACACAGACCACGATGAATTCGCTGGTGGTGTTCTTATCTGTGGTGGCGCTCGTCGCTGGCAAGCCTTCGGGTGTGGAGCATGTCCTGTCATCATACTCTGCGCCAGTCATCGCTGCCGCACCCGCACTCTACTCCGCGCCTGCTGTCTACGCTGCTCCTGCTGCTATCGGTGCGTCTGCCGTGTCCAGCCAGTACCGCTTGGACGTCAAGCAGTCGCCAGCAATCGTCTCAACATCAGTTGAGCCCATCGCCCGTACTGCTGTGGTTGCTGCTCCAGTCATCGCTGCTCCAGCCGTCGCTACCGCCGCCATCGCCCCCGCCGCCGTGTCCAGCCAATCTCGCCTTGACATCAAAACGACACCCGCCATCAGCAGCACAGTGGTGTCCGCGCCCCTCGCCTACAGTGCCCCTCTCGCTTACGGTGCATCTTTCGCCTACAACGCGCCCGTCTTAGCCGGTGGCTTCGTGCAGAAGACGGCATTCGCTGCTCCCGCGTTGGCTACTACCTTCGCTGCTCCCGCGCTGTCCGCTGCCATCGCTGCCCCCGCATTGACCGGTGCCGCCATCGCCGCTCCCGCTGTGCCTTTGGACACCCCTGAAGTGATCGCTGCTCGTGCTGCCCACTTCGAAGCTAAGGCTCTTGCCGGCGCCCACCTTATCAAGAAGCGCTCTGCTACTCTGGTCGCGTCACCGCTGCTGGCTTCCCCTGTGATCTCCACGTACTCCGCCGCCCCCGTGCTGTCCACGGTGCACGCCGCTCCCCTGGCCTACTCCGCTCCCCTGGCGTACTCCGCGCCCATCGGTATCTCCACCCCTCTGATCACTAAGACCTACAGCGTGCACCCTTGGTGAGCGTCATCACGATAACGAGGAACTTGTTTCTCGGTTCAGATTGACGAACGACGAATGATAATACAGCTTGTAAATAAATAAATTTGTAAAAAATATATTTGTATTTTTTTTCAGAGCATTATTTCATATAAAAATGGTATTTCAAAATCAACTACGAAATGGTCTCGTTTCTTCTACGTAGTCACACTTCAATAAACAGAAAGCTGAGTAGGTATCTAAATTAATAATAATCAGGAAGCCCCATGAACTTGTCAAGGATATTTACTTAAGCGCACAACAAACAAAGTCACCTAGTAACTTTAGGTAACAAATATCAAAGGCTCTAAAATCAAAACTCAATAATAGTACTTTAAAAGATTTAATTTATTCCTTACTGTTTTTTTTAATGTCTTAGAAATGCAGTGTGTGCAGTGTGCACATGCTGAGTGTGAGTTGATCATTAAATTATATCAACCATTTAAAATGCTTGAAATTTCGCAGATATATTATACTAGCTATTGCCCGCGACTTCTGAAACGCGACGATGAAAACTATAAATTTTTTAATTAAATCGGTTCAGTAGTTTAGGCGTGAATAAGAGACAGACAGACAGACAGAGTCAATATTAGTACGCATTCATCGAAAAATGCACTTGCATGTTGGCTAGTATAGCATATAGAAGATTAATAAGAGTTCAATAGGTTTCATCCGCAATACATATTTATGTTACCCTGAAGCTTCTGATCTTCTCCTGCCTAGTGCTTTTTTTTTCTAGTGCTTTAGTGGGATCGACATTACATTTAATTTATCCATAATGAAAGTGAATCTCCGATATCGATTTACGGGCATAACTTTTTAAATCACTACACCAAATGGGATGATTCTTTCTTTTTTGTGTTTGTTATTTTTAAGACTAGGTTTGTATAAAATAAAACATAATTTATTTCTTATTATAATCAGATTTTAAAAACCTCATAATAAAGAAAAGTGAGTGAATGAGATAGAACGACTTTCAGTTGTTCAGCCAAAGAATTTTAAACTTCAAACAGTCGATACGTCTGTAATATTTTGTGTTTGTAAAATTGGCGACGGTCATTATTTCTAGTGAGAAGTGACAAAAAAACAGAAAATAAACACAATTGTCGTTACTTTTTTTTATTGCCAACATCCCGGTATACAGTACAGTACGGTATCTCATCAACTCTGGGTTGACTGGTAGAGAATGCCTAAGGCATTAAGTCCGCCCTTGTACGCTTGTGCATAAAGTTTAAATAAATAAATAAATACAGATCATCAATATTGTATATGTTATTAAGATGTTATCAATTTTTAATACTTTGGCCATATTTTGTAAATGTTCTAATACTACTTTGAATAGAACCTCATTGGATCCTCTTTCATTTATTAATTCAGGAGTAGGAGTTGCTGGCCTTCTTTCGTCGAAAAAATTAGAAACGCCATTTGTGTTTCTTTTTCATTTATTTTTTTTCCAAACAAATAATGGCCGTCAGCTGTTTTTAGGGTTCCGTACCTCGAAAGGTAAAAACGGAAACCTTATAGGATCACTTTGTTGTCCGTCCGTCCGCGTCGAGATATCAAGCTGAAATTAATATCACATACTCAGGTCTGCTATTTCTCAAAGCAGTGAAAACACCAAGTTTCTAAATCAACGCAATAAAAAGATACGGCGGTTTATATTGCATATTTAGACATTTGCAAGGCAATCAAAACCTATAGGGCACCTCCCATTGACTAAAAATCATGGAATTTGGCAAGAAGCAAGGTTATGTAGCACAAGTAAAGAAAAAACTCCGAAAAACGCAAATTTGTAGTTATTTCACAAAAAAAAAACAAATTAACGGAACTCTCGTTGCGCGAGTCCGACTCGCATTTGAGCGGTTTTTTATGATATGACAGCCAATTTGAACGTAAGTTTGAAGATATGAGATTTTACAGTAATATTGCTTTTGAGTACATCAGATTAACGAATAAGCTACATGACATCACACTATGACCCATGAAAGCGGAGTAGTAAACAAAAATCTGATATAACGCGGGTGAAATAGACAGCTGGTATTATATAAAAACGCGTTAATCTCAGGTTCAAATTGAAAAAAACCTTTAGTATATGATATCCCAATACTCAATACTCTAATCTTTATTGCACTCCACATGTTATACAGGTGTTATATAATTATTGACTAGGTACATTGTGGGCCCTGTAGGGCACGGCAAGTAGAATAGAGGAGGACGCTTTACTTATCCTATTTATTGAGGCAGTTTATAGACTACTAGCTGTCCCCTGCGCATTTTTCGTTACTGCTCCGTTCCCGTGGGTCGTAGCGTGATGGTATATAGCCTATAGCATTCCTCGATAAATGGGCTATCTAACACTGAAAGAATTTTTCGAATCGGAGCAGTAGTTCCAGAGATTACCCCCTACATACAAACTTACAAACCTACAAACTTACAAATTTTACCTCTTTATAATATTAGTATAGAAGTATCTATACTAATATTATAAAGTCGTCGTAAAATCTCGTGATATAACATCACGCTACGACCTACAGGGGCAGAGCGATAACGAAAGATGCGACTGAATCCGCGGGGTACAGCTAGTCTTAAATTCCCGTTCACTAATAAAAAGGAATTGCGTAGATCACCAAATAAATCATTTTTTATTTATTTTTTTTGGTGAGTGGGAAATCATCCAATGACTGCTCCCGTCCTGGGTGCGGCGGGAGGGCGTGTCAGACTCTTACTGACTAAAACCCACTCATGTTCCTTCAATTGCCTTTTATGTTCCAGGGTCACGGTAACAGTTATAAACATAACATTCCGCAACCCACCAAATAAATCATAACTTCTGTTAGAAACTTGATTGGATTATTTTTTTAGCTGTCTCTCAAAAGTTAGATTTTATTTTGAACAACGATTTCAATTAAAACTTACTTGATTAATTGTTATTTTTCCCGAAACTGTACAGAAAGCACGTGATCGAAAGGCATTTGGGAATTTTTTCAAATATTAATGGACATCTCCTACAGATTTTCGTGCTTATTATCATCTCACGCTTCAGGGGTTCAACTGTCAAAAATTGTTTCTAAATGCTCTTCTCGAAAAACGAATAAAAAACGATCTCAATCAGTAAAGTTTTTGCTAAATTAGTTGAGCTGACTGGTCGTGATGGTACAGTGGCTTGTCGTGATGGCCAGGTTGATGTTGAGTAAGAGGTTATGGGTTATAATCCGGACAAGTACCAATGTGACTTTGTCAATTCATATGTACTATCTAAAGTTTATCTTAGACATTACTGACATCCCGTGCCTCTGAAAGCACGTAAAGCCGTTTGTCCCGGTTGACATTCTTAGAACTTAGCAGGCAGAAAGTCTGACAAGTCTAATTAATGGTGTTTTGTCGCCTAATCAGTGGGTTGTGGAGATCTGCCCTCCTAGACAAGTGGCATTGTAGAATTGATAGCGAAAACGAATAGATTGTCAAATGTATGGAGTTAACATAAGCTTTCGCTGAGCAATTTGACATCTCCATACATTTGATCTATCGCTATCTATTCTACAATGCCACTTGTCTAGGGGGGTTGATAGGCAGTCGCTTCACGAACCCGATTAGGCTGGAACCCAACACCAATATAGTTAAGAAATGGCTTGGGAGATAATATTGATGAGTTAAATTGAAGAGCAGCTGGGTACTTGCATCTCGTCTTTTATTTATTTTTCAAATTATGAACCCAATATGGTTGTTCAAGTAAGTATCAAAAAATATTCGAAATGGACCACAAGGACCACTTTTTCATTTTCTTTTAAGGAGTCGTACATTTGACAAATCAGCAAGCTCCATTGTCGTCACGCAAGCATTCAAAATCTAATAAAACATTCACGAAATATTCATTCACTGTAAATGTCAAGTTTGTCTTTTTTTGAAGTTATTAAATTAGACTTGCGTGCTAAGATACTGACATTTATGTGCACAATGGCGGCTTGTTGATGCTATCACTCAAACTTACAGTGTGCTACTTAGATAACAAAGTTGACACGTTTGACAGACCATGTACGGGTAGAACTGTAAGGCCGGTTACAGTGCTCCACCGATCGTCAGTACGTACGGTCCGTCCTGACGATACGCTTGAACCGACCGTCAGTTTCTATCATTCAGTGCTCTCCTGACCAACAAACTGACCGAAATAATTTTTCGTCGACGATGATACGCACATCCGTGCGGTCAGTCCACCGGTCGGTGCAGCACTGAACGCGTTCATATGTTTCCATAGCGCGTCGGTCGACCGACGGCACGCATGCGGACGCGCTCGACCGACGGTCCTCGTACGCAGTGCGTAGCAATATACGCGTGCGTACGGTCGGTCGAGCACTGTGACGACTTGTGAATTTTCATACAAATGAGAAGCGCGACCGATGTACGCACCGACGGTCGGTCGAGCACTGTAACCGGCCTAACGCTGTGCACTGACGTGCTTAAGTGGTTGCTTTGAGACAGTTTCTTGTTACTTTTCGACATCTACATATACATAACTTCAACCGGTAAGAAGTCCTGGTGATGGAAAGTATCGGCAATAACGAGTACTCAAAGTCAAAAGTCAAAGCATTTATCTCCATTAGACCAAAAAAGGCACTTAGAAACGGCATTTACAAAACAATAATTGATTCTAGTTGCCCATTCCAAAATTGTTTCATATTGAGAAGAATGGGCAAGAAACTCCGCACTTACAGTACTCTTTTAAACTTTATTACATGGTTAAATGTTAATTAGAAGGAATATAATCTAAAAACCATTTCCGTCATAAATAACATGGATACAAGAAAAAAAGTAACTAGGTACTTATTTATTTAAATTAGGAAATAGAACCTATATAATGTTCGCGAGCATAGTGTTCTTAAGTTTACAATAAACAACTTTCCTCAAACACTGAAATTGAACTGAAAACTGAGCGCAATCTATAATAAGAAAAGTAGTTCAAAAAGTAGTTAATAATTATCAGTATGAATTAGCAATCTGTTTGATTTTGTCTACACTGGATTATCCTATGGAGCAGAACCAGCATGCTTCCAAGTATTTTTCTTGGATATAATCATATAACACTGGTTAATATTCTTTGACAAGGAATAAAAATGAAATATATTTATTCCAGGTAACAAAGACCCATAACCTAAATAACTTCCAAAGAAACATACATATTTTTCATATATTAAAACGTGACGCTTATCCTTCCCTAAAAACGAAAACTCTACTTTGAGTCTCTAAATGATGGTTTAGTTTAGTTACATAGGCGTAATCCGTACTAATATTATAAATGTGAAAGTAACTCTGTCTGTCTGTCTGTCTCTTCTTCACGCCTAAACCACTGAACCGATATCAATGAAATTTGGTACAGAATATAGTCCGAGACCCGTGAAAGGACAAAAGATAGTTTTCATCCCGGAAATCCCCCGGGAACGGGAACAATTAATCACGTGGACGAAGTCGCGGGCAAAAGCTAGTATAGAATGATGCACATAATTTTATAAAGAAATCAACCGACTTACAAGAAAGTGAATGCGTAAGGTACGATTACGAGGAGGCGTAAGCGATGTAGGAGAACTCAAGCATTAATACCATTTTTAGAGTTCCGTAGCCAAATGGCAAAAACGGAACCCTTATAGATTCGTCGTGTCTGCCTGTCTGTCTGTCTGTCCGTCCGTATGTCACAGCCATTTTTTTCCGAAAAAAATTTTTTTCATCATACCCATATGTGTGGGGTATCTATGGATAGGTCTTCAAAAATGATATTGAGGTTTCTGATATCATTTTTCTCTAAACTGAATAGTTTGCGCGAGAGACACTTTCAAAGTGGTAAAATGTTGGTCCTAAGACTCTTATTTTGGAAGTTACAAAAAAAATATATGATGGTAAACATCCACCGAAAATTGGTTGAACGAGATCTAGTAAATAGCTTTTTTAATACGTCATAAACCGTATATCGTAATTTACCTTTCATTCAATCAACTCAAATATAAAAATTAAAAGAAAACATTTAATTTCATAAACATAAACCTTATGCATAAACCGTGAACCGTTATTTTTTAAACTCATTGGGAACACTTATTCTGACGGACGGGAAAATACGGAACCCTACACTGAGCGTGGTCCGACACGCTCTTGGCCGGTTTTTCTTCTTATCGACATAACCCAAAATCTAAGCCACACACAAATCTCTAAAGCCTGGCGAATGCAAAATGAGCCATATTATAAAAATTATGTTAAAAATTTCACCTCCAGTGTGTGCACAGTCTATAATCCTAAAAGCTGTGACCAACGATTACTTGTCGACGAGTCCCCGACATTTTGAACACTTAGATAGGTCTGTTGACAAATATGATCTGACCTATATTTTATGAGACAGGACAAGTCATCGAATATTGAAAAATAAATTGCTAGTTGTCAAATGATTAACCGTTTTGATCATAGTCATGTGGCGGCCACGTCTTATTGTAGAAGTTAAACTTTAAATGTTACGATTGAATTAATACGTTTGATTTCGCCTTATGAATTGAATACTCAAAAATCGCTGGCTTTGGCAATTTTATAAAACGTATTATGTTTGTCTGTCCCTATCCCCCAAAAACCGTTTTGATTTTTTACGGTTTCGTACCTCGAAACGTAAAAATGGACCCTTATAGGATCACTTTGTTGTCCGTCCGTCCGTCCGTTCGTCTGTCAGGACCCTTTTTCTCAGAAACGCGTTGTATCTCACTATCTAAAAAGCAGTGAAAAAATCAAATTTCTAAATCAACGCAATAAAAAGTTTTTTTTTCATCTTTATTTATATTGAGGTCAATAAAAAGATACGGCTGTTTATATTGCATATTTAGACATTTGCAAGGGAATCAAAACCTATAGGGTACTTTTTATTGACCTCAAGAATCATGTTATATGGCAAGAAGCAATGTCATGTAGCACAAGTAAAGGAAAAAATCCAAAATCCGCAAAAAAATCACAAAAAAAGCCATTTTCGGAACCCTAGTTGCGCGAGTTCGACTTGCACTTGACGGGTTTTTTATAGATAATGAAGTTAAGAGGACGGTTTTTATATATTATACATGCATATTATAGCAGAGATAAAATGGAGATGTATAAAGATTTATCATACCTGCGCGAAACTGTCGCGCGCTTTTACAATTTCCGAAATATGTAGTTCTAAATAGATACATTTTTATTCAATTTTTTTTTGTAATGCGGTAAGCTTAATTTATGATATTATGACAAATCTAAGGATAATAATAAGTTACATTAATAAACCTATGTGTGCAATCCTCACTGTAGCAGGAAAAAGACAATAAAGATATATAGGTATCGCACACTTACTCAAATCTAATTTATGAATAAGAATGGTTGGAATGGTCAGCCAACTAAAATATCACGCAACCAATGAGCAAAAATACACCATAAAACTAAAAAAAAAACCTTTTGGTGGTGAAAGGTGAATTACACCATACTTCTGAATGAATAAAATTACATAGGTTTTGATCATTGTGTTTTATTTGCAGACATAAAATTTAATTTTAATAAAAATTAAAAGTTTTATTTGCAGACATAAAATTTAATTTTAATAAAAATTAAAAGAACAAGAGTAATAATATTTTTTTTGTAATTACTAATTTACCATTACTATCTCAATAGACCTTCAAAGTAGTAGAACCTAATCATTTTCAAGAATACCAAGTCTCGATCTGATGTCTAGAGTTAATGTGAAGAATAATAAATGTCAATTACTAATTAGACACACATTACCCACGCGCCCAACACAAGGAAGAATTTGACGAATCGATTGTCTTACTGTAATGTAATGCACACCTTGGATTACTCGCGACAGTTGTCACAATCTGTAAAATGATTCCGGAAACTAATCGCATGACAAAAAATCTTTAGCCGCTGGAATAAAAATATAAGGTGGCTTAAATATCAAAGCATAGATAGTGGTTCCGAAGGTTGTTCGGGCACCAGTTGTTTTGGTAATGAGTACTTGTTCAACGCTTCGTATAAAAGGATCCGTCACAGTGCGTTAGACATCAGTTGATCCAATTTATTCAGTTCGATAACAACACAGACCACTTCACAATGTACAAGCTGGTGGTGTTGCTCTCTGTTGCGGCGATGGCTGCCGCTAAGCCCAGTGTGTTGGCGCCGGTGGCCTACAGCGCCGTGGTGCCCGCTACCAGCTCGGTGTCGCAGTACAGCTCCAGCGTGCTCCATGGCTCCCCGGCCGTGTACGCCGCTCCCGCCGTCTACTCTGCGCCCGCTGTCTACGCTGCACCCGCTGTGTACCGCTCCTCGGTTGTGGCTGGCGTACCCCTCGCACAGGCCCCTCACTCCCCCGCTGTCGTCCTGGATGCCGTCAACGGAGTGCCCCTCGACACCCCTGAGGTAGTCGCTGCCCGCGCTGCCCACTACCAGGCTAAGGCTTTGTCTGGCGTCCACCACCTCCGCAAGCGTTCCGTCGGTGTCGCACCCGTGGCCTACAGCTCAGTAGTGTCCCCGGTGGCCTACACTAGCCCCCTAGTGTCCGCCTACCACAGCCCCGCTGTTGTCTCCGCCTACTCGTCACCTGTCGTGTCCGCTTACTCTGGCTACCCCTACTCCCCTCTGTCCTATTCTGCTGTGTACCCCAAGGCCCTTAGCGTCCACCCCTACTAAGCTATCCAAAGGACCCTACCTAGAGTATTGTAAATCCTTGAATATGTAACGAATTCATCACTGCCGAATAAAACGATTTTATTATTATATGCTTTACTTTATTTACTTTCTTTTATTATGATTAAGAAATGACACCTAACATGTGTGTGTGTATGAAGCAACCATCACCTATTTAATGAAGTAACACGAAATTTAATTTTCTAAACTATCATGACTGATCATAATTGTCGCGGCTGACCACGAAGGAGATGGCGGGATGAACTGGATGGTTTTTTGTCCAAATGGAAGAAAGAAACACAACATCGCGACTGAGGGAAGGAATTGACGGAGGCCTTTGCCCAAGAGTAAGACAGAACAGGCTAACTTAATTATTGAAACCATACTATTTATAAACTGTAAGTCTGGAATCGTAACTGTAGTCGGTACTACCGACTCAACATATCCTTAAAATTGATAAAAAAATGGTATCTAATATCAATATTTAACCTAAAATAATTTAATATTATTCATTAGCCAAACGTCCACTGTTATAGTTCGACAACTAAATGAGATATTTTAACTTTGTTAAATAACTTTAAACTGTTAGGTATTAACTTTTTTCATTGCGGAAGTTAATTCTAAACACCACGACCCCTATCGTACACATAGTAATTTATGCGCCGCTAAATACTTAGTTTAAGTGTTTATTTCGCAGTTGTAAAAATAGACCAATTAAAACTGTTATTTTTGTTTTACAAAAAACTAATTTTAACTGTCCTTCAGTTTTTTTAGATTGTATATGTTTTGCCTGTGTTCTTGACAGTGTATGTAAATGTACTTTTTTATTTATATTTTTATTTCCTACATTTACTTTTTACCCTGATTGCGCACATTAATGAAACCGCAAGAGGTCTATTGTTCATGGAATGCTTGACCATGGTAAATTGAAATAGAACAATAAATAAAAGAACTATTTTTTTCTTGTAAATAATTGAGTTTTGGAAATAATTGACTATGACAATCTCGACAGGTGCAAATTAAAAAGAGTTACATACAAAACAGCTATTTTTCCAGAGAGCGTATAATAGGAAAAATGCGCCTATTTTGTTTACTTTCAACCGTTGAAATTTTCGTCCTTTATTTAATAAGAGATACATATATAATTGATTAATTACGTTTAATTTATGAGGTTTTGCAGTCTGTATTATAATTATGACAACGTCGTTTCTATTATCAGATATCGATTCTGAAAACGCCCTTTCTTGGTTAAAAAGATTTCTTTAATAATCTGTTAAGTAAGTTTATACGTCGTCGTGCAATTTTACGAAATAGGAGTAGTTGTCCCCATTTACATGACAAAGTATAAGAAAGTGCTCAATATTTTGTTTTTTTTTTTATGATATGTTTAGTTACGTATAATATTGTTTTTATTACAGTTACTTACTAAAAATATTTGCCAAGATTGCTTTAAGTTTTTTTACTCTGTACCCATCGATCTATGAGTTTGCTGCTACGCAGGCTTTTTATTTTTAATAGGCCGCAAATCTTTCTCCTTTCTTTTCAATTCACTGCAGGTGCTGCCAGGGTTCAATAATACAAATCAATTAATTATCACTTCTTTATTTGCAGACTTATAGCTACATTACACAGTTGCACGTTTCACACCTAATTCAGAATACATTACACTTTTCAAAATTACTTTCCATAATGTCGCGACTAGTAGTGTCCATAGCCGAAGCCATGTCCGTAGTGGGCTCCTCCCAAACCACCTCCATAACCGCCTCCGTAACCACCTCCGTATCCTCCTCCAAAGTGCAGGGGTCCTGCGACGAAGGACTTGTGCAAGAGAGGAGCAGCATGCAACACCGGAGCGACGACAGGTGCCACCACAGCAGTAGACACGACAGCTGGCGAATGATGTACGTCCAAACGGGACTGGTGAGACACAGCCACAGGCGCCACGTGAGCCACCGGGGCTACGTGAGCCACGTGAGCTACATGAGCCAACGGAGCGACCAGATGAGGCGATCGCTTTAGGATGTGATGTCCATGTCCGGCGTGACCATGACCGCCATATCCTGCAAGGCCTAGTCCGCCGTGGGTTCCGAAGCCAAGTCCTCCATGACCAATACCTCCATGGCCAAGAGCTCCGTAGCCAAGACTGCCGTGGCCAAGTCCTCCGTAACCGAAACTGCCATGGCCTAGTCCTCCATAGCCTCCGTGACCTCCAAGTCCTCCGCCGTAGCCGTATCCTCCATATCCATGGCCACCGTAGCCGTGGCCAGCGTAGCCAGCCACCAGTGGGGCCACCACAGCAGCATGATGGGCCACTACAGGCACTGCATGGCCATGGCACAGGGCAAGGGATGCGAACAACACGACAACACGAAACATCTTCAACTTGTTAGTTTAGAGTCACAAATCTGAACGAACTGCAAGAGCTGACTGACAATAGCACTCGAGGGTTACCTTCTTATACCCCAAATGCTGATTCAGAGTGACAGGATCAACACTATTAATACATTTGTCATTCTATTGAACATTGTGATTGTAGTCACAAAAAGTTGGAATTCGCCAGTTTATTTGATCTGAATTGGTTTTTATAAACACAATAGATAAAGTACGTGCTCATAACAAAGTTGTCGCTATTCTAACAATAGACCCTAAAGTAGCTTTGTAAATAAAAGAGTTTAATTATAACAAACACTCTAATAATAAATTACTAATTACACCCGCAGGGCAGCTTGTGGCGAGCTGTCGGGCAGACCCTTTGTTCTTCATCTCTGGCTTGCCTTAACTGGCCGGCCAGAGTGAGCACTGACGAGGAACAAGGCTCCCACCTCACTCGTGCCTTCATTGGCTGGTTTGAGTGGAGATTCGCAAGAGCATACGTGCTCGGGGGAAGGAAGTATTCCAGTAAGATGCTGGTAGGGATCTTGACCGTACTTCCGGGATTGTCCTGATAGCCGTGGAAGACCTCTCCACTCCTCTAGCACCTCGATATATGTTGCCCCCTTGTCGCTACGTCACTATGTGCTAGCGGCCGTTTTCGGGGGCCCATTTACTGAGTGTGCAAGTCACCCCCTGCCATTCTATCAGTGTATACAACCATTGGTCAGGCAGGGGCCATAGTCACTCCATAGTTTCTGGTACCTTATTCATGAAAGAATCCAAACCCATAGTCCAAAATTTTTGTTAGTTGCCATATTTTACAATAGTCCAACACCAACCGGGGGTTGTCCTTAGGTGCACTTACATAGTGCATATAGGGATAATCGTCGGTCGGTGTCCCATTCCACATAAAGTTTTTCCTCAAGGGGCCTCTGCGAGTTGGCTTCGGCCCCTCGTACGCCTTCCAAAAGTCCGGGACCTCAGGGTCCCGAGATATGGAAACATATTTTAAAATAATTACTACTATGATTCACGTGTACTTTTGTAATAGCGCATCAATCAAAAATGGTAATGAATGAAGTTTGTATAATGCACCTCAATCCGGCCAGTGCCCCGGGGCCGCAGCCGCAGTGACGCAACCACTTGTCCGAGAGCTGCGACCGAGAACTTGAACCCGTTGCGCCGGCGCACTACGTAACAACTACCGTTATGCAGCTATAAAGTGCATCTCATCTGCCTTTCGTACACACTTCAGATCCTGTGCAAGAAACAAAATGATAACATTACTTTTACTAGTGAGTGCAATATGTGCAGTGCATGGACAAATAGTTCCTCTGATATACGCGGCGCCTAGTGCGGTATCTCACCAATCCAGGATTGATATCAAACACAATCCAGGTTTCATAGCTGGGCCGTTGATATACAGTCCAGCAAATACTTTGTATACCAGTCACCAACTTGACGATAAACCACGAAAGACCGTGATAACCCCGATATTCTCGGCAGATACCATATTAACACCGGTAGCATTAAGCTTTTTCCATAATCTACCATTGGCAAGAGCACTTGAACATCCCATTTCAATAGATAAATTACAAGACGAAAGCACACAGAACGACGCTTTAACAGGTCAAACTATGGAAACAAATAATGAAGACATTCAAAATGAATTCGGAACTGAACTGCCAGAGCCAGAAAAAGAAAATATTGAAGAAAAACCTGATATTGAAGATAAAAATTACATAATTATAGCTTACGATGACAGTAATCCAGTAACTACAGCAAATGTACCTAAAATGGATGGCGTTACAGAACCTTGATTTGGTTTTAAATGTTAACTAAATGAAAACGAATAGGAAATGATAATTAGGGTATGTAAGAAAAATAATTTATAATAGAATGAATTTTTTGTAATTAAAAATCTTTTATGAGTACTAACAATTTTTTTTTCAAGTGATCTATTAATTATCATTAAGTTGTGATGTAATAAATGAATGTTAACATTTACGTCATATAGTATAATTTTCATGGTAACACATTTGGCGTCAAATCTTAAAAGCGGTTATGTTTCCTTAAACCTGCGAACACAAGTGATTCGAGACGCAATAGAGAGACAATAGCAGCCCGACAGCCGGCTGTCGGTTGGTCGTTGAAAGGTTAATACTTGACTTTCCTAACGTCGTCGACCAATCTTTTTTTTTTTCTGCGAAACTTCTGGTCTGTTACAATATTAGTTAATGCTATAAAATGACACTCGGACTAATTCGGGTTCAAAAGCTATTTTTTCATAAGCAAGCTTTGTGCACCCCTTTACTTGTTAATTGTTTAAATGTAAAACAAACTACGACACATTCAACTTCATCACTTTTTTAACCCCACACGCAAAACCCCTCCTTTTGCGTGTGAGGTTAAAAAAGTGATGATATTTTTGTTATAAGTTTCACCGCTTTTTGTGTGACTCTATCTGTAAGTATCATCACCATAGCTCTTAAACGGATTAATTAATTTGGATGCGGTTTATATTTTATTTTCAAGAAGGTTATCTAGCGATGGTACCTAAACATGTTAAATTAAAATTGGTTTAGCCGTTTGGAACTTATCAATTCCTTTGTTTGCTGCAGTCGCGGTTTTAATAACTACAGGGGCCAATTTTATGTTATCTTTCATTCAAAAGTAGGTACATTCCTCAACACTTCAATTACCTATACAACAAGTTGGCAAACGTCAAAGCGTGACCAACATTTGTGTTCAAATTACAAACATTAACAATAACAACCAATATTTTTGGTGTTTGATGTGTTTACAATACACCTGAACATGGCTATTGTGTAGAAGTTTGAGCAAAAAAACTTCTTTGTTCGATATAGTTGAGGAAATGTGTGAGTACAATACAACGCGTAGAACACGTGATGGTGAAGGGTGCATTAGTGCTGCTTCTTACGTCGCCGACGACGATGAAAACGTGAGCTTATTACCAGGCAATTTTCAGGCACTGTCTTACTGGATTCTAGTTAGAGTCACTCGCACTTTTCTCTAGATCCATATTAGGTAAACAGACACAGTATTGTTAATTTTATGATTTTTGAGCCCGAAATAGCCAAACAGGTAATTGCTGTCACGGTTTTAAATGCTAACTACAATAAATAATGGTTTTATTGCACTATTTGAATAAAATAAAAAATAAGAAGTGAGTGACAGTACTGTTTACCAGATTTGCGTGTCTACTCCATACGGGTAAACCAATTGAATAATAAAAAGTTATTATACATTCCACTGAACTCATGGCCTTGGCCTTGTATGAATGGCTGATAATATACGCAATTGTTATAAAAGTAAGGGAAATAGTCAATACACTAAATAAAACTGTTATTAAAAATCCAGAATTTATTTACTGAACATCTGAGATGAATATTATGTACATTGAGTTTGATAAACTATTAGGAGTTATAGACAATTTTAGGTTTACAATCTTGAATTGAGGGGTTTAAGGAATGCTGTGTCTTGAGACATGTTCTCACTCAGTGCGGCTGAGACACAGCCACGTGGCAGAAGTAAATGGTGGGGTTGAATGGGGAAGAAGAGTCGGGTTTGTAGGGTACAAATCTTGGCAGATTGAATCATTTCTTGATAAATTGGGAGTACACAAGGGGCTGGGAGAGGAATGGAGCTTGTATAGGGCTAGAGTAAACGAAAGGGCTGGAGTAAGTGACGGGAGAAGCAACAAGTTTGTTGTTCAAATCAAATCTTGTCTGATAAGAGGTTGGGGCAAGCAAGAGACCAGCGGATCGCTTCTTGATTAGGTGGGAATAAGTAAGGGGCTGGGAGATCAAGGGAGAGTGAGTGAGGATGGGGGCAGAGTACGTAGATGTCAGAAGTGGTGTGGTCGCTGCGTAGGTTGTAGGTATGCTGGACGCGTAGTAGGTGGTGGCAGGGAACAAAGGCGCAGACCTCTTCTTGATAAGGTGAACTGGTGACACGGGTGCGTTGGCCGCTGGCAGGATTGATGCACTGTGGATCAGCGGCGCGTTGTAGGTGGTGGCGGCGTAGTAGTTAGGGTAGTAGGTGGCGGGGGCGGCGTAGTAGTTAGGGTAGTAGGTGGCGGGGGCGGCGTATGCTAACGGGATCTGTGCCGAGCGCTTCTTGATGAAGTGGGTGTACGCCAGAGGCGCCTGGTAGTAGACCGGTGATGGATGGATTACGTTGCTATACTGGCTGCTGATGGAGGTCGTTCCAGGAGTCACGAAAGTAGAGTATTGCGTGATGGGAGCCGCGATTAATGCGCCAGGCTCGGCGGACGCCGCGACGAAGAAAGCGCACAATACCACCAGCTTAAACATGTTGGTCTGTATTGTTAGTTGCTCGGATGAACGACTGATGCCTTGACAATGTGAAGCTTCGTATTTATAGAAAGTATTCACGAAAGCTAAGGGCGATCTCGTTTCGCAAAACCGGTGCAAGTCGGCCGTTCAGGAAGCTGATATTTAAAATCCACGAGGCCGTCTACAGCCCCGCCTGAGAGAGTTCATCAACGTCTCTTTGCTTTTGTTGTGATACCTGCATATGCCAACAAGCCTACAAAAGTTAACCAGCCGCCTCAGTCAATGCCCCTACGAGCAAAATACCAGCATGCTATAGAATAAATATCATTCAACACGGCGATATAATTATGTAGTCATGCAGAGCAGACAGCTCATTAATTACGAAGCTCTACATTGGATCTTAAATATTATTATTACTAAAAAAATCATTGTTACATTTGTTAACGGTAAAGTGAGAGGTTTTTTGAGACATTTCCTTAAATTCAACACAACAAAGAGCTCATCAGAAAATAACCATAGAAAGTTCTAATTCATTATTGTTTATTTTGTCTAGCTTTTGCAGATGATTATGTCTGCACGTAGATACTAAACATACTTGTTATGTTTCACAAATAAAAAACATAAGATTCTGCCTCTGAACAATGTTGTATATTGGTTAGTCAAAAGAAGCTTCGATAAAAAAAATACTATTACCATTGTTTGTTCATCAAAGCTCCGCAATTTTAGATAAATATTTTCAATGCTTTAACAATAAGCGACGAAATAATTACTGTAACATTTATAATGTTAGTTCATCTTTATTACGTGAGGGACGCTGTTGCTACCTCCCCAATTCCAAAAGGTTTTCGTGTGAAACAGGATCAAAATGATTTGAATAATGTATTTAAGCTCATTAGCATTAATTACGATATCTTCTCATACGTGTGGCGGGCTGTGACGCCAGACACTGTCCTACTTTATACCAACACAATAATTTTCCTTCTCATAATCGTATACATTTATTAGAATATTGAACAAAAGGTTTACGTGTATTGTACTTCTGTTACTATGTTACTCAAAGAAAGATTAAATATAATAATTTCCATACTGTATTATTAGCTGAAATGTATATTTTAGAGAAATGAAATTATGTGAGTTAGCAACAGTTCATTCTTACCCTACAAGGTGAAATGAGGGTGGACTACGGTACTCTGTCCATCTTAAGATGGGTTATTGTGTGATATACATGATTGTTTGTCTGTGACTGGATAAATTCATACTTTTCCATACTTAATATAATAAATGCGAAAGTAACTCTGTCTGTCTCTTCTTCACGCCTAGACCACTGAACCGATTTGAATGACTTTTGGTACAGACACATTATATATTTATATATTTACACTTTATGCACAACGGTACACAGGCGGACTTAATGCTGCAGGCATTTTCTCCCAGTCTACCAAGGGTGGTGAAGAGGTAGTATGGTAGGTGCATTTATGATGCAAAAAAACAACATTATGAAAGAACTCTGCTTAATACACTAGCTTTTGCCCGCGACATCGTCCGCGTGGAATAATAGCTCCCGTTTCCGAGGGATTTCCGAGATGAAAACTATGCTATGTCCTTTCTCGGGTTCCAGACTATATCTGTACCAAATTTTATTCAAATCCCTTCAGTGGTTTAGGCGTGAAGAAAAGACAGACAGACCGCGTTACTTTCGCATTTATAATATTTTTAGAAAGCAGACGTGACATAAACATTATGCCTATAATCCATATGCTTCCTCGGGACCAAGAAGCTAAATCCTTGAAACTTGCAGTCCTAAGTTTCTTTATGTGATATAAATAAATAAATAATAAATTTATTCACAAATTTACATAAAGAATTCTTAAATTAGCATAATAAAAATAAATAGTGCATTAGGAATAGAATATGGTGACCTGCCTGATTTAGGTTTATTAAAACCTGTGTTTCAGGCCATCATTTGACTACGTAAACTAGGTGCATTATACAATTATTTTAGGCATGATTAATACAAAAATATATTTTAACAAAAAAAAGCAATAATCTAAAAAGAGCTACTAAATTAGAATTAAGTATTAATTTCCAATTAATTGACAAAATTAAACATAAATAAAAATAAACTATACAATAATTATTTCAGTGTATCTAGTAGTTTTTCTGTGTCTGTGTAATTTAGACTTGACAATAACAATTATGATGTTGTTCATATTTGGATTTAGCGTGACGGTTTAGCTTATTTTTTAAGCTGACCAGTAAAATCAGTTACCAAGTGGGTAGAAATATAACCAGCACAACGAACCATTTCTAAAATCAATGGAGAAAGTCCTTCTAAGCGAATACTTCGTCGCTAAGCTCATACATTATGTTTACATTGCGTCATTATTGCGCCCTCCATTTCTACACAAGGGCACGTGTAAGGTGTTAGTAGTTTGCGTTAAAATTTAGTTCACTGAATGTCTGAATACTAATTCTTAATCTCAATTAAAAATCGTAATTAACATGTGTATACTAGACGTAGTCTGTAGATGATATAATGTTGACGTTAATTTCTTCTAGAGCGCGAATCTTTCTCTATTTGGGTAAACACGTTTCGAGAGTTTGGAACTAAAAATAAAGGTTGTATATCATCAGTGCTGTTTAGTTATTCTTACATAATCAAAACAAAACCTAATCGAGTGATTATTTATTGAAATAATAAGTAATTACTCGATTATGTTTTGTGTAACCATGTAAAGCTTACATACAATTTTTTTTTGTAACTAGTTTTCTTATTATTATATCCTGATAGCCTAGTGGTTAACACGCCTTCCCTGCTGATGTGTGATTTTTTGAAATGGGATTTTTCCAATTCATTGCACTTTCTAAAGTTTATCTTGAACATCACAGACATGAAGGAAAACATTGTGAGGAAACCAGGTCATGTAGTAAAGTCCAAAATTGCCAATCCACCTTGAACAAGCCTGGTGATCAATATATAATTCTATGTATGAGAAAAAGACCTTTGTCCTGCAGTAGAACAGTAATAGGCCGGAGTTATAAGTAGTGTTCAAATATTTTGTTCAATTGTAACGAAGATTTAATTTAATTTTGCATTAATTAATCTATTTACAGCCAAAACAAAACAAACGCCAAAATTGTGGGGCTTTAATAATAGACGGCTGACAGAGGTGTCACGTCGCGGTTCGCAGCCGACCATGTAATTGCAATGTGCATAATTTCGGTGTCCACAATATCTGGCGTTGACGTCCACACGAGCCGTCCCTACATTATTTTATTAAAATCCACATTTAGCCATTAATTTATTTCAATGTTTACAAAGTGATAAAGAACAGAGTGTAGGTACTTTATTTTCTGAAGCAAAAGTTGTCCTATTAATGCCAGCGTTGTGTTCCGGCAACACCCGTGAAGTTAATAGTCTCAATATATGTACTAACTAGTTGTCTCCTGCGGTTTCACCCGCGTTTTGTTAGGTCCTTGGTTACTGCTCCGCTGTCGTGGATCAGAAAGTCATGTCATCCTATGTGTTATTCTAATGTATCAGTTAAATATTTCTGATCAATATTAACAAATTCCGTTCTGTAGTTTTGCGCAAAAGAGTAAGAAACATACATATATACAAACTTAAAATATACATACAAACTTTCACGTCTACAAAATGAAGGATATAAAAGACGGAGTACCATCAGTGAGATAACAACACAGACCTTACATTTAATATCCTGAAACCGTTGGTTCTCCTGCTTGAGGGCTGCTGCCACAGTTGCCTTCACGCCCTAAAGCTGGTTCACTTTGGGTCGGACCAATGCAACAGTGTAACGGTTGGAGCTGCCCATCCAGTGTTACACTTGCCAGTACGCTAATATTATGTTCGATCTGACAGAAATCGTGGCTGAACATTTGTGGTTTCACGGGGCGCCTTAGTGTGAACGGCGCTATTAAAATACATAATCTACATTTATAAAATGGTATAATTCTCAAAACTCAGTTTGCTTGACTACCCGATTATTGGTATATCGACGCAAAGCCCAAACCGCTGGTTCTAGAGATTTTCAACTTGTTAAAAGTAATTTGTATCCACTAAAAAAGAAAGTTTCGAAATCACGTGGGCGAAGCCGGGGCAAAAGCTATTAATTATTAAAGCTTAAATATCTGAAGTCAGCTAGGCGGTAGAGGTGAATGCCAAGGGCAAACCAGAATTACTTCACGTTTAAAAAGCTTTTTAACCAACGCTATAAAAATAAAAAGATACTATTTATATCCCTGTAATTAAATAAACATGGGATCACCGATGCTATTGTCAGCTGTGAGTGTAAGGGACAGTATTAAGAATACAAGTTATTAAATTATGAAAAACTAAGATCAAATTCTTTGTTCTTACAAACTTTGTTTTCTCGTAGGAAAGTAGTATTTTCAGGGCCAACAATGCATTCCGGTGTCGCCCATCAAGTTTATCTTATCACACTACTATAAAAGGCGCCTGACATTGAGTACAGACATCAGTGCATCTGAGGCGATATAACAACACAGACCACTTTACAAAATGATGAAGCTGGTGGTGTTGTCCTGCTTGGTGGCGGCGGCAACAGCGAGCGTGCTGGCGCCCTTCGCGCCCCTGGCCTACACGGCGCCCATCGCCTACTCGGCGGCGCTGGTAGCACCCTACGGCAGCAACTACAGAGGACCGCTATCCTTGGCCCCTGGTCAGCCCGCCAACATCCTGGCAGCCGACGGCAGGCCTCTCGACACCCTGGACGTGAACCTGGACCGCTCCGCACACTTCACCGCTAAAGCCCTCGACGCTACCCGCGTACACTTGCTGAAGAAGCGCTCTGCTGCTCTGATCGCGCCCCTCGCTTACACGGCGCCCCTGGCTTACTCGGCTCCGATCCTCGCCCCCTACGGCAGCAACTACAGAGGCCCGCTGTCCCTCGCCCCCGGCCAGCCCGCCAACATCCTCGCAGCTGACGGCAGGCCGCTCGACACCTTAGAAGTGAACTTGGACCGCTATGCACACTACACCGCCAAGGCTCTTAGCGGTGGCGTCCACATCCTTAAGAAGCGCTCCGCTTCTTTGATCGCTCCTGTCGCCCCCGTAGTCGCCGCTCCCCTGGTCCACAGCGCACCGCTCGCCTACTCCACCCCTGTGTTCGGTTCACGCCTGGCCGTCGCTCCCATCGCCTACCACGGCGCACCCGTCGTTCGCTACTGGTAAAACACTTGGCACCACGACTTACTAAAAATAAATAACAATCCGAACCAATAATGTCGTTTTGATTAATCACCAATTGAATCATTTTAAATATCAAGCTAATTATAGCAAATCAGCTGTTGCCGCTATGTTTCCTTTGTTTTTTTTTTGCGAAATGTGTATAGCTATTTTTGTTTTTTTTTTTTAATGGGAAATCATCAAGTTTTTCCTCCCGCCCTAGGCCCTAGGTGAGAGAGAATGTCGGACTTTTAATGACCAAAATCCACTCATGTTCCTTCGTCTGCCCTTTATGTTCCGGGGCCGCGGCAACTATTAGAACTATTTCGCAACAACGGAACTGTATATGGCAAAGCACGATATATGCTACGTATTTCATTGTGCTTTAAAGCTCAGGCGTGACAGAAATAAATAAATGAAATTTGTATAAACTGTAACGTATAAAACTGTAGTACTTGAATAGTTGAAAAACTTTGCAGAAGTTTCAAGATCTTTTATTTCACCATTAGATACACCAAATCAAAATAAATCAGCTTTTCTTTCTTATAACATAATAATAAGTGATAAGTAAAGTATTGTAATACACT